>VTFQ01000016.1:41021853-41470142 GCA_036281575.1 Ancherythroculter nigrocauda
CATCCTCCACGTTTAACGTTGTGTTGACTGGATGGAAAGGGTTCAGAGCCGGTGCCAGGACACAAGAATTGTCCCCCTCGGTTGAAATCGCAGTCCGGCAAGGGCGTAGGTTTGATTTTGACATTGGTGGGGAAATAAAAGCAGCCCCATATTTTTTGCATTTATGATAGACCTTTAATCACAGCCTTTATTTGTATTTATTTATATTTTTATATTTATAAGTTTGCCTTTGAGATGTGGGACCATGACTGACTTTTTACATGGGAGAAGACATTCAGCTTCGTGTAAAGAAGTGCAAGAAAAAAAAATCCCTGTTTTTGGTGGTGTGTGTTTGTGTGTCAAGGATTTTTGAGATACATTTTCTTCATTCAAGATCCTAAAAATTTGCATTGCAACTTGATGACCATGGGAAAATGTGGGTCTCACGGCCAAACCACTTGAGATCCAGTTGAGTGTTAGTGTACTTCATCTCTTATTTATGACACATAGCAACACTAATATGTTTGACCTTTTATTGAAAGTAGCGTACTTTTACCTGTTGAGACAAGCCTTTACAAGCACCCGTAAGAGCTGTGATTATAATGTTTGAGTTAAGGGAGGTATGATGCGTGAAAAGGGCATTTGCAAAATATGCTGTATTTTTGTAATTTTGCTAGGTGTCGCTAGTGTCACAAAAACATCTTTGATCATATTAGGAAATCATTATACTGCAGCCTAAAGGTAAAATATGAGAATAATTAATGATTACATCACCTCCTGTATCGTTCGGTCATTTGTCAAATGGAAAATGCAATGACTGAATCGTTCATGAGCGGCCCATCACTATTTTACTGTTTTAACATTACTAGCGTTTCACATCTTCAGCATACCTGAGAAAAGATGCAGGTAAAAGACAATATTGAATTTCAGTCATGTTCATGTAGCATGAAATATTAAACATCCAATTGTCTGTTGTTGATGATGTATTATGCTTCTACAATAATATGTAAAAGAAACTTAGATTATCATGTTGATTTGTAAATCCAAACAAGATGCCAAAAATAATCCAGGCAAGGGAAACCAGGAATGCAACCGCTCACAAAGAGGTGAAGAGACATGCAAGAACAACGACCTACAAAAGACAACTGAACATGGATATAAATACACAGGGATCATAAGGGCTAACCAGGGAGAGGTGAAGGCGATAAGTAACTATGGCAAGAAATGAGGGTAACTACGGACTATGGGGGGTAACTAACATGGTAAGCAATGAAAACAAAGGATACAGGGACTAAACACAGGAACAGGAACAGAAAATATGCTTTAACATAAAAGTCCTTTTAGTCCAAGGAGTGGATTCCAGACACTCCACAAAAGGTCTAGGAGGGTGGTGGAGCAGAGGTGGACTAGGGAGAGGGATGGAGGACCAGGCCCGTGGAACAGAAGCGTAACTGGAAACGGGCAGGTTGGGGAGCCAGCAGAGCAGGTAGCCGGGGTGGAGCTGGAGACCACCATGGTGGAGCAGGTGGAGTTGGACACCACCAAGGTGGAGCAGAAGACCACCACGGTAAAGCAGATGGAGTAGAAGTCCACCATGGTGGAGCAGGAGGAACTGGTGACCACCACGGTGGAGCAGGCAGAGCTTGCGAACACCAATGCAAAGCAGACAGGACAGAAGACTACCTCAGCAGAGCAGATGAAACTGGTGACCACCACAGCAGACCTGGTAGAACTGGAGATCACCAAGGGGGACTAGGCAGAACTAAAATCGAGAGCACAGAGAGGTTAGCAACGTCTCCATGGAGTAACAGGAAGCACGGAGGGTTCAGGGAATGCCTCTTTGACCGGTACAGAATCAGCATGTAGTTCATAGGTGGCTTCCATGATCGTGTCAGTGGAGACAGAGTTCAGGAACCTCCGTGGTCATGTTATGGCAGACAGGGTTCAAAGGTGGCCTTCTTGGCCATGACGCAGCAAGCAGAGGGTCCAGAAGCAGTCACCGCCACCTAAAAAGGATCAGTAGCTGTCACCGCGGCCTCGAGAGGATAAGTAGTGGTCGCAGCCAACTCAGGAGGAGCTGTAGCAGATGTCGGCAGCCCTGGGAGGAGCTGGAGAAGTGTGTGCAGCCCAAATACACAAAATGGCACCTGCCATTACAGGAAGCGCATTACAGGGACCTCCGGGATCCCTCCCCCCTAAAAAAACATGATGCAAACCTCGTTCATAGAAGTCAAATGTGCCAGCTCAATAAAGTCTGACGTATTCCTTGATGGCCCGGTCTCCCTGATGAAGATGCATAATCTGCCGATTTCTTTTTAAGAGGTTGTCGTTCTGTTAAGCAGAGAATGGTTAGGCAAGAGGAGAGACAAGCCTTCCCTGCTTAAAATCCAGGTGCAGCAACAGTTTATTAAAAAACACACAAAGATAATCCAAACTAGAGAGAGAAACATAATCCAAATGGGAACCAGGAACACAAAAGAGGTGTGAAGACATGTAAGAACAATGACCAACAAAAGACAACTGAACACAGGGGTATAAATGCACAGGGATCATAAGGAATAACCGGGGACAGGTGAAGGTGACTAGTAACTATGGTAACAAATGAGGGCAACCATGGAAACTAACAAGGTAGGCAGAGGAAGCAGGAACTAAACACAGGGAACAGAAAATACACTTCAACATAAAAGTCCTTTACACAACAAGGACTACAAGACTGTGAATGTGACAATCACATTACAATATAGCTTTGGGTTCCTGGAGCCCAATTATAGATGTCTTTCTTATCTGACGCACCCATCTGAGGTCTTGGAGTCTTTACTAAAAGCCGATGAGTTGAATCATGCGTGTTTAATTAGGGCGACATCTAAACTGTGCAGTGCTGGGGGTCACTAGGATCGGGGTTGAGAAATTGAACTTGGACATTAAAAACATTAGTTGAAATGATAGCTTATATAGAATGCAGAGTAATAGATGACCTAGTAATAATGAAAAGTTAAAAGTAGGTTATATAAATATTAAAGTTTGAACCCCTGAAATCACAAGTGGCCCCTGCCTGCCCGGCCCCCCCAGTTTTTATGATCTCGAAATACTACATAAAATCATACAGATGTTGTGGGTTAAAGCCAGAGGGACTGATGTGCAACAACATGTGAATCACACTTATGCCCCAATTTGCTCTAAACCGGCAATTTGCAAAATGTGATGCATGGAGAATTATGATAAATTCACCAAAATAAAAAAGATTTTTTTGTATTCAAAGAAAACTGATTAAATAAAAAAAGGCAAATATTTCTCAGCTTAGTATGTCCTAGCTCTGCCTCTGTGCATGAAGATTTGCAAAGGCTGTAAACCAGGAGTGCAAAACTCAGTTCTTGGAGGGCCAAAGTCCTGCAGAGTTTAGGTCAAACCTGCTCCGAAACACATACCTGTAGTTTTAAAATGAAGGACTTGATTAGCTGGATTAGGTGCATTTGAATAGGGTTGAAGATACACTCTGCAGGGCTGTGGCCCTCCGGGAACTGAGTTTGCACCCCTGCAACAGTTGCTTTAATCCTACAGACAAGACTGAGTTGAAGAAGCCTTCTCTCGAAGACTTTGAATCTCCCATTCCAACCACTTAATGTGTTGATGTAAATGAGCTGAAATGATGGCATAAATAATGTTTAGCTGTTCTTCCCTGTTCCTCTCTCACATTTAGGACATTTCTACAAAGTCAATGTTCCTGTAATGGTCACGCGAGGAGGTCAGCATGTCCTGACCCGACCTGCTTCAAACCTGGTCTCTCATCCCGCGGCCGTCTCTCGCAGCATCCCGGCCCATCTGTCTGTTCCGTGTCCTCCAGCGCCATCTGGTTGTGTGGCGTCTGAGACACTGCCAAATCCTCCGCAGCCATTGCCCCATCAGCTCTGTCAACAAACTGATGACAAACCCTCTCCATCAGCCTCTGACAGTCAAAGCGAGTTCACCCTCGATGGCATTGAGTTCAGCCCACAGCCCATCGACATGAGCGCCTCATCGTTCTTCACTCCGCCAGCACAGGGGCCGCGCTCGGATTATACCAGGAATGTGATCGAAACGGCCTTAAAAGAGCCAGACGGAGTAGATGATGAATCAACTGCTCTTCCAGATTTGCAGGCTAAAACTAGTCATGACATTAAGGTAAACTTCAATGCCAAATACCTATGAATATGAAACCAGTGTTGTGTTCTAGTCTTTTCTACCTCCAAATAGAGATTGTAGACAAGTGAAAAGCCCCAAAACGATAGGAAGCTAAGTGTTATCTGACAGGTTGCTGAAATTAAATGTTTTACATGCACTTAAGAAAACAGCTTTTTAAAACATTCTCTATTCTTCATAAGAACTTTATTCTTCTGTATAAGTTTGTTGATTTTTGCTGCCTGCATCTACAACTGGTCCATTTCTTGGCAGCCTGAAATGAGTTTACCCTTCAATTAAACATTTTGTGTAAAAGTCACCGTGAACTTAAGGAGGACTGTAAAAAGAGCTTTGCATGTAGTGTGGCTATGAAAGGGGGTCTCAGGATACTCTCGTCCAACACAACACATGTAGCCACTTTTCACAGGCTTCAGGGCCAGGATGAATGAACTCCTCAGCACTGGATATGTCTGACTCAGTCAAGCAGCAAGATTTTAACTTGAGCGCCACATTTTCAGAACACCATGTCATGTGTGACACACTGCAAAAGATGCAAGATGTGACCTCAGTGGTTTTGCATGTCCATCTAGTGTGTTTACTTCCATTGCATCAACAATGGAAGCGTAGTGCATTGGAATGGAAAAACACGTTCTGTGTGAATGGCCCCTTACTCGTCCAAGTATCCTTGCAACAGCTGGCATCTTCAGTGCGCGCTGTGAGGCCCGGTTGAGGGTGTTTGTAGCTCTCGACATAATCGGGCAGCGACAACCATGTTAGGTGCATTGTGTGTGACTAAACCAGTTCTTTTTCAGCAAGGTTTCATTCAACTGCTACGTTAGGAAAGTAGTTCTGCAACATTTTCCCAGTTCGACTCTCATGCAAGGCTCTGGTTTTGTCACAGACTGTAGGCACAACTATCATGGACCATGTGTCCAAAGTGTGAACCTGGGTTTTCCACACCACGGCAAGTGGACAAATGTCTTTGCAGATGATGTGTTTCGCTTCCTCTGAAGCACTGGGTTTTATTAGCACTAGTTTATTCATTATCACATCCAGAGTCTGTTGGCCTGGTGTTGCTTTTACAGGTTGTTTGGCGTTTATAAAAATGTTAACAAGCGTTACAATTAGACATGTTGACAATACAGCAATGATAACCATATTAGGAGAATGATCCGACCTCATGATGGCGCCGGCGCACCTTATTAACCGCTGTCATGTGACGCTTTATGAACGTAGAACACATCACTGTTCTTAAGCGGCTGTTCATTCAGAAATGCGTTATTGCGTTATAAAAATGAGACGCAGGCAGTGGAATGAGAAAAAAGGCAAAGTTATTAAACGTGAGATGAGCTTTTTTTTTTTTTTAACTTGACTGCCGTGTTTTTAGAATGCCGTGTCATGGGTGAGACGCTGCAAAAGACGCGAGACACAAGTGCAGCAGGCTGAAATCTGCTGTTTTCTGTTTTTACAAAGCATGTGCTGTTAATAATAGTCTATTACTGGTGTTATTTATTGCTATTACTTTTTGGCTAAGAAATATTTAGCATTTTCTTATATTATTTCTGATTATATAGGATGTTTAAGATAAGTTTGTACAACATTTGTCTTTATATTTCAGGCATATTTTTGCAAAGATATTTAACACATTGTTAAACCATGTTTATCACTTCATGTGCTGCACTTGGAATGGAACTTTTTTTTAACCAGATTGTTAATAAAGAGAATGTTACTTAAATCAAATTGTAGTTCAGTTTTTAAGGTGACTTGTTAAACAGTAAAAAAAAAAAAATCGTGAATCGGTCAATCGTTCTGAAAAAATCAAGATTTAATTTTTTTTTTTGCCATATCGCCCAGCCCTACAGGCAGGAAATCCAAATGTTGGCCTATCATCCATTGACCTCAAATATGGCTATAAGTAGTAGCAACTTTAAATGGCGCTCACTCTAATGTTATCCTAGATAAATGTGTGGTGTTATTAGGAGCATATCCAAGAGTTTGTGCAGAGTTCGGAAGCTGAAGTACAGCACACTTACTGCAAGACATGGAGGCGCCGGTGCGATCACTTGCATTTTTTTTCCTGACAACAGTGGAAACAACTTAAAATAATTTTTGTCATACAGATAAAACTAATATATTTGTAAATGTAAAGGGTACTTATATTTGTGTAAACTCACAATAACAACAAAATAGTGCTTTTGTGCTTTTGTAAAATAATGAAAACAAACAGGATGCACTTTCTGCTGTCTTGGCCTCTGTGAACTGGAGTGTGTCACAAAAATGAACCGAAACTCAGTGTATACTTGCCTCACAGACATGCGAAATATATCTAGAAAATGCTTGAAATGTCTACTTTTACACAAACTAATTCAAATAAAAAAACAAATGCTACCTGATTATGAAATACATATGAAAGGTGCCATCTATAGGCACGTCAGCATCAACTTCATCTTTGCAGCCGACACGGTCTCAGAAAACACTAGTTTATTAATAATTAAAATGCCTTCTTGCTTTTTTTCCTACAAATTCATAATCATTCCTTTTGCCCGTGCTTTGCAGCAAACTTTGTGTGTGCTTGAGTGCAGGATAGGCTTTATATTCCCCCAGTATATAAGTAATTAAATTATAAATGTGCGATTAGTTGACTAATGGCTTAAATGAATGACTACTAGTCGACTAGAAAAACTTTAGTTGAGGGCAGCCCTATTAGTGCTATTTGACTCTACAAATATCATAGCAGACTGGTGGACGTAGCCTTGGATGGCAGCATGCCCAGTGCACTGTGGGTGTTTAAGTTTTATTACCTATTTGGCAAAAGGGAAAACGCCAGCCTTTTTCTGTTTTCTCTAATCAGGTAGCACCGATTTAGGTTTTTTTTTTTTTATTATTATTTTAAGAAAAAAAAGAAAAGAAATGCACCTGTCTACTGTATAGGCAGCCAAGTTTTATTAAAAGCCCATTTTGTCAGTGGTGAAGTAGCCCTTCAACACAGTACGATACCGGTGCATAAACGAGTTTTCATGCTGATTTAGCTATGACTAGTTCTGCTTTCTTGGTAGTGTGTAAAATCCAAAGTGAAGCTTTAAGGAAACTGATGTCCTGTAATACTCATAAATAATAACACATACATGCTGCCCTCTTCTCGAATAAAAGCGGTAACTTCTCTCCACCTCACCTATAAGCCCAAAGTATACCTTTTTCTTTTTCTTTTTTTTTCTTTATTTTTTTTTAACATGTACAGTATGCTCGCGCACAGTCGAACGCATAGCCTTGCTAAGTATACTTCACTTGACTTTTTGAACAATCTCTCTCCACGAGTTACAACCCATGTAAACGTCGCTGTATTCTTTAATGCTAGAGTTGTACAAATAAGGGTACTTTCTAACCTCTTCACACAATCTCTCGTCTATGTTGGCCTCCGTCGTCGCTGTAGATAGCATGCGCTCCGGTCTGTTCTGTTTATGCAGTTTTTCTTCGACTATCCTGTGAATCGATGCCACCTTGTCGATAAACTAATTACTGCAAAAAAAAAAAAAAAATTTAAATGCGCATGTGCGACAGTACGCACGTACAACGTAAGAAATTTACTCTTCTGATGATCAAATTTGCGTCACGTGCACTGTACACTGACCCTCGAGTATGTGTTAAAAGTATACTTTGGGCTATAAGCTAAGAGTAAACTATAGCAATTGAATATGAATTATATAAATTCTGCCATTAAAAAAAAATATGTCAATATCATTAAATAAGCGACAGTTAAGTGACTTGTTCTCCCCCCCCCGATGCATGAAAAATTTGACCTTAAACTAAACGTTTGCCTAATCCATTAAAAAAGTGAATGTAAAATGGGTTATAACTGAACATGGTGCTTCAGTTTCAATATGTTAATGAGATGAGAGCCGAGGAGGAGGGTGGAAGTATGCAAATGTGTTTGAGATGAGTAACAATTTTAATTTTAGTTCTCCTGAAGAAAAACTTTCATCATGTAGCCTTGTAGTTTTAATGAAACTGTATAATTGTTTCTGCTCAAAGATTGTCGATAAATGCAGAATATGATACTGATGCTGTTTCATCAGCTTGAGACGGAGCTCCAGACGGACATCAACTTCAACCAGCTGGTGGACATCGCACAACTGGATGGAGTCGCTGACAGCAGCTCCGACACTGAGGAAGATGACGACGACGACGATGATGATGATGATGATCTGGGGCTCGTTGGAGAGAATGAGTTTCTGGGAATGATCAATGGCAATGGGGAAGAGGAGTTGGAAGAGGAAGAGGTAATGAGAGCACTTACAGTACACAGATGTCCAAACAGCACGGGTTTCTGATAGTCTCCAGAGCTGCGACTGATAGACTGTGAAGAGAGATTGTAGCATCAAGGCAGATCGTGGAGACTTTTTAATCATTAATGGTGTAATATCATGATAACACACACCCCTGGTGCCAGACTGAGGGTTCACAGTGAACGAGATGGACACTTACAGGCAGGAAACAGTAGGTGGCGCTTACTAGACCGGTTACTGAACTTAAGAATGAGCCGTCAGTTTTCAGAGGATTACCGTAGAGTCTGACGAGCGCTGATACTTTCACACGCGTGCAAAGAAATATGATTATGACTAGTAGCCTGTTATTAAAGGTGCACTATGTAATTTTTTTTAAAAAAATTAACCAGGTTTAAATGAGTCAATACATCATCAAACCTTCTTCCAAGTGTTTTGTGTTACTCTGATTCACTATGGTAAGCCTCTGCGTGTCTCTTATCTGTAAATAGAGAAAAGTCGCTTGTGTATGGTGTGGGATTAGAGCAGGTTAGTTGTCACCATGAGTGAGACCATAGATGGACAACGCAAAACGACAAACCTCTGGGAAATCACCCGTTGTAAAAATAAAGAAACTCAGAACAGTGCAGAATCAACAATCAAAAAGGCAAAGCGACAGAGTTTGTAACAAAACCAGAATCAACGCTGGCTTGGCTTTTTAGAGATGGCGATAGAGATTTAAAGCGATATAAGAGCTTTTTTTCTTCCTCATCAGGTTAGATGTTAGTTACACTTGAGTTCTGTGGTCCACTTTAGACATTCTACTAACTAGAAGTCAGTTTGCAACTACATGTCAACTATCAGTTTTTAGAGTATTATAAGAGATACCGTTAGGTTTGGGTTAGTAGAATAAGTTATGTACATATGTTGACATATGTAGATACAAAGATACTTATAGTCAGTGGATTGTCTAAAGTGGATCATTGAATTAAAGTGTTGCCAATATGTTTTTTTTGAAAGGATCGTTAGCCATAAAGCTCTCTAACGGAGTTCATTGTAAATCATTATCTACTGTAAAGGGGGATTTCTTTATGGGTTATTGTAGCGCAGATGCTGGAGTTTATTCTCAAGGAAGGGTTGTGCAAATGATAAAGCTAACGACATCTTCAGCTGTGTAAATGGTGACCCTTTACATCTAAACTGGTTATCGCTTGAGCCTATTGGTTTATGAGTAAAACACACATCTGCTGCCACCATTATCTAATTAGTCAAAACATCAACTTGATGATGTCACTAGCATGCTCAGATGACTTCTGGTTGTTCTGTGACCACTACTGAAATAAAGCACTCATTGTGTGGACAGACACTGTACCTTTATATTCTTATATTCTGTAAGATTTTTCTGCTATCACTATCACTAGTTGGGTGTGGAGAAAACTTTAAGTGGTCTTGAATCATAGTTAATATTGCATTTTTGCTTTTCTTGATTTACTCATTAGACCTTGAAGAATTTGAGGTGAATTTCAGGTCTCATAACGTCCTCCGGTCATGTTCATGAGCAGGATGATTTTCACACATAAAGTCTAGTCCAGTTTAAAAGAGAAGAAATGAATGCTTTCTCTTTCTCTCAGGATCCGCTGAACTCCGGAGATGACGTGAGTGATCAGGATATCCCAGAGATCTTCGACACTGAGAATGTCATCGTTTGCCAGTATGACAAGGTGAGAAACTGTTTGGGGGAGTTTTTATTGAATGAGGTGAAAGGACTTGAAAATTAACATTGCTTTAAAATATACTGGATAATATGGAAGCCCGTTTCCGCCACTTAAAAAAAAAAAAAAAAAAGTAAAAAAGCCACAAAAAAAAAAAAAAACACCACTAAAAAAAAAGCCACTAAAAAAAACCTTTTTATCTCAGAATTGCGAGTTATAAAGTCAGAATTCTGAGATATAAAGTCGCAATTGCGTGATAAAAAGTCAGAATTCTGAGATATAGTCGCAATTGCGTGATACATCTCAGAATTCGGACTTTTTATCACGCAATTGTGACTTTATATCTCAGAATTCTGACTTTATATCTCAGAATTCTGACTTTTTATCACGCAATTGTGACTTTATATCTCATAATTCTGACTTTTTATCACGCAATTGCGACTTTATATCTCAGAATTCTGACTTTTTATCACGCAATTGTGACTTTATATCTCAGAATTCTGACTTTATATCTCATAATTCTGACTTTTTATCACGCAATTGCGACTTTATATCTCAGAATTCTGACTTTTTATCACGCAATTGTGACTTTATATCTCATAATTCTGACTTTTTATCTCGCAATTGCGACTTTATATCTCATAATTCTGACTTTTTATCACGCAATTGCGACTTTATATCTCAGAATTCTGACTTTTTATCTCGCAATTGCGTCTTTATATCTCAGAATTCTGACTTTTTATCTCGCAATTGCGACTTTATATCTCATAATTCTGACTTTTTATCACGCAATTGCGACTTTATATCTCATAATTCTGACTTTTTATCACGCAATTGCGACTTTATATCTCAGAATTCTGACTTTTTATCACGCAATTGCGTCTTTATATCTCAGAATTCTGACTTTTTATCTCGCAATTGCGACTTTATATCTCAGAATTCTGACTTTATAACACGCAATTGCGACTTTATATCTCAGAATTCTGACTTTTTATCACGCAATTGTGACTTTATATCTCAGAATTCTGACTTTTTATCTCGCAATTGCGTCTTTATATCTCAGAATTCTGACTTTTTATCTCGCAATTGCGACTTTATATCTCAGAATTCTGACTTTATATCACGCAATTGCGACTTTATATCTCAGAATTCTGACTTTATATCACGCAATTGCGACTTTATATCTCAGAATTCTGACTTTATATCACGCAATTGTGACTTTATATCTCATAATTCTGACTTTTTATCTCGCAATTGCGACTTTATATCTCAGAATTCTGACTTTATATCACGCAATTGCGACTTTATATCTCAGAATTCTGACTTTATAACACGCAATTGCGTCTTTATATCTCAGAATTCTGACTTTTTATCTCGCAATTGCGACTTTATATCTCAGAATTCTGACTTTATATCACGCAATTGCGACTTTATATCTCAGAATTCTGACTTTATATCACGCAATTGCGACTTTATATCTCAGAATTCTGACTTTTTATCACGCAATTGTGACTATATATCTCAGAATTCTGACTTTATAACACGCAATTGCGACTTTATATCTCAGAATTCTGACTTTTTATCTCGCAATTGCGACTTTATATCTCAGAATTCTGACTTTTTATCACGCAATTGTGACTTTATATCTCAGAATTCTGACTTTATATCTCAGAATTCTGACTTTATATCACGCAATTGCGACTTTATATCTCAGAATTCTGACTTTTTATCACGCAATTGTGACTTTATATCTCAGAATTCTGACTTTATATCTCAGAATTCTGACTTTATATCACGCAATTGCGACTTTATATCTCAGAATTCTGACTTTTTATCAAGCAATTGCGACTTTATATCTCAGAATTCTGACTTTATAACTCGCAATTCTGAGATAAAAAGTTCCAATTAATCTTTTTTTTTGTGGCGGAAACGGGCTTCCATAGGATAAAGACAATAGCTATTAAATAAAAGTATCATATTTTTCCAGTAGCAGTCTCTTAATTCTGATACGATCCTGTTTAAAACCCTGTGGAATGGATGATCTTTCATGATAAAACATGAGCTTGTGTTTGTGCTTCATACTCTTATGTGTTTTTAGTTTTTGACTTTCGTTTGTGTCCGGTACGGAGCTTTGACGAGTTTAGCGTGGCTGAATTCAACTTTTTTTTTTTTTTTTTTACAACCACCTGGAAACATTTTCTTTTTTTCATTTCTAGTGTCTTTTAATACAATTCAACAAGTCTTTTAGCTAATAAATCAAGGAATTTTGATAAATTGATAAACTTGCCATAAATGCAAAAAACATGCAAAAAAGAGTTTTGTAGAGAACAGTTGAGAACTGGAGCATGTGAAAACAGGTGAAAGGTGTGTATGCAGGTGTCAGGCAGTAGGTGGCGGTATGGACCTTCAAGCGGTTTTGCCAACAGCCACTAAAAACAAACGTGGTCTGTTCTCGGGCAAAACTGACATGTTTTCAATGTCAAGCCATAAAACAAACCAAAATCTAGTGTATGATTCTGACAATGAGTGGATCTCATATTGTGCCTGAATCTGACACGGTTGACAATATTTATAAATGCCACTGTATCGTTTTCATTATGTATATGAATGAAGCTCTGGCGATGACACTCGTGTCAGACAGACGGATGAAGAAGCTCCAGCACATGTAAATGTACTAAATCTCCATTCATTTGTATTTTAGTTCCACTCCTTTGGCACAAATCTCCAGACAAAACCATTTTTAAGAGGAAGGAAAGAAGACCATTGATCCGTTTGATGAGACTTAATTGAAAGTTGCTGTAGTGTCAACAATAGTATTAATATTTTAATGTATTAAATGATATTTGTGTTTTACAGATTCACCGTAGTAAGAACCGATGGAAGTTTTACTTGAAAGACGGAGTGATGTGTTACGGAGGGAAAGACTATGTTTTCTCGAAGGCTGTGGGAGAGGCGGAGTGGTGAAGGACAGAATTTACTCATTTATTACAGCTTTCGAAGTCTTTTCCTTATCTTTCATAATAGTTATTATTTACACAATCTGAAGATTGTTTTTCTTGAGTTTGTGACATTTGATACTGTATGATACAGAAATTAATGACGCTTATTGAATTAAGAAATGTTCAGATAGAATAAATCTTTTTTTTTTTTTTTTTTTTTTTTGTTATTTTTGAAACGGTGGACTTTTAAAACAAACATTAAAATGCTGTTTTCGGATCAGACTTTCTCCCAGCTCAGAATCAGATCAGCTGACTGGACGGTGATCAAACACTGTTATAAAGACGTCAAAGTCTGCATCAGGAAATGTGGTTGAATTATACTGAACTCAACAGAATTATACTGATTGATTTATATTGAATTATACTGATAACTCGACAGATATTTACTTTCTCCAGTTATTGTATATAAATGTTCTGAATATAATGCTGCTGGTATTGATCATGTATGTTTTCTTTACAAAAAAATAAAATAAAGCATTTAAAAAGGCTCAGTTATGTTGTTTCATTCTGTGATTCATTATTTTGTCCTTTTTCGTTTAGTGTCTTTCGTCTCTTCCTTTGTCTCCCACCGAAGCCCCTCGAAAGCATTCGTGGCTGGAGAACCGTGGGAGTTTGTCATTTTGTGCTCTATAAGGAGAAGGACACCATGGAGGCCACCAACATCCTCTCCGAGTTCCTCCTGCTGTCGTTACGTAACATCACACACAGAGTTCAGTCTTTGTGTTTAGGCTCAGGCCCAACATGTTCTCCTACATGGACACCAAACACAAGAGGACCGTCACAGTGCGGGAGATCACCGTCCTGAAGTGAGTGAAGCGGAGCTCCAGATCCCTCAAACTCTCCTGTGTTCTGCTCTTTTGTTGCTTTTTGAAAATCTGAGTGTTTCTTCACAGGATCAGCGCTGAAAGATTGTCTCGCCTCAACAATCTGAAGCTGGGAAACTTCGGCTACGAGAAACATCCATTAAGGCTCGGAGAGCTGCAGGAAAACCACTTCACGGTGGTTCTCAGGTGAGGAACTGACGCTTCGCTCCATGAGCTGCTGTTTGATGCCATAATCTGTTCTCTCTCTCTCGGTCTGTCTTTCTCCAGCAAGATAAACAGTTAAACCAGTTTAGACCAACTTCATTTTAAGATAGTGCACCCAAATATAAAACTCCTGTCATCATTTCTCCACCCTCATGCTGAAGTTGTATGATGCTGGTTTGTAACTGGCACAAGCTAGTTAAGCTGGTTATGGCTGCAGGTAGTCCAGTGTGACGTCTTCACTGGTCATTCAGACCGGTTACCAGCTGAACCAGCTTGGCTGCTCTGAGGCGGTCTGTCTGTTTTATCAAGCTTGAGTTTTATTAAGCACATGCTAAAATAAACCTGAAATATGATATCAGAAACCGGCTTCAGTATTCCTGCAGTTTATTGCTGATCAACATGTGTCTGCATTGTGTTTGTAATGTTGACAGTGAAGAAGCTCAGTTTTTGTGTTTGCTTGAGGGATTTTAAAGCTCTGGCAGACTGTAAAGTTCATTATTACATGTATTTTCAGAACTTGAGCATAAACTGAACATTTTCTGGTTCTTGATTAATTTAGCTATTTAATGATTTATTGTTGTGAAATGTTTCATGATGAATACTGAATTTTTCAGTGTGAATATTGTAAGCTGAATAAATGAATCTGCCTGTTTTCTCTCGGCGTGTCGGGCGTGTCCTCAAACACCCACAGCAAACATTCCCCGCTGCAGACGAGATGAAGCAACGCGTTCCTCTGACTCATTTTCTTCATTCTTACAGCGACTGGGCCTTTATCAGGGGATTCTTTGCTCACAAAAAGGACTTGACATCTATGAAAGGCGTTAAAGATTGAAGACTGACTTTTCTCGTGACGATGATCAGATCTAAACTGCTGTTGTCCTCACAGAAGCACACACATTAGCGTTGAGAAAACATTTGATCAGTGTAATCATATCTGCAGGATAAGACTGCCATGTTGAGACATTTAAAGTGTTCAGAACACTCTTCATGATAACACTTGTGAAATCCCTTATACATCCAATATCTGTCACGTGTCCCTCCGTTGCACTTTGACCTCATCACATTAAAGCAGTCATTTGTCAACAGTTTGATGCATTTAAAGGATAGTTTACCTGTATGAGTTTCTTTGCTCTGCTGAACACAAAAGAAGAGATTTTGAAGGGTAAACAGTTGATGGACCCCATTGACTTCAATAGAATTGAAAGAAAAAAACAAAAACCTGAAAGTCAATATGGTCCATCAACTGTTTACCCTTCAAAATCTCTTCTTTTGTGTTCAGCAGAGCAAAGAAACTCATACAGGTTTGGAACAACCTGAGGGTGAGTGAATGATGAACTGTCCCTTTAATGCATCATTTTTATCAAGTGAAATGTCTGCATGTTATTTGTAAATTCAGTCCATCCAGGTTAACTATAAAAACTAGTTGCTTTTAACAGACATTAAACAACTGTGTTAATTATAGTCCAAATACTGATTCACATCTGATGTTTTACACAGTATTACTTTAGACAGTCGGATCACCAGTCCACTATCTGTGAGGAGTCCAGTACCATAAACACCACCATGACCCTTGACCCCTAATGTTCCAAAACTAATGTAATAATTGTTGTAACCATTACATGTTTATATATTGAGTGGAACATTCAACAAATTTTGAATTGTCCAAATTATCTCCTTTGTGATTTTATATAACAAGGTGAAAATCACAATTTCTCAATGTTGTTTGTGAATCTGGTTGATCAGGTTAAGCTAGGGCTTCAGAGCTGTTGTGTAATATTCAGTTCCTGTGGAAAATATGTACGGAGCATACGTGCATATTCATGAATATTCGCTCTGCAGTGGGCGCGGCTTTATTGAAATACGAACAAACGAATGGAATGAAAGTTATTTTGTCATGTTTGATAGATTATTTCGATAAGATAATACAGCCGAATGGACACGTGCCAAAACATGATCAACTGTTCTTAATCTTAACATTATAGGCGAAAATAATCGCTTTGCACGTGCTTTTATTAGAAAGCTTTCATCAGGGTTTTTCATTGTTTTTGCTGTCTAGCCTAATGTTAGGGATACAAAAAATGAATCAAGCACATATTTCTGTTTTTCCTCATTACTTTTGAAGTTGTAAACTGTCCCTGTAATTGTTTATTTTGCAGCATCGTGACTTTAATAAAAATTACTGAAATAAAATTCATTTAATAAAGATTTTTAGATGTTCTTTGACGTTGTTTTGTGTTCACTCTTGTCAGTTTTCATGCTGACACTTACTTTGAGCATTAGATTATCTAAATGATTTAAGTAATATTACTTATTTTGTAAATGTTTTTTTTTTTCCAATCATTTTTTATAATTAAGACAGGATTCATTCTATGTAGTTCTGTAGAAGTAAGAAACATTTAACAAAGTATTTACACAAATACAAAAACTACAAAAGTTGAATCCATTGTTCTGAGCAGCTGAGTGATTTTCTCTACAGGTGTTTTCCTGTGTGTTAGAATGCAAATCAAGAGAGACCATTTACATTTACATTTATTCATTTGGCAGACGCATTTATCCAAAGCGAGGAATACAACAAGCGAGTCATCATGACGAGGCAAAAAGACACAAGAAGTGCTCACAATACCAGAAACCAGAGACCAGAAAAAAGTACCAGTACCTTAAACATTTTTTTAAAAATGAATTTTTATTACCTAATTTTATGCATTACTGTTTTGGTTTATCCAATGAATTTCACACTATAAGCTTTATCAGAGTGTGTGTTCTCTGAAGATGGACACGCAAGACAAATCAAAAGCAAAAGCTTAAAATGAAGGGCCTCTGCATCCCTGACAAACAAAATATTCTTTTATATTGAGTCTGATGACACATTCAGAGGGAGACCATCAGAAACACTCAATCTGAAAGAGACCGTGACATTACATGTTTAAAGTAAGGTGAAAATTCAAAGAACAGTCTGCTGATGAACAGACCCAAGAGTCTTCTGTGTGAGGATATGTCCCAACATGCCAAGCACATGTCCTCATTTCAACCACATTTTAAATATTAGTGAATGTGCATAATGACATAAATAACTAAAAAAGTGACATTTAAAAAAAGAAACTTTTAGTAGTCCAAGTCAAGTGAAGACATCTATTTTTGTAATGCTTTATATAATAGATTGTTTGAAAAATCAGCTTTACAATGATCATCAGGAGAATAATGATTAAATGAGGCAAACAGATCAATTCTGCTGTAAAGCAGCTCTAAAGAGACAATAGTGTTGATTAACTGAGCTCAGTTCAGTGATGATGCAGTTAGTTCAGTCTGTTATCTGCAGAAAACAGATTTTCATCGTCCAGCTTAGTTCAGATCTCATCGGTGTCAGTGCAGTCCACAAAAAAACAAATAATTAGTTAAAAAAAAAGTTAAATCATTTAGATAACCTAATGCTCAAAGTAAGTGTCAGCATGACCCAAGTGGTTGAAAACTGACAAGAGTGAACACAAAACATCTAAAAATCTTTATTAAATGAATTTTATTTCAGTAATTTTTATTAAAGTCACGATGCTGCAAAATAAACAATTACAGGGACAGTTTACAACTTCAAAAGTAATGAGGAAAAACAGAAATATGTGCTTGATTCATTTTTTGTATCCATAAGATTAGGCTACACAGCAGAAACGATGACATGAAACCCTGATGAAAGCTTTCTAATAAAAGCACGTGCAAAGCGATTATTTTAGCCTATAATGTTAAGATTAAGAACAGTTGATCATGTAAATGAGCATGTGTCCATTCGGCTATATTACCTTATCGAAATAATCTATCAAACATGATAAAACAAGATAAAGCAACAACTTTCATTCCTTTCGTTTGCCACGCCCACAGCGGAGCGAATATCATGAATATGCACGTGGCTCCGCCCACTGTCGTAGAACGCACATGACGTAACCAACTTAATATTCATGAGCATTCACGCCTCTCGCCTGCAGCTTTGCTTCAAAACAGCAGTTGATTCAGCTTCGTTTTCAGCAAGTCATCGGATTCTTCCTGAAACACCTTGACGCGGTCAGTGAGAAACTCATCTTCATCTTCATCATTCACTGACTGATCGCTGAGGATTCATAACAGCAGTAAGACTGTTTCCTGTTTACTTTCACTTTGGCCGAGGAGATCGTCGACATGACTTCATCTCTTTCAGTTTCTTATGAATTATTTTAAAACTCCTATAGGCACCTTTAAAATTGTTTTGACTTAATTTTCTTCTGAACGTGTACTGTATTCACGATATTACACAGCGAGTCTGTATCTTGCAGCAGATTATCGAGGTTTTGTCGAAACAGACTCATAAAATAATATAATAATATAATATAATATAATATAATATAATATAATATAAAGCTGGTTTGTTCTCAGAGGGTCAGGATGGTGAACTGCTGTGGTCTCGTGACTGACAAAAATGAGCCAGGTATAAACTCTCCTCTTCCTCCTCATAATTACAGCTTTAACTGCTCATATTGTGTCTCTTAATGACAGCAGCAGGTGCAGATCTTCTGATGTGTGTGTTTCAGTTCCTCTGAAGAGCATCTCAGTGCAGCTGCAGGTCAAGGATCACGTGGTGTCCGTCAGCTCCAGTCTGCGGTACGTCAATGAGGAGGAGCGCCCCCTGGAGGCCGTGTTCGTCTTCCCGCTGCCCGCCGACGCCGCCGTGTGTCACTTCAGTGCCAGGATCGGAGAGCAGGAGATCGTGGCGGAGGTGCAGGACAAACAGAGTGTGAGTCTAGTGATTTAGTCTGTGACACTGCTCATTCCCAACCTTAATCGTGCTGGAGCTAAAGTCTGGAGGACAGCGGCGCTCCAGGACCAGAGTTGCCCATTCCTGCCCTGCGCTGCCCTCCAGGTGTGAGTGAAGTCATTTTAAAGGTGCTGTAGAACGTCTTTTTAAAAGATGTAATATAAGTCTAAGGTGTCCCCTGAATGTGTCTGTGAAGTTTCAGCTCAAAATACCCCATAGATTTTTTTTAATTCATTTTTTTAACTGCCTATTTTGGGGCATCATTAACTATGCGCCGATTCAGGTTACGGCCCCTTTAAATTCTCGTGCTCCCCGCCCCCGAGCTCGCGCTTGCCTTAAACAGCATAAACAGTTCACACAGCTAATATAACCCTCAAAATGGATCTTTACAAAGTGTTTGTCATGCAGCATATCTAATCACGTAAGTATGGTATTTATTTGGATGTTTACATTTGATTCTGAATGAGTTTGATGGTGCTCCGTGGCTAAAGCTAACATTACACACTGTTGGAGAGATTTATAAAGAATGAAGTTGTGTTTATGAATTATACAGACTGCAAGTGTTTAAAAATGAAAATAGCAACGGCTCTCGTCTCCGTGAATACAGTAAGAAACGATGGTAACTTTAACCACATTTAACAGTACATTAGCAACATGCTAACAAAACATTTAGAAAGACAATTTACAAATATAACTAAAAATATCATGATATCATGGATCATGTCAGTTATTATTGCTCCATCTGCCATTTTTCACTATTGTCCTTGCTTGCTTACCTAGTCTGATGATTCAGCTGTGCACAGATCCAGACGTTAATACTGGCTGCCCTTGTCTAATGCCTTGAACATGGGCTGGCATATGCAAATATTAGGGGCGTACATATTAATGATCCCGACTGTTACGTAACAGTCGGTGTTATGTTGAGATTTGCCTGTTCTTCGGAGGTCTTTTAAACAAATGAGATTTATATAAGAAGGAGGAAACAATGGAGTTTGAGACTCACTGTATGTCATTTCCATGTACTGAACTCTTGTTATTCAACTATGCCGAGATAAATTCAATTTTTAATTCTAGGGCACCTTTAAGTAAATAAATGTAAGATTTAAACAGCTTAAAAAAGTGCTCTTCACAGCACCGGAGTCGTGTTCCCCGTCAGGGTGTGATTCAAGCAGAATGTTCAGAAGAAGGAAGTTCGCCTGTTGGGAGTGTTTGCACCAGTTCACCCAGTGCCCACTGTGTTGTTTCTCCCCTATCTGGGTTTTGCAAGAGAGAGAGAGGAGAGTTTACACAAATGCTCCTCTATAAAAGAAATAAAAATGTTTTCTGTGCATCCAGGCATTGGGCCAATGACACAGAAGTGTGTGAAAATAAAAACAAAAGTACACACAAAAATGTCCAGTTCAGAGCCTTAACCCTCAGCTAGATGGCGCTGCAGCATAGTGAAAGGGAAATGGCCCGTCTTGCAGCAGAACGCACACATAAACTTCCTAGAGCTGACAACAGTGTTTCATTGAAACATTATGTGCAGTTCCTAAGGGAACTTTGATCAGATCACACAACACAGCGGCGGTGGCGTAACATGGATTGACAGGAATACCATTATTATTGGCTCTTTCGACAGCGAAGCGCAGCACCTGACCCACTGGGTACTATATCAGCTTATAATATAGTGGTTAAACAGATCGTTGTGATCCGTACGGACCGGCCCCATAGTTCGGCACGCATGTGATACGCGGATTAACTGCAAGTTTAACCACCATAGAGTGACAGTTTATAATTTGCATGAGTTTCGTCTTGCTATTTCACACATTCAGTATATTTTAAACCATTCCAGCGCTAGAAGAGGCAAAAGAGAATTTAATTCGGTACTCGCCAGCTGTTCTGTGTGCTCAGCCCAAGAGTTAGCCTGTTTTCCTTTATCAGAGTAAGGTCATAAATGGCTTAACAATAAACCGATCAACACCAGATAGATTTCTGCCCATTACACGATTTCGCCCGGCATTAACCTGTGTTAAGATGTTTACATTTCGTTGCGAGCAGTCGTGGCCGAATGGTTAGAGTCGTATTGATAACACGAAGGTTGCGGGTTCGATTCTCAAGCAGGAAATGACTGAGGTGCCCTTGAGCTATGTTCTGGTGTTTGTGGTAATGGATGTGTTCGTCTCTTGCAGGCGCGGGATCAGTATGATGACGCTGTGAGTTCGGGTCAGCAGGCGTTTCTGCTGGAAGAGAGCGATGAGAGTTCGGATGTGTTCAAACTGAGCGTCGGCTGTTTGTCTCCGGGTCAGAACGCCGTCATCACCATCGTCTATGTGATGGAGCTCAGCGTTCAGGCCGACCACGCCCTGCGCTTCTGTCTGCCGGCTGTACTCAACCCCAGATACACACCCGCAGGTGCAGATCACATGACTTCAACACACACACTGAGATCATGATCATCTTCTGTGACGTAATTACACACGTGCTTTTCCATTGGTGTATTTCTACATGATTTATATTTGATTTAAAGCAGCAATGTTTTGAAAGCAAAACAAAAGTACAAAACATCTTTTTATGAAACTATTCTTATAGTGAATGATGTGATCAAACTTCTTATTTCCCCGTCAACTACACTAGCGGTCAAAAGCTTTTGAAAGAAGTCTTTTCTGTTCTGCATTTATTTGATCAAAAATACAGTAAAAACAGTGAAATATTATTCCAATATAAATCAGCTGTTTTCTATGTGAATATATAGTAAAGTGTAATTTATTCCTGTGATCAAAGCTGAATTTTCAGCATCATTACTCCAGTCTTCAGTGTCACATGATCCTTCAGAAATCATTCTGATATGATGATTTGATGCTCAAGAAACATTTCAGATTATCATCATTCATATGTTGTCATTGATGGTAATCAGATGAAGTGCAGTGCTTTAGTGTTCAGCGGTCGAATCGGCTGTGTCCTAAACCCATCAGGTGCTCAGGTCAGTTCTGGTCAGGCGGTTGACTGGTGTTATACAGTATCTCTGTTTGTCCGTGTGTTTCTCTCAGCTTCAGCCGCCGGTGTTCCAGAAGTTTCCTCAGCATGTGTTATTCCCTACACACTGTCTCTGAGTGTCGAAGTGAGATCTTCAGACCGCATCTCCAGACTGGAGTCCAGCTGCCCTCTGGATCCTCTGGTGTTCCTCGACTCTGACCACACTCATGCCACGGTACTGTGAGTGTGTGTGTGTGTGAGTGTGTGTGTGTGTGTGTGTGTGTGAGTGTGTGTGTGTGTGTGTGTGAGTGAGTGTGTGAGTGAGTGTGTGAGTGAGTGTGTGTGTGTGTGTGAGTGTGTGTGTGTGTAATTGTATACAGTTTTTTATGCACTTAACGTCACAGTTTCAGGAAGCCTGTAATGGTGTGTGCAGGTGAATCTGAGTGCTGGTCACCGGTTTGATAAGGATGTTGAGCTGCTTCTGTACTATGAGAATACCCATCAGCCCACTGCTGTCGTGGAGGCCGGAGCGGCCGAGGCTCAGCCAGGTACTTGTTTTTGTTTGTACATGAATTCAGTATGCTGTAAATATACTTCTGTGTGAGTTAAAGGGTTATTTCACTCTAAAATGAAAATGAAGCCATCATAGGCAAGAAGAAGCTTCACACTCACGACTGCAATGAGAAATATCAGATATTGCCAGAATTTCTTCATGAAGGCAATTATTTGGCCATTGGTGTTTGTGTCTCTCTAAGCAATTAAAGATTTTGGTTCACAGTTTACACTCTCCTCTATATACTCCACATTTCATTTCATTTGCACTATTAACAATTCTTCCTACTGTATTAGAGAAAACAGGTTCATGTGTGTGTGTGTGTGTGTTTGGACACAGGACTTGATTAGTTGTTCAGGTACTTTGATTCACTCTGTAGGACTGTCGTACGGTGTAAACCGTTCATACTGATTACTGTCCATTCTCACCCTGTTTACACTGTCTCTGTTTCAGGCTCTCTGATGGGCGACCCGGTGCTCATGATCAGTTTGTACCCAGAGTTCCCTGCAGACATAATGTCATCATTGGCGTCTCAAGGCGAGTTTGTTTTTGTGGTCGACAGATCCGGCAGTATGGACTGCGCGATGCATCATGGGAAAGACTCACAGATGCGCATCGAAAGTGCAAGAGTAAGATTTATGATTTGAGATCTGACAGATTTATTGAGATGTGCTGAGTCTCATCTGTGCGTGTGTCTCTGTAGGACACGCTGCTGCTGCTGCTGAAGAGTCTGCCCATGGGATGCTACTTCAACATCTATGGATTCGGCTCTCAATTTGAGTCCTTCTTCCCGTCAGTATCCAGATGTTAGTTGTTCTTCAGGAATGATCTGATGCTGTTTAACGGCGGTTTTGTGAGAGACTGTGGTGTGTGTCGTTGCAGTCAGAGTGTTGTGTACAGCGAGGGCACGATGGAAGAGGCTCTAAAGAGAGTGAAGAACATGAGGGCAAACATGGGCGGCACAGAGATCCTCCAGCCGCTGAAACACATCTACAGTCAGCCCTGTCACCCGGATCACCCCCGACAGGTACAGCCAATCATATTCATCATCGAACACTCTTTCTGAACGTCGGTGAGGTGTTTCCTCAGCCTGACACTGATTCTCTCTCAGCTGTTCATCTTCACGGATGGAGAGGTGTGGAACACTAAAGAGGTGCTGGACCTGGTGAAGAGTCACGTCTACTCTCACAGGTGGGCACGCTCGTCTCTCTCCTCCTCATCTACTGATATCACAGCGTTTAGCTCATGTCAGGTGATTGTGTTCTCCTGTCTTCAGGTGTTTCTCCTTCGGGATCGGTGAGGGTGCGAGTACGGCTCTCATCACGGGAATGGCCAGAGAAGGTTCTGGTCACGCTCAGTTCATCACAGGCACTGACCGCATGCAGCCCAAAGTAAGATCTGCTGTGGACAGAATCAGAACAAGATGTTCAGTTTTTATTCACCACCCTCTCCTGTCCTTCTCTGTCAGGTGATGCAGTCGCTCAGGTTTGCTCTCCAGCCGGCTGTGGATAATATCTCTGTGGATTGGACCGTTCCCGAGGGAGTTACGGTGGACATGCTGTCTCCACCCATCAGTGCCCTGTTCCAGGGTCAGAGGGCGCTCATCTACGCTCAGCTGAAAGGACAGGTCAAAGCTTTTTAATAGTTTAAGGGCTTTTCCAGAGCCACACTGTTTAACCCAATGGCTTCTCAACTAATATCCCACGGGCAAAATACGACATGTCAATCATTGTGTGGTTCTCAGATTAAGAACAAATGCTGCATGACAGCCTGTCCTAACCCAGATGTGACACAACACTGGCCCTCGTAAGAAAGAGCCGTGTAAAATCATCAAATGCTCATGTTTCTTTCTGTTCCTCCCTCGTCACAGAGTTCAGGAGCAACAGAAGGAGCAGTAACTCTGAAATACAGGCTGAAAGACCAACCAGTGACTAACCAGCTCCAGTTTACTCTGAAACCAAAGGAAGACACAGGGTAACACACACACACACACACACACACACACACACACACACACACACACACACTCACTCTCTCTCTCTCTCTCTCTCTCTCACTGACTTACACACACACACAGGGCCGGTCCTAGCTTTGATGGGGCCCTAAGCAGAATTTCATTTGGGGGCCCCTCGGTTAAAATAACAGTATCTTTTTATATAAAAAATAAATGTAAATGTATAGAATGGACAATGTTAAAATAAATACTTAAATAATTGCATAAAATGAACAGTTTAGATGGACCTGTAAGAACTGAAGATAACAATAATAAATATATTATTAACATTAAAGGGATAGTTCACCAAAAATGAAAATTCTGTCATCATTTACTCACTCTCATATTGCTCCAAACCTGTATGAGTTTCTTTCTTTTGTTGAACACAAAATAAAATAAGATATTTTGAAAAAGCCACCAACTGTTTGGTTATACCCACATTCTTCAAAATATCTTATTTTATTTTGTGTTCAGCAGAAGAAAGAAATTAATACAGGTTTGGAACAATATGAGAGCGAGTAAAATGAATGATGACAGAATTTTCATTTTTGGGTGAACTATCCCTTTAAGAACAAGGGCAGCATGTTTACTCAGAAGCATGCCTTCTCCATCGTTTTTGTTTCTTGTTCTCTTGGTGTATCTTCTGAAGTATGTTGCAATGGTGGATGCACTATTTTCCTGCTCTGATCCTGCTTAGTGAATAAAAAGCAGTTGCAAATGATGTACAAAATACACATACCTACTCATCTTTGCATCAATAAAATGCGCAACACTTTATATTTTAATACCAAATTATATGTATTAATTAATTTAACTTGCAGTTGTATGTTTTCCTTGACATCTCACAATTTTGGGGCATGTGAGGTTCCAAACATAATGCATGATGGGATACAATTAGACTCTCAGAAGCGGTATTCAAGGTAGTGTGGGTTTAGTGTGCACTAAGGGCACTGCACTTGGGCATTTTTAGATATGGGACAGTCTTGCGCACTTACTCGCATGCTCGAGCTCTCAAGAGGCCAAGAACACAAGTGTGGGTATTTAGACAAGGCATTTGAAGGATGCGCGAGATGCGTCCGAGCGCGGAAAGTGAAGTACAGCCGGGGCTTTAGGCTTCTGTTTCTTTAAGACCGGCACGCATCTAAATACAGACACGCATCCGATTTTCTCTCAACTGATTACTTTCACTTTAGACATAACCAACTCTGTTTATTTAAACTTTGTGTGTATTTGACAGTATTAGTGCAGATGCAAAAGATAAAGTCCACTAATCGGAGGCTGTTAGTGCGCGCGCGTGCTTCTGGTTAAGAACAGCACGCGAATTAAATGTTTAACCGGCAATGCTTTAAAACATGTGATGCAAATGTACGTAAGGTTTTACAGTATTGAGACGGATGCGCCAGAACTGCAACTGATAGATTATGCAATGTCAAAATCAAGCTGTCATTTAATTTGCTCTTGGGGGCCCCCTGGTGGCAGCGAGGCCCTAAGCAGCTCTATCTCTCTCTCTCTCTCTCTCTCTCTCTCACTCACACACACTCAGATTAGTTTTTTTTTTTTCTTGTTGTTGTCGCTAAATTCGGTACCTCTCTGATCTTCATTTCCTCTTATGTTGACTGATAAAACTCTTCATCATTCAGGATCAGCTGCAGTAAATGTTCAGATTTTACTTGGTCCGTCTCTGATCACAGGATTAAGACAAATGTGCTGATCACCGGTACTTTGGCACATAAGTTAAAGTGTTGAGTTATGAAAATTATCTTAAATCATTTTACACATGTTGGATGGCATCATCATCCTTGCTTTCTTTGCCAACAAAAAATCTCACTAAATGATGTTTTATTAACAAAGTTCGGGAGAACCACATTCAAATTACCAATCAGTAAGAGATAAGGCCTATATATGTACATAGCCGACTCGCCTACATTCCTCCAGTTTTCTGCATTTGGCCCCACCCTACATTCCCAACATGTCCGAAATAGAGCTCCTCCCATCTGATGAAGGACCTTTCAAGGAACCTTCACCGCAGTCCTCTGGCCTAAGGAGCGATTCTCCTCTGCCTAACACCCCTGTCGATCCATCGGCGTTATCTCGCCGGCGTCAGACCAAACAAACGGGTCCTATCCTCGCCACTGTGAGCGAAACATCCGCAATCTCTACATCTTGCTCTACTCCGGCCTAATCATTCCTTCCTGCCTTAGAGAAATGGACAATAAGGCCCGTCGAATACAAAGCTTGCATCTCGGGCATTGCCGCTCTCTTCCCACGAAGGAACGGGCATATCTCCAGCGTCAGGCAGCCGCAGAAGGCCTTCAGCAAGCAGTGCCGCAGATTCAGTCCCAGCCAGCTCCACTAGCGGAGCAAGCTCATCCGTCGCAACCATTTCATCCCGCCAACTCTAACCCTCCCCATTGTCCATAACCTAGTCCCAGATAACAATTGCTTCTCCCACTTCCCGCTTTGTTGCCACAGGAGGCTTGCCTGTCTGATCGCCATGAGTATTGAAGTCCCGTCGGACACCGCGAGAGTCTTCTCGGTCAAAACGGTTGCAGAAAAAGGTTAAATTTGTCAGCTGGTGGGACTTACCCGTCCGATGCTGTGAGTGTTCAACTCCTGTGGCATGTCGCAAGAACCCTCCCAGCCCAAGTGTCTGAACCCCATCCTCGTTGGCTGGCCGGCGGGGTTTACCCATCCAATCACTGCTGTCTGTTGTTCGTTTTGCATTCTTTGGGGAGTACTCCTTCCCTCGGACAGCACGCCAAATATGCTTACTTTTTATACTATCTGATTATTTGTACTCCTGAATACAGTTTTATTATTGTTCATTTTGGCTGTAATAGGACAATTATGGATGTGATGTGAAACAACACAAAGAAGAGTGGGATGAAACGAGCTCAGATCACATTAGTGCCACCGTATCAGATCACGTTCACTAGGCACTGCGCTGCGTCTCTGATGGTCAAGACTGTCTTTACGGGTTTGTTTTCGTTGCAGGCGGACGATCCACCGGCTGGCGGCCCGGTCTGTGATCCGCTCTCTGGAGCTGCAGGAGCGGGCCGGAGGAGCAGACGCCGAGGCCGTCAGGAGCAGGATCGTGGAGCTCAGTGTTCAGGCAGGAGTGAGCAGCGCTCACACAGCCTTCATCGGCGTCAATAAAGACAGCAAACAGACGGTCAAAGGGCCGCTGCTGCAGAGGAGAGTGCCAGTACAGTGTAAGTTCACTGATTTCTGTGTTTAGAGCAGGGCTGATCCTGGAGAAACACTGTCCTCCAGTCACAACCAAACACACCTGGATCAGATCAACTCTACAGGATCACTAGAAACAGAAATGTTTTTTTTTACTGGGAGATACGAGGGTCCGTGGCTCTACCATTGGAGAAAGCGTAACTGCTGACTTGGATCACATGCCTTAACAGTTGTGCAACACTCAGTCACTGTTTGCCATAGAAATGAAAGGAAGTGCTGTAAACTGAATCATATCTAACAGGTAAGTGTGTTGGAACTAAACTGTGCAGGACACTGGCCCTCCAGGATCAGGACTGTTTAGAAGCAGGATTTCAGAATCAGTTTTCCTGTCACATAATAGTGTAACATTGGTGTATTCTCATCATCAACATGTGATATTAAATTCTTTATTAGCTATGTTTCTAAGGTCTGCAAGGTGTTCTGCCCCGATGAGAGTATGCGGTAAGGAATAAAATACTGTTCTTTCTTTTTAAACTCATACGTGGGTCAGTCCATCTCAAGTGCTCCAGTGGATTTTCAATTTTTCTTTTCTTTTTTTCTTTTTTGTGATGACCTCTAAGTATTGGTCGTGCAAATCTAAAATCCCTAACGTTGGGGTTAAATGTCCCTGGTGGAGGACCATATAGGCCTTTTTCACAGATATAGGTTCTGTTGTACATTTTTAATTTGTATTATTATTTGTTATTCTTTTATTACATCTGTACGTTTCTCCAAGCACCTGAATGAAGCTTTTCCCCAGATTTCCACCAGCTCTAGCTCTGTAAGCAGCAGAATCTCAGATCGCTCTCATTGAGGTCTTATATCTGTGAAAATTTCAGCTTCCCGTCTGTTTCAGACATAATCAAACCTAAAGTGAGGGACATTCAAAAGAAATTGCACACTTACACTTTTACGTCCCATAAAAATATTAAGAGAAGCCTGAAATGTTCTGCATTCACACTATATTTAACAGAAACAGAAACAGACTCCAATCCTTCCCATTGTAAATTTCACTCTAAATGTTGAACCCTGAACAATAACTGACCTTCATTTATAAGTCTAAGGTACAAGAACTTGCAAAAATATTTGTTCATGAACCTTGAAATGTGAAGGTCAGTTTTCATCCTGAACTCAAATGAATTTTGCCAGTGTTCATATGATAATCGCTAAAAAAAAAAAAAAAGGACAAGCACCTTTACCGTTTTTGGAGCTCTTGAGATGGATTTGAGCCGTGTGTGTTTTGGTTTGGTGTGAGTGTTTTTGATCTTGTTTTATGTTTTTAAAGTGTCTGATGTTCTTATGCATGTGCTTTTCTCTCTGTTCTTAGCAATGGCGGCTCCCATGTCATTACAATCTAGCATGCGTAAGTGAAATAGACGGCCAACACACACTTCATTCAACTCCTGTTGTTCTGTTGTGAATGTGTATTTTCATCTAATTGTCTTTTTCCTCATATCTGAATGTCACTGTCTGAATGATTGTTTTAGCATGTGCTCTTATCGGTTTCTCTCTGTTTTCTTAGCAATGATGGCTGACGCGGTATTTTGTTCTCCAATGCGTAAGAGAAATACACAACCAACACACACTTCACTCAACTCCTGTTCTTTTGTGAATGTGTATTTTCATCTTATTGTCTTTTTCTCTATATCTGAATGTCACTGTCTGAATGATTGTTTTAGCATGTGCTCATATCTGTTTTTCTCTGTTTTCTTAGCAATGGCAATGCCTCAAAAGGCATTTTGTTCTCCAAAGTGTAAGACAAGATCTATTTCACTGAGCTTTTCTTTTTCTTTTATATAAATTGATTGGTCTGTTTCTGAAAGTCACTCTTTGACTGATTGTTTTGCAGCACGCGGCATCTTCGATTCTGCTGACTGCATGATTGAATGTGATTCTGCGTCACTGCATCAGGGTAAATCAACACATCAGGCTCAGTGCAGAAAACATTACTCTAATCAGACAGGATTCGCTCAGATGGGGACGTCATTATGATGTGACAATTACAGAACTGCTTTTGCATTTTAATCCCATCTGATTTGGCTACATCAGTCATGCTTCCCATTCCCTGTCTATAATGTGTTCATTTCTTCCATAAATTGCCCCTAACAATAAATAGTTAATAGTAAATACTGACAAAACATTTCTTATGGTTAAATGTAATTTCCTGGTGTTGCACTCAAAGCCTTGGAGTCAGTTCTCTTGAGTGTTTAAATATCTCCGATATTACATGTTGATCTTGTTAATTGTAAGACAAACACATGGCCAACAAATGAAGAACATGCTTCAGCGTTTATTTATCTGCTTCTGGTCATGGAATATATTTTTAAGCGTTTATGTGCTTTTGCTCTAAACACTTTAAGCAGTGATAAATCATTTCATGTAGATTATTCTAGAATGAATCAGCTTGACATAAGATTATAATGTACTTTTCTTCACTTAATTCAAGTGACAGATGAGAAGAGAAGCACATTATTACGTACAGAGCTCATAAAGTAGCCTGTATTCATAACCTCATGTTTCATCATCATGCTCATTTCTGCAGTAAGAGTCAGGTTAGATTAGGGTTAGTTAGATTGTCTTGTCCAGAATAGAGATGTTACACACACGTTACGTGCAGTTATGCTGCGCTTCACTGCAGGATTTCATTTATCATCTCTAATCATATCATATGTTTGTTCTTCATGTTCCTTCTGTCTGAACTCTCGGTGTGCGTCAGCAGAACCCGAGCCCCAGACGGACCCTTTGCTCCAGCTGGTCTCTCTTCAGAAGGCCTCGGGATGCTGGGAACTGAGCGCTGCACTGGCTGCTGTGTTTGGAAAGACGGAGGACGAGCTGACCAATCACAGACCGGCACAGGTGGGGCGAATGATGTCATGTCCTCAGATACGTCATGATTGGTTCAGTGTGTGTGACGTGTGGTTTGTGTTCCAGGTGGACGGGTCAGTGTGGGCCACCGTTCTGGCCCTGATCTGGTTAAACGCATGTAGATCAGGTGACCAGGTGGAGTGGCAGTTTGTGGCCATGAAGGCGGCGTCGTGGATCCGCTCTCAGAAACGTGAGACATCAGCATTCAGTGTGAGTTAATGCCGTACGTGTTCTTGTACAGTGGTGACTGAGTTTGGAGGTGTGTGTGTTTCAGCGGACGGCCTGTCTCAGTGTGTGTGTGACGGGAACATCCTGTTGGGCTGTCATGTGACTGAAGACGTGCTGGGAATCTGAAGACTGAAGAATCTTGTGCTGTCAGAAGACCAAATAACTCTCTGTCTGTCTGTCAGTCACAAACATTTGTGTGTTTTTCTGTATGTAAGCTTTAGGGCCTGTCCTACATACATGTTATTGCTCTAAATATGATTCTTAAAATATCGTCTTACATTATTATCATCTTACGACGCTTTGTGCTCTGAACTCACTATCATGATTTGTGTGTGATCACCCATCCATTATTTCACTGTGTTGCAGTGAGCTGATTGTGTCACTGTGTCTTTACCCAACTATTTTAATAAAGTCTTTCTTCATCTGTCTGATACTTAGAAATGCATTTAATGCATTATACTTAAGAATGACTCGCACTCGACCCAACACTAGTGTTTTTTTTCTCTTAGAAATGAAAGTATTTGAAAGTAGCTTGAGTTGGGATGCAGTAACATCTGTAAAAATTGAAAACTTCATAGGGTAAAATTTAAATATTCAGTTAAATGTTCATCCATAGCATAATACATTTACATCACGGTATTAACCACAGATAAAACACACATATTGCACTTTTTTACCATGATCTGTAAACCACATAGTTTCTAATCTATTTATGTAAAACAGTAGATTCTCGCACAAAATCTAAAAGGATATTGAGATATCTTTAATACTTCTTGAGACAGGCATGCAAACACAAGAAGTGCTTATTCCCATTTTTGAGCTGTCACTGTTGGAATATAGTGAAATAAAGATTGTTAAAGTCAACAGATTTTACTAATAGATCTACCAATCATTATACATTTCACTATATCTTGCTCAAAAGATTAAATACAAGTATAGACCAAATATACCTAAACTTTTGTGTCAGTATAAATCAAATACATGAGTAATTTTAAGTATATATTTTTTTAGTACATAAAACGAAAATAAAATTTCATTGTTCAGGGAAGGAGGCGGCAGGAGCTGACGAACGTTAAACACAACTTTAATTATATAAAAGAAACAAACACAAAACAAAACATAACATAAAATAGTCTCTCGTCCTTCACTGTCATCACTCCCAATTTTTATGTTCCCGGAGCTCCTCCGTGAGAAACTCAAGACCGGTGCAGCGAGCAGCCGACGCTCATCATCAATCACGCCACCGGCTTTCCCGGTTTTTTTTTTTTTAGGTTTTTTATTTATTTATCCAATTCGTTGGCCTTTTCACACCTCTCTGCCTCGTCCACAGCTTGCCACAGTTTACTTTCTTATTTTTAGCTTAAAAGAAGTATACTAATAGCTCACTTATAAATAAACTTATTTAACAAAGAACACAACAGGGTCTCACATTTACATGACTTTTCATATGTAAGAGTCATGTTTTTATTACAATAATCACAAATGAATTGTCTTCCCAGGTGAAAAAAAAAGTACACTTCTATAATGTAATAAAAGTGCTCTATTTTTGTGCACTAATTTTGGACTTATTATACTAAACATTCTTCTTTAGTACTAATTAAGATAATCTTAAGAACATCTAAGTGTATTGAACTGTGCTATTTTGAGACACCATAAAATACAGTATGATCTAAAATGTGCTTTTAATATACTATCTCTGTATTTTAAAAAAATATATATTTAGTTACTACTTGTAGTACACTATGGGTTCAAATGTACTATAAGTGGTATCTACATACATTTTTAAAGGCAGTATAAATCAAATACATGAGTATTTTTAAGTATATATTTTTTAGGTCATAAAAAGAAAAGAAAATTTTAAGTAAGGCAGTTCATTGTTCAGGAAAGGAGGAGGCAGGAGCTGACGAAAACAGAGATAAATTAAACAGAGATAGTATATTAAAAATACAGAGATAGTATATTAAAAGCACATTTTAGTTCATATTTCATGGTGTCTTAAAATAACACAGTTGAGTACACTTAGATGTTCTTAATATTATCTTAGGGTGTACTCACACACGGTTGCCTTGAACCGAGCCCGAGCGCGATTGTTCCCCCGCTGGCCTGCACTCTCACTGCACTTAACGTTCCGAGCTGAAACACGCTTACGTCATATACGATGCAACTTTTTGAATGGAAGAAAACAGGAAGAAATGCACAGATACTGCCTAATATATTTATCATTTATGCCGCGCAGCGATTTTCAATTGCACGTATGAGAGGATTATTACAGCAGCTGACGTTAATGGAGGAATTTGCAGTTTTACTCGCAAACTACAATTTCTGTTCATCAATAAGGTGAGAATCAGACCTGTTATAAACTCAAATACACTCGAATTAATTACATGAATTGATAAGTACACTATCAGAGTAGTAATAAAGATGTTTGCCGTCGTAATGATGACAGTTGCGCACACAAAAATAGCAGCTGTTCCGTGCTCAGGCACGGTTAGCGCTTACACTGCATGCGAACCGCGCTCTGGCCCACCTCTTCCAAGCGGGCCAGGACCGGCTAAACGAACCGCGCCAGGGCACAGAACGGAGCACTCACACTTGTCGAACGAACCAGGCTTTGAGGGTCAAACGCGCTCGGGCACGGTTTAGCGCGCCTAGTGTGAGTACACCCTTAATTAGTACTAAAGAAGATTTTTTGTATATTAAGTCCAAAATTAGTGCATGAAAATAGAGCACTTTGAGTACATTATAGAAGTGTACTTTTTTCACCTGGGTTTCTCCTAATTGAATGCACAGATTATTGCTTAAATTGCTCAGATTTTTTTCAATGTAAATTTTTTTTCCAGAATGAGTTTGCAAATGCTGTTTCAGGTCTGTGTGGTATGTGAAACTCTTTTTACGCTGAAGACTCTTGTAAGGCTTCTCTCCAGTGTGAACTCCCATGTAAATATTAAGGTTTCCTTTCGTTATGAAGCTCTTTCCACACTGAGGGCAGGTTCTCGTGTGATTCTCAAGATTTGTTGTGTTTGAAACTCTTTCCACAGTGATGGCCCATCTAAGGCTTCTCTTCGATGTGAATTTTTTACATGATTCTCAAGGTGATTCCTGTCTGTGAATCTCCTTTCACACAGATGACATGAATTCTGATGAGTGAATCCTCATGTGATGATTAAGGCTTTCTTCATATCCAAAACTCTTTCCACACATATTACAAACAAATGGCTTTACTCCAGTGTGATTTCTCATGTGAGCATTAAGGTCCTTTTTCTGGTTAAAACCCCTTCCACACTCAGAGCATATGAATGGCTTCTCTCCACTGTGAATTCTCATGTGCGTCATAAGATATCCTTTTAATGTGAAACTCTTCCCACACAATGTGCAGGTGTGAGGCTTCTCTCCTGTGTGGATTTTCAAGTGGACGTTAAGTTTGTCTTTTCGACTGAAACTTTTTCCACACTGTTGACAGGCAAAAGGCTTCTCTCCGGTGTGAAGTCTTATGTGAGCCTTAAGACTTTCTTTTAGTGAAAAACTCTTCCCACACAGTGTGCAGGTGTGAGGCTTCTCTCCTGTGTGGATATTCAAGTGTACGTTAAGTTTGTCTTGTCGACTGAAACTTTTTCCACACTGTTGACAGGTGAAAGGCTTCTCTCCGGTGTGAATTCTCATGTGAGTCTTAAGATGTCTGTTTAGTGAGAAACTCTTCCCACACAGTGTGCAGGTGTGAGGCTTCTCTCCTGTGTGGATATTCATGTGGACTTTAAGGTTGTTATTTCGATTGAAACGCTTTCCACACTGTTGGCAGGTGAAAGGGCCCTCTCCTGTGTGAATCCTCATGTGGCCATTAAGACTTTTCTTTTGACTAAAACTTTCTCCACACTGTTGGCAGGTGAAAGGGCTTTCTTCAGTGTGGACTTCAAGGTTTCTAGGTTCTTTTATATGAGTATGTGAGTAACTAAAAGATTTTTCCCCAGAGATGAAGTCATGACATGTTTCCTGATTTTTCTCTTCCATCTCATTCAGTTCTTGATTCTCCTCTTTCAGCACCATCAGGTCTAGTGTGAACAGAATAAAAAAAAGTTAGCACCAGTTTAAAGGATTAGTTCACTTTCAAATTAAATTTTCCTGATAATTTACTCCATCCAAGATGTTCATGTCTTTCTTTCTGCAGTCGAAAAGAAATTAAGGTTTTTGATGAAAACATTCCAGGATTTTTCTCCATACAGTGGACTTCAATGGACCCCAAACAGTTGAAGGTCAAAAAAAAAAAAAAAAATTAAAAAAAATTATATATCTCCCTGTACACTTTGTCAATATACTAATTTTTTGTTTGTCAATGTTCACAGCTAGAGAGGCAGAGGATTATAATGTGTCTGAATCTATTCCTTCCAGCATTTGTCCTCTCAAACTATGATTGTCCCTTAATTGTTTTGGGGGGAATGAGGTTTACAGAAGAGTCTGAGTGTACTGAGTACACAGCAGTGAGAAGCCTAGGAGCATGAAGGCCCAGAGCAAGAGCATCACCGCCGAGAGCTTCGAGGCCCAGAGTGAGAGCATCACCGCCGAGAGCCTCGAGGCCCAGAGCGAGAGCATCAACGCCAAGAGCCTCGAGGCCCAGAGCGAGAGCATCACCACCGAGAGCCTCGAGGCCCAGAGCGAGAGCATCACCGCCTGAGAGCCTCGAGGCCCAGAGCGAGAGCATCACCACCGAAAGCCTCGAGGCCCAGAGCATCACCGCCGAGAGCGCCGAGGCCCAGAGCGTGAGCATCACTGCTGAGAGCCTCGAGGCCCAGAGCGAGAGCATCACTGCCGAGAGCCTCGAGGCCCAGAGCGAGAGCATCACCACCGAAAGCCTCGAGGCTTAGAGCATCACCGCCGAGAGCGCCGAGGCCCAGAGCGTGAGCATCACTGCCGAGAGCCTCGAGGCCCAGAGTGAGAGCATCACCACCGAAAGCCTCGAGGCCCAGAGTGAGAGCATCACCACCGAAAGCCTCGAGGCCCAGAGTGAGAGCATCACCACCGAAAGCCTCGAGGCCCAGAGCATCACCGCCGAGAGCGCCGAGGCCCAGAGCGAGAGCATCACCGCCTGAGAGCCTCGAGGCCCAGAGCGAGAGCATCACCACCGAAAGCCTCGAGGCTTAGAGCATCACCGCCGAGAGCGCCGAGGCCCAGAGCGTGAGCATCACTGCCGAGAGCCTCGAGGCCCAGAGTGAGAGCATCACCACCGAAAGCCTCGAGGCCCAGAGCGAGAGCATCACTGCCGAGAGCCTCGAGGCCCAGAGCGAGAGCATCACCACCGAAAGCCGAGGCCCAGAGCATCACCGCCGAGAGCGCCGAGGCCCAGAGCATGAGCATCACTGCCGAGAGCCTCGAGGCCCAGAGCGAGAGCATCACCGCCGAGAGCCTCGAGGCCCAGAGTGAGAGCATCACCGCCGAGAGCCTCGAGGCCCAGAGCGAGAGCATCACCGCCGAGAGCCTCGAGGCCCAGAGCGAGAGCATCACCGCCCGAGAGCCTCGAGGCCCAGAGCGAGAGCATCACCACCGAAAGCCTCGAGGCCCAGAGCATCACCGCCGAGAGCGCCGAGGCCCAGAGCATGAGCATCACTGCCGAGAGCCTCGAGGCCCAGAGCGAGAGCATCACCGCCGAGAGCCTCGAGGCCCAGAGCGAGAGCATCACCACCGAAAGCCTCGAGGCCCAGAGCGAGAGCATCACCGCCGAAAGCCTCGAGGCCCAGAGCGAGAGCATCACCACCGAAAGCCTCGAGGCCCAGAGCGAGAGCATCACCGCCGAGAGCCTCGAGGCCCAGAGCATCACCGCCGAGAGCGCCGAGGCCCAGAGCGAGAGCATCACCGCCGAGAGCCTCGAGGCCCAGAGCGAGAGCATCACCGCAGAGAGCGCCGAGGCCCAGAGCGAGAGCATCACCACCGAGAGCCTCGAGGCCCAGAGCGAGAGCATCACCACCGAAAGCCTCGAGGCCCAGAGCGAGAGCATCACCGCCGAAAGCCTCGAGGCCCAGAGCATCACCGCCGAGAGCGCTGAGGCCCAGAGCGAGAGCATCACCACCGAGAGCCTCGAGGCCCAGAGCGAGAGCATCACCGCAGAGAGCGCCGAGGCCCAGAGCGAGAGCATCACCACCGAGAGCCTCGAGGCCCAGAGCAAGAGCATCACCGCAGAGAGCGCCGAGGCCCAGAGCGAGAGCATCACCACCGAGAGCCTCGAGGCCCAGAGCAAGAGCATCACCGCAGAGAGCGCCGAGGCCCAGAGCGAGAGCATCACCACCGAGAGCCTCGAGGCCCAGAGTGAGAGCATCACCACCGAGAGCCTCGAGGCCCAGAGCGAGAGCATCACCGCCGAGAGCCTCGAGGCCCAGAGCGAGAGCATCACCGCAGAGAGCGCCGAGGCCCAGAGCAAGAGCATCACCACCGAGAGCCTCGAGGCCCAGAGCGAGAGCATCACCGCAGAGAGCCTCGAGGCCCAGAGCGAGAGCATCACAGCATCACTGAATCCTCTCACTGGTGTCACTGCAGCATTCCCGGCTGCTCTAATTCCAAATAAATACTCCCATACCTCAGTTGTCATGATTTCACCAACACAAAAAGAAGAAGGAAAGCATGGGTGAGAATGGTACGGAGGAATGAAAGGTCCTTCTTTTAAATTACTATCGAGGAGTACGTTCGTGTGTAGCCTATGTGTTTCAAAACTGAGGACATTTACATCTATCTTTGACCTACTAAAATATATATTCCTTCAAATGTGCATACTACTAATAAATACATTTATTTCCCAGCTATTCCGTGTTGCTTTTTCAAATGAACATTATAAGCAATTCAAACTCGCAGTGCTTTCAGATGGATTAGCATTTGGAGCCATACTTCATTGACATGCCGCACATAAAAAAAAAAGCCAATAATTGCAGCTTTGCGATTTCATAATCGCACTTAGCCAAATTGTTTAAGCGCGATTTCAATGTTTTTTTTTTTCTAATCGTCTGATTAATCGTGCAGCCCTACAGAAAATCACATTGTATTTGATACAGAACTAACTAGACCAGTGGTTTTCAACCTGTGGTCTGCGGCCCACTAGGGGGCCTCAGTGATCCTCCAGGTGGGCTGCGAGATAACTTAATATTATTTTAAATATATTAGTATAATTAGGGGCCAAGCACCGAAAGTGCGGAGGTACCTATTGTATCTGTTGGCGTTCTTTTTATTTTCGATTCTTCTTCTTCTTCTTCCGCTCTTGAAGTCTATGGCAGCCCATAGAACCGCTTGCGGGAAAGTTGTGAAATTTGGTACACAGTTAGAGGACAGTCTGACCTTTGTCCATAGCAAATTTGGAGTCTCTAACTCAATCCCTCTAGTGCCACCAGCTGTCCAAAGTTGCACTTATGTTTATGCTAATAACTTTTGAACCGAAACAAAATTCTTTTTTCCTCTGATTCCTTGGGTCAAGCCGATTCGAATGCACCCTATGACGTCATTTTCCGTCATGAAAATTTTTCCGCCATTTTGAATTTTCTGAAAAACGTACTTTTTCGAACTCCTCCTAGGCCGTTACTCCGATTTTCACCAAAATTGAACTGTATCATATTCAGACCATGCCGACAAAAAGTTATGGATTTCAAGTAGATAAGTCAAAATGTTTTTGTATACCAGAGCAAAGAATTTGAGGCATGATGCAAAAATGACTCTTGAAGCTGAGGAATTCAAGTTGATTCCTTAAACTGTTTTCGAAAAACACGCAAACAAATTTAATGTTGCGCTTGCGAAAATAGACGTAAGGCTGTATCTCCGTAATGCTTTATTGTATTCAGACCAAACTTGGTACATGTCATCACAAGCATGACCTGAGGCATCTTGCAGTGTTTCGGCACAGCGCCACCTACTGGTGCGGAGATATGAAAAATGGCTATTTTTGCTTATAACTTCTGATGGCTTTGTCCAAAAATCATAAATTTGGTCTCGTTAGATTCAGGGCATCATGCCAAGTCAAATGATATCAAATTTTACACATCAGCCATTTTGGCCGTCGGCCATTTTGAATTTTGTGCTAAAATGCTGTAATTTACGAACACATTAGCGTATCGTTACGAAACTCGGTATGTGTCTTTGGCACCATGTCCTTACAATACTCAAAAAGTTTTGGTGCAGCGCCACCTTGTGGTCAAAAGTTATAACAAAATTTACAAAAAATGCTAATAACTTTTGACTATATTAACCGATTGTAATGAAACTGGTCTCAGTAGATTCCTTGGGTAACATAGATTCAAATTTGACATAGTTGGCTGAACTTCCTGTCCGCCATATTGTTTTTCTTTAAAAGCCTACTTTTTCGAACTCCTCCTAGACCGTGCCGACAAAAAGTTATGGATTTCAAGACGATAAGTCAAAATGTTTTTGTATACCAGAGCAAAGAATTTGAGGCATGATGCAAAAATGACTCTTGAAGCTGTATCTCTGCAATGCTTTGACATATTGACACCAAACTTTGCAAGTGTCATTGTCACCTCACTCTGACCATACCACATTAATTTGGTCACAGCGCCACCTATTGGTCGAAAGTGATGAATCAGTAAATCCTCATTTTTGATCATTTTTCAGTCTTAATAGGTCTTTAATTGCTCCCTGTTGCAGTTGGTCTGATGCTCACGGCCGTGTTGGCTGGCATATTGTGCCATTTTTGTGCTTGGCCCCATAATTGCTGCTTGCAGCTATATTTAATTCATTTTATTATTTATACGTTACATTAGAATAGATAAATTAAATAAATTAAAAAATACATTTAAAACAAAGCAGCACCTCTCTCGTATGTATTCTGCAATTGTTTCGGATCAGTCCAAGCCGTTTTTTTATTGTGCTGCTGTGAAATACTGACTGAACGGTGGCTCTGAACACAAACTAAACTCTCTCAGTTGGAAAAAGAAAACCAGTGTCGCTAAAAAGTTTTGATGGATGCGATTGTACTGAAGGTAAAGACGATTACAGTTTGACATACAGCAGTTGTACATTATGCGTGCACGAGTCCATTATTATTGATGAGCAAACAAACCGCACATGCGCTCTCGACTCACTGATCGCTATAACATCATATTTCTGCATGAATACAGTTCAATATATTCACATAGTTTTTTCGAAATGTACTAACGTGAGTGTTTTATAACGGATGTTCGCCGAACAAGTGTGTTCTGGAGAAATGTGTGAGGAATGTGTGTGTATACACAGACATCAGATGCGATTGATTGTTCTGAAAGAGGAACTGTTCACTGATGACATCGACCCGCCTTCAGATCGCTGAGTTCCCACGCATTTATAAAGTTTTTATTTTTCATTTGTATTTTGGTTTATTAATTTCGAGTGAATCCATATAGTATCTAAATGCAGTTCTCTGGCATCTCCCTGTGGTCTTGTTTGGTATGGCAGGATGACTTGTGTTTATTTAAGTTACCATATAACTGAGCAAAGTAGTTTTAAGTTAGTAAGAATGTCTGCAAAGTATGTTTGAAAAAAATGTTTAAATCTATCTTGATTTTCTTCTTTAAAATATTGGGGTTAAAAAGTAATAACTGTAGAATACAAATGTTTTTGTAAATTAAAAAAAAAAAAAGGGGGGGGGGGGGCCTCGCAGTGTTGATTCAGAGAGAAAGTGGGCCTTGGCCTAAAAAAGGTTGGGAACCACTGAAATAGACTAAATCAAATATTAATCAAATAATAATAATAAAAAAATCATAGTATTTAATTTTCTCCATAGGAAAATTTTTTTTTGACGAAAACTTATAAAAATGCATGTCACGTCATTCATTTTGTCACAAGACAAATAACAGAGAAGCATGACATAGAATGGTGAAGAAAGACTTTGAGAACGGAACCAACCTGTTTGTTGCTCAGTATCTTCATGTTTGACTCTGAATGTTTCTTCAATCTTCATGTCTTCACTCTCCTCTTTAATAAACGCCATCTTTATAATAGTGTGTCACAAGATCTTCACCAGGAGTTTTTGTGTGTTTGGACACTCTGCTATGATTAAGATTAGAATAATTAACAGAAAGAAAAATAAATGCAAACTAAATCTCAGAGTGCGTCACAATCAGCTCCCTAGTTCAGTAGTCAGCGCACTGCTAAGGGAGTCAGTCAGAGAGTTAATGGACTTAAATGAGCCGATTATTAGACAAAAACACTCAGAACTAGCACTACAAATTAATAAAAGAATGCAAATTATACAGTATCTTAATATTGTGTGATGGTTTATAGTATTAATAACTAATACTGCGCTCCTATTAAAGGTCCCGTTTTTCGTGGTTTTTTGAAGCTTTGATTGTGTTTATAGTGTGCAATATAACATGTGTTCATGTTTCGCGTGTAAAAAAACAGTATTTTTCACATAATTTACTTATCTGTATACCGCTGTTTCCACTGTCATAAAAACGGGCTGATGACTTCCTTGTTCTATGAAGTCCCTCCTGCAGAAATACGTAACGAGTTCTGATTGTGCCAGCGGTTCCTGTGCCAGCGAACCTTGCCCGGAAAGGTCACGCCTCTTACCATAACGTGGAGATGCACGCGCTCAGTGTTATTGTAAACATGTCTTTAATTTTACCCTATCAATTTGAGCCGGAATCAGACCCGGTGATTGGACTGCGGGATGAAAATAACAGCGTTTCGACGACATGGCGACAAACACACTTTACAAACGCAACTCTTGTGTATTCCTGTGGGCGGAGGTTAGTCAAAAAACTGTTTTAGTGACGTCATTAAAGAAGGAAGTAGAGGGACGTAGTCCAAACTGGCCGTTCGATGTAGGCGACTTCTGTTAAATAAAATATCTCGCTTGGCATTGAACTTTGAGCTTTAAAATTTTACAGATTTTATTTATACTCTAACAACAACATTACACACTAACTAAAGTTTGAAACATGGGATCACGAAGAATGGGACCTTTAAAACATTTGCAATTGTTTTTAAAGTCACTGTTAAAGACGTTTGTGTTTGTTCTTGTTTTCTCTATCATTAGTTTCTCTATCATTACTAGCCAGTGAACAAACAGTGTGTTTATGATGAACTGCTTCACTATATAGGGAGCGAAATGAGACACACCTTCTGTTTATTCCTACTCATGTTTACTCACTAAAACTGTTCATTGTTGTTTTTATGCATTTCACTGATAAAAATTATGTTCATTGCTGCTATTAGAAACATTAAAATGTTACATTCATTAATCATTAACTCATTCCACAGTTCTCTATAAAACTGTATGAATGGGTTGTATTTGTTTAAACACTTTCAATGATTAAAAACACAAACCTTTCAGCAGAATCACAGATGCAGCAGCGCGGCGCAGCCTTATGACATCATGACGCCACACCAAAATAAAAGTGTCCTGTTCACACTCTAAAAACAATAGAAATTCACATACAAAAAACAGATTCGTTGATTAGATAAAGGGTCGATTTAAATGATAGATCACTGATTTCCAAATCTATCAGTACTACTGAGATTTTTTTTAAACACTTCTGGCTTATATCTAAATGTGAGCAAGTCTGAAGAGATCGCAATTATAACACAAACTACAGAGCATTTTTGATATTCTTAGTCAAAGATAAAGTCAAGGTTCTTAGTCTCATATTATAAAATATTTAAAATAACTAATTACTTAAACATTTAAAGTCAATATATGAAAAATATTTAAATATAAACTTGTAAATGTATAAATTTGTGATGAAGGATCAAAAGGATCTTCAACATTTGTTTTTTCTTAATTTTTATATTTGTAGTTTAATTTTATAATTATTTGTCATTTATAGTTATTTGATTTATACAGTTTATTCATTTATACATTCATTTGAACGTTTATCCTTTGAATCATTTATTGTGTTGTGAAGATTGTTTTTCCCTCAGTATATTAACACTTGTTGGAATTGTACTTGTCAGATGAAGTTTGAGCAGACGAAGAGTGAGCATTGTGGTGTAACATCTATAGATGAAGCCTGACTAAGTCTGAACATTAAAATATACGCTACTAAGATTATTCAATAAACCCTGCTCTTTTATTATTATCGTCTCCTGCCTCTGCTGTTTCCTTTGTCTGGCCATCACCAGACCAAGCTCAATTTAAAATTGAACATTGGTCTGGAGAGTCTGTATGTATTTTCTGCTGCACAAGAGGTGTGATCAATGAGCATTATTCACGCAGTTGGATAGTCCTTCAACCAATCAGATCAACGATCCGGGTGACGTACTTTGCAGAGCGACGCGAAAACTCCAGACAGGTTTAGTTTGTATTGGTTTGTAGCATTGATCAGCGGTTTGCAGAAGCAGCAATGGCATCGAGCGATTTGTTTGCTAAACTAAAGAAGTCACTCAGCATCATCGAGAGGTTAAAAGGAATTGTATTGACGGTTGTGCTTGCCGTCGCTTCTCTATCGTCATCGTGTTATACTCGCCAATAGCGAGCAAGGTGGATAAGCCAGTCTGTGATTGGTTCCCGTAAAAGTGTAACAGAAGCAGTAGAAATGAATGTACGGGTTTCCCGACTCAGGCTGGGTTTACCCAGTCTACTGTTTCCTGGCTTCCTCAGTGAAACTCTCAAGCTGACAGAAGGTTGTTAATACAGATGTTAACAGGTTTTACTGGTTTTGGACGTCAGGCAAAACGGATACATCTGACAAGGCTCAGCGTCCGGGGTTGAATCTGATATTCTTATGTGGAGATCCATCCAATATTTCAGCACAATCTATCAGTGATCAGAAAGAATTCTAATTATTATTGGCCATAATTTATTAGGTATCATGATGTCTATTTCCGTCTTATTTCATGTCAGTTTCTCCCCAGAATAGAAAAGCAAATCAGAATGTCCACCTTACAAGCTTAACAGATTAACAAGGGGGCGTGGTCCAATGAGTGTCCATGGTGACTGAATGTGGCGGGAAACAGAACAAAGGAACACGTGACAAAATGCAAACCAAAACAAACAGAACATGACTGTAACCCAGGTTACTACACAGTAAAAAACGTTGGGTTATTTTATTAACCCAACCGTTGGGTTACACATATTGGGTCACTAGGTTGGGTTATTTACCAAAAATGTTGGGTCATTTTTAAAATCGTTGGGTTATTTTTATTAATAACCCATCTGTTGGGTTAAATGCGGATCCCGTGACGGTTCAAATTTTAACGGTCCAGGGACAGTCAACGGAAAGAAGCTGCTGCAGCCTGATTATGAAGGTAAGCATGTCGTTTTCGTATATAAAACTTTTATAACATTAGGTATTGTGTAGTGAAACATTAACTTACGTATATTCTAAAACTGAATTTTATATTTTTACTAAGGAAGATCGTTAGGTCTCAGTAATCACTATCCGATATTATGCATGTTTTACGGTCTTCGTGATAATCTTTCATGACAACTAAATTTGAGCTTCAGACTTTAAAAAGTACTTTTTTTGTACAGGTCTTTTAGAAATGCGGAACGAAAGTGCCGTTTGGGCCGAGCCGCGCCGCACGGACCGTTTATCAGCTCGGCCTACGCAGCGCGAGCTCGGTCCTCGATCCTCGATCATACGGCACCACAACAGGGCTGTTTGAATTCGCTAAAATCTAAGATACTGTAAGATGAAAAAGCGCAATATTCCCAACAGCTTCTATGCAAAAGCTGGAAAAACGTTGTGCAACCAATGAACGATTAGTTCAAGTAGTTATCGATAAATAACTGTTTATTAGATTTACTGTAGTAACACTAAATGCAAATCTGGTATTTGCAGAAATGTGGTATATTAATAATGCATGTTCTATATAGTAATGCATGTAAATGTATTACAGGGGTATCTGAAGCATCTTTGTACTATTATTTCTTATGAAGCTAACGTTATGTTAGTTCTTGCATTTGTGTTGTACTAAATGTGTTTATACTTGTGTTTTAGACAAATGGAATAATTTGTGAAGCAAAGACTACAACAACCTGCTATTTAATGGAAACATTTGAAGGTAATTATTTAAATAAGTGACAACTTTTTTAAAATACTGTCAATATTTCATTTTTCTGTTTTATTGTAACAGAGCAAGAAGTGGATGAAAGTTTTATGCTGCTGGATGACAGTGGTTCTCAACTGGTCCTAGATTATCCCCAGCAATACACATTTTTGATGTCTTCTTTATCTGACACCCTTTTCCGGCCTTGGAGTCTCTCTGCTAACAAACTGGTAAGTTAAATCAGGATTAGAAAGACAAAATGTGCAGTGCTACTACAGAACCAGGTTGTTTGGGAAACACTGGGGTACAGTTTATTACTCTTGTTTTGTTTTTTTCTCAGTTGTCTTCCTTCATTTTAATACATTATGTTTTAATTTAAACAGAATCCAAGTTGTTTAATGACTGACAACGATTTAGTATCAAAAGAACGCAAGAAGTCCTCACAGCCAAGCTAATGTGTTCATTAGACGTACAACACCTCAACAAACTGCATGAATTTGATCCTTTGGAACAAAAACTATTGAAGAAATGGAATGCTGAGTTTAATGATGTTCAGAATAGTGAAGGGTTGTTTTATTTTGGGAAAAAATGTATTGACCATGTCATGCTTGTGAAATTTGTCCACACACACGTGGTATAAATACAATTTTTTTAAACTTGTCTTTCAAAGATGGCCATGGAGAAACTGCCTTCAAAACCCTTCCCACTGTCCTGCCATCATCGCCATGTCTCACAGATGGGAAAATGGTGCTGAAATGAAGCACAGCTTAACTGACAATCACCCTGTAAGTAAAAGCAACACTGCAAAATTAGCTTTGATAAATTACACTGCTCTGTACATATTGATTCTGCTTGTTAATGTGTTAGTTTACCCAAAAACGAAAATTCTGTCATTAATTTCTCACCCTCATGTTGTTCCACAACTATAAGACCTTCACTCATCTTTGGAACGCAAATCAAAATCTTTTTAAAGATATTTAAAGAAATTTCTGTCCCTCCATTAAGAGTCCACGCAACTAAAATTTTTATGGCCCAGAAGGGTTATTTGAAATTATTTAAAAAATGAAAAGACACTTTAAACCTGAAATTAAACCCGCCAGTAGGTGGCAGCAAGTCCCTGCTAATGAGCGAGTCATTGAGATTCAACCGATTCATTAAAACGGCTGATCAATTCAGGAAGTGTTGCTCAGAGACGCAAAACAATTCTGTGGACTTTGTTTGGAACTATTTTCGTTGGCGAAATAGAGTGAAACAGGCTATTTAGTGTCTAAAATTAAAGTCCATTGATATTAAGTTATTGTTCATTAAACTGTACGCCGAATAAAATCAATATCACATTTGAAATTGTTGATATTTGGAGAAAAATTGCACTGTGTAATATTGGTTAACTATATTAAGTGATATAAATATAAAGGATATACTCGAGCATTTTTGCCCCTTACCTTGAATTCTGGGTCATTCTAAAGGCATTTTAATAGACTAAACCACGCGCAGTGAAAGTGTACACTCTAAATATGCACGCGCACTAGTCTAACCTAACTGTTACTAGACTACGTCACATTTTGCATGCGTGCGCTCAATGAGTGTGTTTTTGTTTGGTTTTGTAAATTGAGGGACATACTTGATAATTTCTGATCATTAAATCAACAATTGCGATATCATAGACATAGACGATATATATTGCATACCCTACAACACTGGCCTGATCAGACAAGTGACCGTTCCGTCTACTGTCCCGAGCATCGTTCACACTAGCCCCTCTGCCATCGGGCAGTCCTTACTGTCGAGCCCTGAAACTTCATCCACTGTTCCCTTAACGCTGTGATCTTTGGGAAGCTGAATTAACCCTTTAACAGCAGGTGTAATGCAGTGACTATATTTTAATTCAGTACAGCACTGCTTCAGTGTAACTTTTACATAATTTTACATTGCTTATGTTGTCACAGTGCATGCCAACTAAACTTTATTTATTCTTTGAAGGTTGGCACTAATATAATGCATTACCTGAGCAGTGAGACAAGCCAGGATCCACATGACTTGATGCCTTGAGGACAAAGAGAACTCCCAAGTTTTTTTTATGTATATATATTTTTTTTGGGATCCACTTCAAAAGTTGACTATTAAGAGGGATTCCTTCAACACTGCTGCCTCCTTAAGAACTTTGATCATCATCATTAGGTCCAACATATTTGTGGTTTTATCACTTAAGGTATGTTTACAACACATCAATGCATACAATGTACAGTGTTGACCCACAAAATAGAACTGGAGTCCTATTCCATTATTCCTACCTGTGGCCGACCTCACTGCGGACCTCAAGCGCCTGCTGTACGTGTGATATGTTTATTTATTGAAGGATTTAATGTTATGAATTTATGTGTACTCATAGTTTTTCATTTAGTGTTCATTTTGTATTTGTGTGTTCTGTATATGTGCATATTTTATGTATGTTTTGAGTTTACATGGTTGCGAAGGTTTTAAATATAGGTTTTAATTGTGTACTGTTTGCAAATTTATAGGTTTTGAATTTAATATTTACTGTACACTTTTGTGTAGGTTTAAATAGTGTTCATTTGAATTTTTGTGTTCTGTATACATATTTTATTTATGTTTTGAGTTTACTCTGTACATGTTTGTGTAGGTTTTGAATGTGTACTGTTTGTACAAATTTGCATAGGTTTTGAATTTAATATTAACACTTATATTTACATTAAATGGCTCCACAATATTTCATTTGTAATTTAAAATATATTTGTTAAAACATATTATTTTATACAAATAAACAATCCAGAAAACAAAGTGTATTTTATATATTAAAATAATGTCATGAATAAAAGTTAATAGTCATAATTAGTAAATAACCCAACAAGTAACCCAACTATGGGTTAACATAGCACCTTCCCAACTGTGGGTTATTTTTAACCCAACTGTTGGGTTATTTTTTAACCCAACTGGCTTTTAACCCAACCATTGGGTTAAAAATAACCCACAGTTGGGAAGGTGCTATGTTAACCCATAGTTGGGTTATCTGTTGGGTTATTTTTAACCCAACATTTTTTAGTGAGTAAGAGCCTTGTTAATGAAAAACAGAAAAGGGAATAAAAACTATAACACTCATGAATATGTAAATCAGTAATTTATTTTAATAACATTTGTGAAATAGAAAATAGGAAAATGCATAAATTCAAAAAGAAATAAACTAATTTGAAAAATATTCAAATAAAACAAATTTGAGATTGGTCCAATTAGGAGAGCGAAGAGTTAGCCCCGCCCTATGATCGGAGCTGTGCGAGAGAGAAGACGAAGCGAGAACGCGCGAATGTGAAAGAGAGAATCAGCAGTTACAACACGGTCCTGAAAAAGAAGAAGAAAACAGAATTAGAACACATAAATCAGCAGTTGTATTAAGAAAAATAACAGATTTTGAGAGAAGAAATGTGAATTGATCATCGTCAGTCGATTATCACGGTTGATGCTAGCGCAAACTGTTATAGAGGATAGAGAAACTTCCGGAGGTTGGAGTTTTGCCTGTCTGGAAACTTCATAACTAGAAAAGTAGAATTCTCTTGTCGGGTGCAGCATATTTTCTGGAATCGGACGATCGTCGAAGAAGACTTTGAACTTGAACTGTCCCTGCATTGCACTAGAAAGAGCCTGCGAGCAGGAACTGGCGAGCCATGCCCATATAAGGATCGAGCTACGTGAATCAAGAAAGTGGTAGGATTGTGCACACGCTTTTCCTTCGGTTTTCCTGACTGAACTGTGTTGCTCAGAACTAAATTGCGGAAGACGGATCTCGTGTAAGCAGCACTGAACTGAGTTAAAGTTTGGTGAAACCCTAATCCACATTGGGACTCTTATTGTGAGCATTAAGGTTTATCTATTGTAATTTCTTTCTTTTTTTTTTTTTTCTTCTCTGATTTTCTACTCTCATATTCCACTGTCAAATTATTTGGTTTTATTTTATTTTATTTTTGTTGTTATTTTTCTGAAGAACAAGAGTAAAAAAAAAAGAAAAGTATTTCAAAGTGTCATTTGGAAGAATTGTATTCATAGTCAAATTCAAAGTTATTATATATATTAAATAAGCCAATTAGAAACAAATTGAATAAATAGGTAAACATAAATTTTATATTCTATATATCTATATTCCATATTAGCAGAATAAGAGTCGGTTAGCTTTATTAGATTGAACTTAAATAGGTTAAAAGAGATTTATTAATGAAATATAAACAATTAATAAAATAGAAAAATAGAAAATTTAACTATATAAGGGTTATAAGAAGAACACATTTACTTATTTTATTCTTTTCATTTATTTCATTCTCCATTACCCCTTTTTGGTCACTATATTCATTTGTTTTGTTTTGTTTTGTTTTTTGTCTGTTTATTGGTTTTGATGTATTGAATCTCTGACATTATTATTATTATTTATTGATTTTCCTCCTTTTATTATTGCATTATTGACATATCCTTTAATACATCTTACCTGTTTTTGATGCAGCCAGTGTTGTCATCATTTCTTTCTACCCTTGTTGCTAACACAGTCTCTTGAGCGAGTCTGATCTTCTGGTCGCTGGTCCAAATTTAGAACTGGTGTATTCCTTTTCCGCTCATTTCCGTTATTTACTGTTTAGAGGGAGGGTTGCACTTGCGCCGTGATGCGCGCGTTACAGAAAGTTGGCGAGCCAGCCAGGAGACTGTTGCTTAGCAACAAGGACAGCAGTAGGACAGCCAGAAAACAAGAACATTTTTTTTTATGAGAAAAAAAAAAAACAGTGTTGAGCTAACTTCGCGATAATGGAAATCATAGAGAGAGAAAACGTGAATGTGGAAAATGCTCTCATAGTCAAAGGCCTCACGTTAACCGAGACCGATAGCGAGCTAGAGACATTCTTGCAAAAGTATGGCTCAATTAGACGTAATCTGATAATTGATGACCAAACTTCTGAGTTCCATCACCATGGTATTGTGGAATATGCTCACAGCACTTCCATGTTGAACTTAACACCCTTGTTACCCTTAACCCTGGGAAGTCTCTCAAACCCGAGTGTTACATTCCAAGTACGAGCTCTGGCTAGCGTCTGTAAGCAGACAGCTAGTGGTACGGTCACTGAAGAGTATCTTGAAACGTTGAAGGCCCTTGCTAGAGGAAGTGGGAAGTCTTTCTTAGATGTGCTTAAGGGGGAGTTGGAAAAGCTTCAGGAAGCCCACTCCGCTAACCGTTCTCCATTAAGAGCACAAAATGCGAGCTTTAATGATTCTGAGAGTGTGGAAGCAATCGTTCCAGAACCTGTGTGTTGTTCCCCGATGCCCTTGTCTAGCTCTGCTGAAATGCGAACCCCAGAATCAAAAGACCCAACCAAGAGACGGGAGGCCTCTATGACCTTCCCAAATCCAGAAAACGTTGTTGGTGTTACTGTGACTACTAACCCTACCTTTCCTGCGAGCATTGCTGACCCACCGGGTATTCAAAGAATGGTGGTAGAGCACATAGTGAAGACTGCTGATGCCACAATGGCACAGCAGGCCTCAGTTCGACTTAGAGTTTTCTCAGGGAGGAGCCCGCGCCCTCCAAATGAACCTGATTTTGATACTTGGCGAGCAAGTGTAGATCTCCTGTTAAGTGACCCGTCGGTTTCAGACTTGCATAGAGCGCGGAGGATCTTAGACAGCTTGTTGCCTCCAGCTGCAGACGTAGTGAAACATGTGCGAACTCCAGCTTTGCCGGCGGTATATCTTGAGTTGCTGGAGTCAGTCTATGGTTCTGTAGAGGATGGTGATGAACTTTTAGCCAAGTTCATGGGCACCTTACAGAATCAGGGAGAAAAGTCGTCAGATTTTTTGCATCGGTTGCAAGTTATTTTGAGTACAACGATTAGGAGGGGAGGCATTGCGGAGAGAGATCACGATCGTTGCCTCTTGAAACAGTTCATGAGAGGGTGTTGGGATGATGGTCTCATAGCCAGCCTTCAGTTAGGAAGGAGGGAGGCTCACCCACCCACCTTTGCTGAGTTAGTTGTATTAATCCGAACAGAGGAGGGTAAGAATGCCCCAAGGAATCACGAATGCGCCAAGTACGTTCCAAAGATTAATGGAGCGGTGCATGGGTGATCTTCACAGGAAACAGGTGCTAGTCTTTATTGACGACCTGATAGTCTTTTCAGAGACCTTGGAAGAGCACGAGTCGCGGTTAGTACAGGTCCTCAACCGGCTTAAAGAATACGGGTTGAAGTTGTCGCCTGAAAATTTCGTTTCTTTCAGACATCAGTCAAGTATTTAGGGCATGTAGTCTTGAGGGATGGGGTAAAGACTGACCCGGCTAAGATTGAAGCTCTTAAGACTTGGCCAAGGCCCACAAATTTGAAAGAACTGAGAGCGTTCTTAGGATTTGCAGGGTACTACAGAAGGTTTGTATGTGACTACTCGAAGATAGTCAAACCTCTCACGGGACTCACTGAAGGGTACCCTCCGCTTCGTAGGGGCCGCAGTGGGAAACGAGAGGGGGGTGAGTACTTCAACACCAAAGAGCAGTTTGGTGATCGGTGGACCACTGCATGTCAGAATGCCTTTGATGTTATCATTTCTAAGCTGTCCTCCGCTCCTGTCCTGGGTTTTGCTGACCCCAAGCTCCCGTATACGCTTCACACCGATGCCAGTACTACGGGGCTTGGTGCGGCATTGTACCAGGAGCAGGACGGGCAGATGCGGGTAATAGCATTCGCCAGTAGGGGACTGACAAAGAGTGAGGCGAGATACCCTGCACATAAGCTTGAATTTTTGGCGTTAAAGTGGGCTGTCACAGCCAAATTCAGCGACTATTTGTATGGTGCGGATTTCACTGTTGTAACTGACAGTAATCCCCTGACGTATGTTTTGACTTCTGCAAAGCTTGACGCTACCAGTTACCGCTGGTTGTCTAGTTTATCGACATATGCTTTTAAGCTCCAATACAGGGCTGGGAGTCAAAACCAGGACGCGGACGGGCTTTCCCGGCGTCCGCATGGTGAGCCTTTGGATGATCTCGTCTCTCAGAAAGAAAGAGAAAGGATCAAGCAGTTTACACTCCATCACCTGGCGGAGCCTGGAACTGGGTCTGAGGTTCTCATGGCGGATGTGGTGAATGCCATTTGTGAGAGGCATCAGGTGATTGCTTTGCCCGAAAGCCCTGACTTGGCACACTCTCCAGTTACATTGGTCGAGTCCCTCACTCATAGCGTTGATGCTTTGCCGAATGAATTTCAACACGAGGTTGAGCATGGTCTCCCTGATCTCTCTAACATCTCAGAGGCCACATTAGCAGAATGGCAAAGGAAAGATCCAGAGCTTGAGGTAGTAATTGAATGGATGAAGAATGGGACTAGGCCAGGTACTCTGAGGGGTCAACCACCTGATATGGTGTTGTGGTTGAGGGAATGGAGTCGACTTGAACTGAGGAATGGGGTGCTGTATAGGAGGAAGCAAGAACAAGGGGCTCTTCATTATCAGTTAGTGCTACCAGCTAGGCTAAGGGAGATAGTGTTGCGCAGCCTCCACGACGACATGGGGCACTTGGGTATTGAGAGGACCCTGGACTTAGTGAGGTCCAGGTTCTTCTGGCCTAAAATGTCCCAAACAGTTGAAAAAAAGATCAAAACCTGTGAACGTTGTGTGCGCAGAAAAACTCCTCCAGACAGAGCCGCTCCTCTGGTCAATATTCAAACCAGTAGGCCTTTGGAGTTGGTCTGCATGGACTTTTTATCGTTAGAGCCAGACCACAGCAATACCAAGAACATATTGGTTATCACCGACCATTTCACGAAGTACGCCGTGGCGATACCGACCCAGAACCAAACAGCTCGTACGGTCGCAAAATGTCTGTGGGAAAATTTCTTGGTACACTATGGGTTTCCTGAGAAGCTACATAGTGATCAAGGGCCCGATTTCGAATCCCGCACAATCAAGGAATTGTGTCATGTTGCGGGTATCCATAAGATTCGTACCACACCCTATCACCCCAGAGGTAACCCGGTAGAACGTTTTAACCGGACACTTCTCCAAATGCTGGGGACTTTGGAGAATGAGAAGAAGTCTAAGTGGAAGGAGTTTGTAAAGCCCCTAGTGCACGCATACAATTGTACGCGCAATGATACAACTGGGTATGCTCCTTATGAGCTTATGTTTGGGCGGCTGCCTCGCTTGCCTGTGGATTTGGCTTTCGGCTTGCCAGTAGAATCTCCTGCAAAGTCCCACTCTCAGTACGTGAAAGATTTGAAAGACCGGTTGCGAGAAAGCTACGAGATAGCTAAGAAGAATGCTGCTAAATTAGCAGAGCGTAACAAAAGAAGGTTTGATGAACGCGTAGTTGCTTCTACTTTAGAGGAGGGTGACAGAGTTCTTGTGCGCAATGTTAGGTTGCGAGGGAAGCATAAGCTCGCTGACAAGTGGGAGCAAGGTGTCCAAGTAGTAGTCAAGAGAGCAGGTGACTTACCAGTGTACACTGTCCGGCCGGTTGGGCAGAGTGGTCCTCTCAGGACGTTACATCGTGATTTGTTGTTGCCCTGTGGATTTTTGCAGCCAGATCAATGTGAGCGGCAGCCTAAGCAAAGAGTTTGCAGGCCTAGGACTAGAGCTTGTGCAAATAATGAGTTACAAGAGCTAGAGTCTGTGTGTGAGGATTCTGGGTCGGAGGATGATCAGTTTCTTAGTCCTTTGTTTAGGGATAGGCTGAACTTTGAAACTCGAGTTTTAGTGAATCCTGAGCCCTTACCCTGCCCAAGACCCCAGAACGTCAAAATTGACCTACCTGTTGGTGAACCTGTTGGAGAGAGTGTACCTACCTGTAGGTTATCAGGGGAGATCTTAGAAGAACCTGTAAAGGAAGCCATACCTGATTGCGGACCTGTAGAGGAAAGCTTACCTGAATTAGGAGAAGTAGGACCGTCTTCTGATGAGCTAGAGTTAGGTCCCATCAATACAGGATTGGATCTCTGTTCCAAGTCGGTAGATGAGTTGCCTGCCCAGGAGACTGAAATGGAAGCAGAATGTGAGGATGAGAATAGGAGTAGAGAGAGTCCAGTTCCAAGTGAAACTATGGATGCTGTAGGTGACCAGAGTGAACAAGGAAATGACACCGAGTTTGAGCACGAAGTGATTCCCAGGCGTTCACAAAGAGAAAGACAGCCTGCAAAAAGACTTGAGTATCCCCAATTGGGAAATCCGCTTACCGTGGTGATTCAATCTCTGTTGCAAGGTCTGAGTGCAGCATTCAGCACTTCTTTAGAGGCGAATGTTGCTTCTGCTGATACTGTACCTGTGGTTGTAACTCAACCCCAAAAATATGCAGATGCAGCGGGACGTGCATGAATTCAGGAGAGGAGGGTGTAACCCAGGTTACTAAGAGCCTTGTTAATGAAAAACAGAAAAGGGAATAAAAACTATAACACTCATGAATATGTAAATCAGTAATTTATTTTAATAACATTTGTGAAATAGAAAATAGGAAAATGCATAAATTCAAAAAGAAATAAACTAATTTGAAAAATATTCAAATAAAACAAATTTGAGATTGGTCCAATTAGGAGAGCGAAGAGTTAGCCCCGCCCTATGATCGGAGCTGTGCGAGAGAGAAGACGAAGCGAGAACGCGCGAATGTGAAAGAGAGAATCAGCAGTTACGACACGGTCCTGAAAAAGAAGAAGAAAACAGAATTAGAACACATAAATCAGCAGTTGTATTAAGAAAAATAACAGATTTTGAGAGAAGAAATGTGAATTGATCATCGTCAGTCGATTATCACGGTTGATGCTAGCGCAAACTGTTATAGAGGATAGAGAAACTTCCGGAGGTTGGAGTTTTGCCTGTCTGGAAACTTCATAACTAGAAAAGTAGAATTCTCTTGTCGGGTGCAGCATATTTTCTGGAATCGGACGATCGTCGAAGAAGACTTTGAACTTGAACTGTCCCTGCATTGCACTAGAAAGAGCCTGCGAGCAGGAACTGGCGAGCCATGCCCATATAAGGATCGAGCTACGTGAATCAAGAAAGTGGTAGGATTGTGCACACGCTTTTCCTTCGGTTTTCCTGACTGAACTGTGTTGCTCAGAACTAAATTGCGGAAGACGGATCTCGTGTAAGCAGCACTGAACTGAGTTAAAGTTTGGTGAAACCCTAATCCACATTGGGACTCTTATTGTGAGCATTAAGGTTTATCTATTGTAATTTCTTTCTTCTTTTTTTTTTTCTTCTCTGATTTTCTACTCTCATATTCCACTGTCAAATTATTTGGTTTTATTTTATTTTATTTTTGTTGTTATTTTTCTGAAGAACAAGAGTGAAAAAAAAAAAGTATTTCAAAGTGTCATTTGGAAGAATTGTATTCATAGTCAAATTCAAAGTTATTATATATATTAAATAAGCCAATTAGAAACAAATTGAATAAATAGGTAAACATAAATTTTATATTCTATATATCTATATTCCATATTAGCAGAATAAGAGTCGGTTAGCTTTATTAGATTGAACTTAAATAGGTTAAAAGAGATTTATTAATGAAATATAAACAATTAATAAAATAGAAAAATAGAAAATTTAACTATATAAGGGTTATAAGAAGAACACATTTACTTATTTTATTCTTTTCATTTATTTCATTCTCCATTACCCCTTTTTGGTCACTATATCCATTTGTTTTGTTTTGGTTTTTTTTGTCTGTTTATTGGTTTTGATGTATTGAATCTCTGACATTATTATTATTTATTGATTTTCCTCCTTTTATTATTGCATTATTGACATATCCTTTAATACATCTTACCTGTTTTTGATGCAGCCAGTGTTGTCATCATTTCTTTCTACCCTTGTTGCTAACACAGTCTCTTGAGCGAGTCTGATCTTCTGGTCGCTGGTCCAAATTTAGAACTGGTGTATTCCTTTTCCGCTCATTTCCGTTATTTACTGTTTAGAGGGAGGGTTGCACTTGCGCCGTGACGCGCGCGTTACATGACGGTGACATTAACAAGCGTGTCAGTAGGAAATAACAGTTTATATTTCCAAACATTCATTTTGCCATTAATTGTAATAATTAATGAGCAATAATCAGTTATTATATACAGAGATTTTTGCACTTATATAGTGCAACTTTTCTATAATAATATTATTGGAATCAGGGTTGCACCAACATTGTAAATCTGGGGCACGTTCAAGCTCAAACCGGTGAGCAACGTTTTGCTACGGTTTCCGTGTTGAACGACATGTTTCCTGGAAACGGTGTGCAACAGGTTTGAGATACGTTTTCTCTTGTTTAGTGGGTGTGTCAAAAATCTCAGCCCAATCAGCATCAACATGTATATTGTGGGATTACAAATTTAAGAATCTGTTTAAGATCTGATGACCCTACATCCTGACATAACCTCAGATGAAATACTACAGTGAAGTACATTGTATTTAGCATTTTAAGGTAAAGATGACCACATCAGATGAATGATTCTGTTTAGCAAAGTTTCTAGCAAGAGTTTTCTGCCAGTTCCTGTTCTCTTTATTGTAGGGATGTCCCGATCAGGTTTTTTTGCCCTTGAGTCCGAGTCCGAGTCATTTGATTTTGAGTATCTACCGATACCGAGTCCCGATCCGATACTTCTATAATACATAAAAAAAGAAGAGTGAAAAAACAGATCCAGGATGTTCCTTATTTTTTATTTAATTCACCTTATTCTCCAGACTACCGCCCCGCATTTTGCGGAACAGTCCCGAAATTGGGAGCTTTGTCCCGCGTCCCGCAAGACTTAAGTAGTGTCCCGCATTTCATTTATGTCTGTAATTTTTTTTTTCATACCTGACATTACAATACCACAGTGAGAAATATAATAAAAACTGGGAGCATTTAAAAATCTATTTGTGCAGCCGTCATATTCTAGCTGTGAAAATAACCAACCAGAGAGAGAGTGGACATCAACTGAGTGGACAGCGCACAGGGATAAGTGGGGCCTCATCAAAGTCGGTAAACACAACTACACCAGCAAGGATTTCATCTCACATACTAGATAAGAACCTCAAGAGCTGCATGATTTAAAGCATGTAATCATCCATTCTGATGGCAAATATTTCCAACGAACGGCAGCGATCAAGCGCCACACACGGAAATGGTCGAGCACCTACGGAAAAACGAGATATTCTCCATTTGTTTTAACCAATACAAAATTGCGACGTTCAGACACGACTTTCTACTCACGTTTATAGTTCATTTAATGCGGGTTCTATGGCGTTATTATAATGAAAAATGTTGAGAGCGCATCACGAGAGCGCATCAAATGCGCGAGCAATCTCTCCTCAAAGGTAGATTCCCCTGCACAAAACTGGAGGCGCGCGCGCTCTCGCTCAGATATAGCCTACATCTGCGCGCTCAAACTTTGTCCTCCCGTGAATCTAGAATTTTCTTCTCTCCAGGATTTAATGTTGCCATAAGCGCAACATTATAGAACCCACCGGCAGAAACATTAATCGGCGCATATGCCAGGATGCCAACAAGTGTAAATCAATATTTACATTGCGTAATAGTAAATTTATCTGTCTCACGAGGGGTCAAAATTAAGTGAGTTTTTGCTAAAAAAAAAAAAAAAAAAAAAAAAAAAAAGCTATATTATCTGCCATTTTGGGGTAAGAAAAATAATCTTAATCTGTATTGTACAAAGCACTATATAAATAAAGATGACATGAATACCTTTTGCTTGCAGTTTAATTTTTTTATTATTCATACCACAGTAGTAAATAAATCTTTATAGATATTTTAAAATTATTATTAAATGGACAGCAATATATTAATCATGTCTGGCAACTTGAAACTAAAAGAACTTGAAAAATAAAATGTTTTATTGGGGTCAACAAAAGTTAAACATTTATGTACACTAATTACATAAAACAATACTGTCACTACATAAAAACTAGCTAGATCAATGCATCTATTTCCATTTGATCAACAGAAAAACATCAGGCTTGAAAGATTTCTTATCCTGTGGCTCCCTCTAGTGGGCACAGCTTTTATCTCTTATTTGCAATGCCTAACAGTTTAGGATTTGCAGTTAGCATCATAAACTCATTCAAGATCCAATCCAAGACACTGTGTACACTGCATTGAGATTGGGAAAAACTGTACCCATGCAAATCTATTTATCTTAACTTGGGTTTTCTGGGTAACAAAGACATTACATTAAGTAAAGTCAACTAAAAAGTGTGAGTTAGGACATTTGTTATACAGTAGGCAAAATAATTGTGTTCTGTAAGGCAGATCATTTGGTGTTTCCAGGGGAGAAAAAATGTTTTACTTACTCACTATTTTAGTTTTGTTTCCAGTCCCAATATCTATAAATTCTTAAATCAAGATGCATTTATATTTATATCACTGCAAAAAATGCTGTTCTTACTTAGAGTTTTTGTCTTGTTTCTAGTCAAAATATCTTAAAGGTCTTAAATCAAGAAGCATTTTCTTGACGAGTAAAAAAATATTTTCTTGTTTTCAGGAAAAATAAGCAAAATTAAGCAAGTTTTTCCTTAAAACAAGCAAAATAATCTGCCAATGGGGTAAGCAAATTATATTAACAGTTTATATTAGCTATATAATCTATATAATCTTGTTTTCAGTTTGGACTAAGATTATTTTGCTTACCCCACTGGCAGATTATTTTGTTTGTTTTAAGAAAAAACTCACTTAATTTTGTTGATGTTTTAGTCAAAGTGATGGAAATGATCAACAGAAAAACATCAGGCTTGAAAGATTTCTTATCCTGTGGCTCCCTCTAGTGGGCACAGCTTTTATCTCTTATTTGCAGTTAGCATCATAAACTCATTCGAGATCCAATCCAAGACACTGTCTACACTGAGGAGAAAAAATGTCTTTCTTACTCAATATTTTTGTTTTGTTTCCAGTCCGAATATCTATAAATTCTTAAATCAAGATGCATTTACTAGATAAGTAAAATGGCATAAGATGTTATGTCTTGTTTTCTGTGATGGGAAAATCAAAATTAAGTGAGTTTTTGCTTGAAACAAGTAAAATGATCTGCCACTTGGGGTAAGTAAAATAATGTTAATTCAAACGGAAACAAGATTTTTTCTTTTCTTCTTTTTTTTTTTACCCCATTGGCAGACAGTTCTGCTTGTTTAAAAAAAAAAAAAAAACTCACTTAATTTTGATGATTTTCTAGTCAATGCATCTAGCGCCTAGGTGGCCGTTTAAAGCTTGGGCATCGCTCTGACACGAAAATTTGACAAAGTCAAAGATGGAATCAAACTTCCACCCCCTCCGAGGCTCTGAGGCAAGCCGGGGAAGGCTCACCATCCCGGGCCAGGTCCGATAATTTACAAAAACCTCAAAAGTTTACAATGACTTCAGTAGTTACTAGAGAGTTATCATGCTTTTTTCTTTTTCTTTTCTTTCTTTTTTTTGTAACGATGCTTTGATGCAGATAAGTGTTAAGTCCAGCTAACAATAATTGTGCTTGATGTTCCGTCTCAAATTTCCCGCTTCTAATTTTAACTCGGTTAAGTCTTATGTATTTCACATCATCGACCCTGATTTCACGATTATTAAAGAGCAATGAGACGTTTTACTTATTTCAGTTCTGTAAACCTGATAAAACTATATGCTAGTCATGTCAGACAGCCAATTTTGCCTTGCCAGTCTCTGTAACTGGAACATAAAAATTTGGACATTAATTGTATTTTATCTGTTAATATTTATCTCAGATGGATGAATATGTGAAAACTAAACTAAGAGAATGGAATCTTGAAGAGTTAATTCCCACATTTGAAGGTATGTAGTAATATTTTACAGGGTTCATTGTAATCATTAGCCACTTGCACACTTTAAAACTGAGAAATTGGTGTATAAATGATGAATTGACCTTTCTGGTGAGTTTATAAAATATGCTGTTCAAACAAGCAATGGCTTTTGGTATTTTAAGAAAAGGTGTGAATCTTCACAGGGTTTTGGAGGGTAACAATTTGATTATAAAACGTTTCTTGATGCATCATGATGCATCTTTTCCTTTTTTATTATTAATAGTCTAGCTTTGTTATTTTATATTTTTCATTAAAAGTAAGGCCAAAGATGTGAATAACAATCAGTAGAACAAATACAATTTACAAATATAGCTGCAAGCAGCAATTCGGGGCCAAGCCCCAGAAGGGGCAGTAGCGCAATACGGAGCAGGTAGAGCAAAAACAGCAGAAATTGAATGTACATGCAAAACAGCTGGTTCAGAAGGACACGTGGAAATTAAATGAAAAACAATAGAAGTTCAGATGAGAATGAACACAGAATGAACTAAAAACACTTGTATCTAATTCAAGAGGAATAAAGATTAGTACAATGCTTATTTGGATAAAAAAGGAATCAAAATGACTCATTACACACAATTGCATAATGACCACGCAACACAGGATTCAAACCCACAACCTCCAGGCTCCAAGAATTTTAATAAAACTGCACTGAATGTTATATTTAATAACTTTACTTTAGATCATTCTGCAGCTTATCATGCTGTAGCGTAATACAGAGCAGGAAGAGGAAAAACAGCAGAAAATGAACAAACATGAAACAGCTGGTTCAGAATTATGGGCGAGAATGATCTCAGAATGTACAGAAGCTTAGATGAAAATGAACACAGCATGAAACAAAAAGCATTTATTTCTAATCCAAGAGGCAATAAAGGAAACAAAACATACTCTTTCATAAAACCACTCCACCCGGGATTCGAACCCACTATCTTTGGGTACAGGGCTCTTCGGGTACCTGGCTTTACACAGAGAACTTTTAGTGTAAGAAAGAATTTACAAAAAAGAATTTACAAAAAAAGCATTACTTAGCATGATAACCATATTAGCATGCTAAGCTAACTTAATGCTAATGAAGCTCATGGTTAACTTGATAGCTGAAGAGCCACATTAAAGAGAATGACAACTGGTTAGCATGCTAAGCAATTAGCATGCTAAGCTAACTAGCATAAGACAACAAACACAAGCAAGGTCACATTCAGAGATGAATATCTCGGGAATGGTAGCGAATATCAAAAATCCGTTCAGTCATTTCTGTGCGGCTCGGTCCAAAGATCATCTGAGCTGATTTTGGACAAAATTGACCAAAATTTGTGGGAGGAGTAGCGAAAAAACTGTTTTTGATTTAATTCAATATGGCAGACAGGTACATTTAAGGAAAATGACAAATGACACATTGTCGGAATCGGCATAAGCCAGGGAATAAAATGACATAAAGCAGACAAATTTTGGATAATGTTTTCAAAAGTTATAAGCAATTTTGCAAAAATCATATCTGTGGAACACTAGGTGGCGCTGTGCTGAAACTTCTCATGTACCTTCAGGACACTCTGATGGTCATATGTACCAAATTTTGTGATGATATGTCAAATTGTTTAAAAGTTATTGCAATTTATGACAAAATTCAAAATGGCGGACATGCTTTTCATCCGATGTTGACAAATTCAATATCCCCGGATTCGGCATGGCCCAAGGAATCCATAGACACCAAGATCTTGATTTTCTAATAAAGTGTTCAAAAGTTATTGGCCAAAATAGCCATTTTTCAGATCTCATGACCTGTAGGTGGCGCTGTTCCCAAATCCGGCATGGAACCTTAGATCATGGTCTTGATCAAGGGTACCAATTTTTGTTTTGATTGCTCAAAGTTTGGCTGAGATACAGCCTCTATAGCAATTTTGGGTCAACCTTGTTAACTTCGTGACATCATAACTTTTGAACAAAGATGAATAAAAAAAATCTGTTCAGTCATTTCTGTGCGGCTCAGACCAAAGATCACCTGATCAAAGTCTGGACAAAATTGGACAAATTTTGAAGGAGGAGTAGCGAAAAAACGGAATACTGTACTTTTCAAAATGGCTGCTACTGTAATGGGCGGAGACTTAATGTAAGAATTTGAATAGAATCAGCATGAAGAGACGAATCAGATGTACTAAATTGTATTTTTCTAGATCAAATGGTTCAAAAGTTATAACCTTTAGAATGTTGAATTTTTTAACTGGTGGTGGCGCTATAGAGTTGGTCCTAGAGACTCCAAAATTGGTCAGATTTCTAGACATGACCATCACTACAAGTGTGCCAAATTTCATCATTTTCTCATGTTCCGTTGATAGGGCTGCCATAGACTCCCATTCGGAAGAATAATAATAAAAGGGAAAACGTACAATTACAATAGGGGCTACAGCCCCTTTGGGGCTTGGCCCCTAATAAAACAGTACTTTAATGCGCATGATAGGCTTGTTGAATTATATATAAAAATACATTTAGTTTTTATGCACCAGTGCAGAATCGTTCACATCAGCATCGCGATGCATCGTAAAAATCATTATATTGCTCAGCTTTTTTTGGTAAGAGACCTCTCACAGTAGCACGTAAATAGCAGGAAACTCTGGACTGTTTCCTATTAAAGGGATAGTTCACCCAAAAATGAAAATTTGATGTTTATCTGCTTACCCCCAGGGCATCCAAGATGTAGGTGACTTTGTATCTTTAGTAGAACACAAATGATGATTTTTAATGCCAACCATTGCCGTCTGTCAGTCGTATAATGCATGTAAGTGGGAACTTCGTCTATAAGAGTCAAAAAAACTTGCACAGACAAATCCAAATTAAACCCTGCGGCTCGTGACGACACATTGATGTTCTAAGACATGAAACGATCGGTTTGTGCGAGAAACCGAACAGTATTTATATCATTTTTTCTTCAGTCGAAAAGAAATTAAGGTTTTTGATGAAAACATTCCAGGATTATTCTCCACATAGTGGACTTCACTGGGGTCCAAACGGTTGAAGGTTAAAATTACAGTTTCAGTGCAGCTTCAAAGGGTTTTAAACAATACCAGACGAGGAATAAGGGTCTTATCTAGCGAAACGATCAGTCATTTTCTAAAAGAAAATATAAATGTATATGCTTTATAAACACAAATGATCGCCTTGCACGTGCTTCCGCTTTCCGTATTCTTCAAAAAGCTTACGCTGTATGTCCTACGCCTTCCCTATTCTACTTACGGAAAAAAGTTGAACGGAAGGTTTTTTACTCTCATAGATTGTGTTCCCATTGACACCCATTATGCGACTGACAGACGGCAACGGTTGGAGTTAAAAATCATCATTTGTGTTCTACTGAAGAAACAAAGTCACCTACATCTTGGATGCCCTGGGGGTAAGCAGATAAACATCACATTTTCATTTTTGGGTGAACTATCCCTTTAATTACCTAGTCTGTCCCATCACATTTTATAATGAATCAAAAAATATATTCACACTTCTCATAATAGCAGAAAAGATCTCTGTTTTGCACCAAAGCATCAATCAAAATAAAAATGCAAATACAATATGGCTTTGTGCACTTATCAAATTGTAAAAGGCCGCAATTTAATCAAGTATATAATCTGTTGTACTGCATGTTTCAAGGCAAAGAGGGGCACATGAGCAACTCTGTTTAACTCTGTTTACACCTGGTATAACGATGTGTTTTGGTTGATCAGATCACAAGTGGACGATGCTAAATACAGGTGTAAACGGGGTCTAAAACATTTTGAGCTTGACCACTTCCAGAGGTAGTCGAAAACGACCAAATGTGTTTGAACAGCCACAAAAGACCGCCTACTGACCTAACGCATTAACATTATGGGAAACGCGCTTGCCAGACAGATTTATACTTTGTCGACTGAAGACCGAAGTTTGTTTTGAAGATGAAAAACATACCTAGCACAATGTTTTCCCACCATTCCTGATTTCTGACACACAATCATAGCGTCTAGTGTGGTCTTGCATCTATTAGAGTGAATGCAGTGATCCATATCTGCATGTGCTGTGAGTTTAAAGGATTAGTTCACCTTCAAATGAAAATGATTTTCCCCTGGATTTACTCACCCTCAAGCCATCCTATGTGTATATGCCTTTCTTCTTTCAGATGAACATAATCTGAGAAATATTAATAAATATCCTGATGCATCTGAGGTTTATAATGGCAGTGAGCGAAGATCTGAAGTGTCTCCATCCACATCCATCCATCATAAACGTGTACTCCACACGGCTCCAGGGGGCCTTCTGAAGTGAAGTGATGCGTTTGTGTAAAAAAAACAAAATCCATATTTAACAAGTTATGAAGTAAAATGTCTAGCTTCTGCCAGACCACTTTCCATATTCAAGTTACGAAGACAGTGTAAACTGGTGTCACGTCAATTAAGCTTTTTCTGTAAGTTGAATAGGGAATGTGTAGCATAATCGTTTTTAACTGCAAGAGTTTTACACTTTCTTTGTACGTTGAATATGGAAGGCGGTTTTGGGCGAAAGCTAGATATTTTACTTGTTAAATATGTATTTTTTTTTTTTACACAAACGCATCGCTTCACTACAAAACTGTCCTTTGAGAGGACAGACAGTTGAGGATCTGTCAGTAATGCACAACAGGGTTAACTACCATTCTGATCTACTTCAGAATAACCCAACTGAAACTGACATCAAAAGAAAGTGTTCACTCAAACTGCAGTTCTACCATGTAACTGACAATGTTACTCCAGATGTCATGCATGACATTTTGGAAGGGGTTGGAGGTTATGAAACCAAGCTTGTTCTCAGTTCTTTGATTGAACAAAAACTCTTGACACTTGATCAGCTGAATAATAGATTGACAAGCTTTGACTATGGTTTTTCTGATGGTCACAACAAGCCATCTGCTATCAAACCTCAGGATCTTAAAAACCCTGATGGGGCCATCAGACAGAAAGCAGCACAGATGTGGTGGACATTCATTCTGTTGATGATCACCACCCTCTACATGTTGTGATGTCCTTAAAAGAGAATGAGAATGATCATTACATTTCTCTGAGATACAGGCTATTTTAGGTGGGGGGAACAAAAATAACATTTGTTTAAAGGGATGGTTTAAATCCTGAATTAAAATGTTTATAATTTACTCACCCCCATGTCATCCAAGATGTTCATGTCTTTCTTTCTTCAATCGAAAACATTCCAAGATTTTTCTCCAAATTGTCCTCAATTTCATTTTGACTGAAGAAAGAAAGACATGAATATTTTGGATGACATGGGGGTGAGTAAATTATCAGGACATTTTAATTCTGGAGTAACGCAGTCCTTTAAATTATGCTTTCTACACCTCCTACCAAATACTACCTTCTTGCAGGGGTAAACAATATTCTATTCATACAAAATATCAATGTATATCAAAGTCATCATGGGCACATCACAATACATGGAGAGGGTTTCTCAATTTGATGACATCATAAAAAATCTTGTACATTGACTAAAAATAATGGTTTAGTCAAATTGGCAGAATTTGATACCTAACATATTGTAAAATTGCATACATGTACGTTACCATTCGATTTTTCTATTCGATTTTAAGGAATCAATCAAAGAGCATGCAACTACGCCTACTATACCAAGGGAGCAGCAGCATGGTCCAGAGCACAGAATATCTGTGGAGCAAGTTGCAGCATTTGTAAGTTTTTCTTTTTCTTTTTTTTTTTATTGATTTATTTTTTTGGACAAGTCTATTACTAGAAAAGGCCTGTCTATTCTTTTTGTTTTTCTGTTTTTGGATGAATTACAGAAAGATGTTTTAATTAAGAAGCAATTTGTAGTATTTTTTTCTTTTAAACAATATATATATATATATTAGAATGTAAGAGACATCCTTCTTGCAACACAGAGGTATTGTGGATTCTATTGAAAACAAGCACTGCATTTCACTTAAAGAGAGACAAGCCATAGTTCGGATCTTGGTCTCACATCTTATTGAACGTTTTGGAGAAAAGTGAGTACACATTTTCAATACAAATTTAAGTAAAACATTTTAATGCTAAAAAAGATTTGAGATATTAAATACCTTAGTGTGTACATTTGTACTATTGTTAAAATTCAAAATTCAAAATATGAAATTGTTGTTTCTTTTATTATAAATTGTTGTTTGTTTTCAATCAGCTGAACAAGTTCTTAAGCTTGAGTGGATACTTTGACAACTTTCAATCTGGTTTCCGACCGCATCACAGCACAGAGACAGCGCTCATAATGATAATAAATGATATTCGCCTAAACACAGATACAGGTAAATTATCAGTGCTGGTTCTACTCAACCTCAGTGCTGCGTTTGACACTGTCGATCACAACATTCTTCTTGACAGGTTGAAAAACTGGGTTGGGCTTTCTGGCATGGTCCTTAAATGGTTCAGGTCATACTTAGAAGGGAGAGGTTATTATGTGAGTATCGGTGACCATAAGTCTGAGTGGACATCCATGACATGCGGAGTCCCTCAAGGTTCAATACTCGCACCCCTCCTGTTCAACCTATATATGCTGCCACTGAGCCAAATAATGAGAAAGAACCAAATTGCATATCACAGATATGCAGATGACACCCAGATTTACCTAGCCCTATCACCTAACGACTACAGCCCCATTGACTCCCTGTGCCAATGCATTGATGAAATTAAAAATTGGATGTGTCTAAACTTCCTTCAGTTAAACAAAGACAAAACTGAAATCATTGCCTTTGGAAACAAAGATGAAGTTCTCAAAGTGAACATGTACCTTCACTCTAGGGGTCAAACAACTAAAAATCAAGTCAGGAATCTTGGTGTGATTTTGGAGTCAGACCTGAGTTTAGTAGCCATGTAAAGTCAATAGCTAAATCAGCATATTATCATCTCAAAAATATTGCAAGAATTAGATGCTTTGTCTCCAGTCAAGACTTAGAGAAACTTGTTCATGCTTTCATCACCAGCAGTGTGGATTATTGTAATGGGCTCCTCACTGGTCTTCCCAAAAAGACCATAAGACAGCTGCAGCTCGTACAGAACGCTGCTGCCAGGATTCTGAGCAGAACCAGAAAACATGAACACATCACACCAGTCCTCAGGTCCTTGCACTGGCTTCCAGTTGATTTTAAAGTACTTAAAGTTACTTGTTTATAAATCACTCAATGGCCTAGGACCTCAATACATTGCAGATATGCTCATAGAATATAAACCTAACAGATCACTCAGATCATCAGGATCAAGTCACTTAGAAATACCAAGGGTTCACTCAAAGCAAGGAGAGTCTGCTTTTAGCTGTTATGCCAGCCGCAGCTGGAACCAGCTTCTAGAAGAGATCAGGTGTGCTCCAACAGTAGCCACATTCAAATCCAGACTCAAAACACATCTTTTTATCTATGCATTTGCTGATTGAGCACTGTGCTATGTCCGAACTGTTTGCATTTTATTTTATACTGTGGCGAGAGGGGCGTGGTTCAGCGAGGTCTGCGGCGGGAGAGAGCATCGGGAGATCTTTAGTGAGTGAGCGAGTTAAATGTAAATCACGAACACCTGTTTCTCATTTCAGTAATTGGCGCGGAGACAGGTTAAAACGCCGCGAGAAGCAGGAGTCGGTGAGAGAGAGGGGAACTGCTGACTGAGCCGCTGGTGCACGATAAACTGGAGTGAAGCCCATTGTGGATTGTATATGCCGTGACCAGGAGTGAAGCCCATTGTGGATTGTATATGCTGTGACTGGAGTGAAGCCCTTTGTGGATTATTTTGTTTTGCTGTTGTGCTTTGCACAGTTTTTGTTGGACGTTTGTGAATCTTGAAATAAAGCTCAGTCAGCAGTTGAAGCCGACCCTGTCCCCTTCCTTCCTACACTTAAGAACATTATCTGTACTACATATACGTATTATCTTTTTATTCTTTTAATCATTTTTCCTGTTTTTATTTCATTTTTAATGTATTTTATATCTTTTATGTATCATCTTGTTATCTCTGACTTTTAATGCATTTTAAATATTGCTGTCTGGTTGAAAGAGCTGGGAGAATTAGGAAGAAAGCATTTGTGATTAGGTTAACAGGTAGCAGTCCTATCGTGTGAGGAAGATCCATTTAGATCCACTCTGACGGACAACAACAACAACAACAAAAACTCCATAAGACTTCCTAGCTCATCGCAAAAAGTCGCTGTCCGTTTCTCAAGTGCTCAATATTACCTTATAGAATCGTATCCTTTAACTTTTAACCTAATAATCGTCACCTTATGTGGATTAGAATAGATAAATAAATGATACTTTTCAAAAAGATTCAATTAATGTTCTTCTGGAGGAGGTAGAGTTAAACAAAGATGTAATTTTCAGACGATTTCTTTATGCTATATATATATATATATATATATATATATATATATATATATATATAGATAGAGGACTATATATATATATAGGACTATATATATATATATATATATATATATATATATATATATAGGACTATATATATGTATAGGACTACAGTCAAACCACAATTTATTCAGACACCTTAAACAATTCATTCATTATTACAGATTATTCACTGTAGTTTTTTTTTAATGGTAATAAAATATGACAAGATCTCAAATAACAATTTAGCAATACATGGTCAGGTCAAAGTGTCTGAATAATTTTTGGTTCCAAATTTTTTTTAATCAATTTTACTGGTATTCCACTGTATGAAGAATCTTTGGATACTATAATATGTCACAGTTTACTTTATTTTGTTATCCTCACTTACATAAATGAACTATAGTGTCATGCATGTATATATATATATGTATATATATATATATATATATATATAGTGTGTGTGTGTGAGAAATCAATCAAACTGTGATTCAGTGTTTATGATGTCCATGTGTTTGAACCACCCAAAGCCTCTATGAAATACTATAGGAATTCTTAAGAGTTCTTCAAAGTGTTTCTGAAGTGACTGACTTTTTTTTTCAACCATAAACTAAATTTTAAAACAAACATGCAAGTTTAGATATTAATAGGCCTATATAAAGGGTATATATTAAGGGTGACAGTATAATTATGTACTTCATCTAGCCAATTTCTACAGGTGTACAGACAACATTTTTATTGCAGACATGTTTTATCAGCACTATTTTTGACGTCATGTGTATTTTTACTTTTTTATTCCCTTTTCTTTTCATATTAAATGACAGAGTATTTAAGAGAAATACAGTCAAAACTTTATATTTATATAACCCTTATAAACCTTATATCCAATGTTATACACATTCTACTTGAATAAAGGTGTAATCTGCCGGTTGTCCTGTAGGTGACCTCATAACTCTGTCTTCTTAGAGCTTTACGATTACTCCAGAGCACTTGTAGATCTACGATCATTTTCAAGTGATCAACATGAGTGCGACATGAGAGCACACCTGCGTACGAAGAACCCCATGTGGTGAGACGGGTGAGAGCACACCTGCGTACGAAGAACCCCATGTGGTGAGACGGGTGAGAGCACACCTGTGTACAAAGAACCCCATGTGGTGAGAGCACACCTGCGTACGAAGAACCCCATGTGGTGAGAGCACACCTGTGTACGAAGAACCCCATGTGGTGAGAGCACACCTACGTACAAAGAACCCCATGTGGTGAGACGGATGAGAGCACACCCGTGTACGAAGAACCCCATGTGGTGAGACGGATGAGAGCACACCTGCGTACGAAGAACCCCATGTGGTGAGAGCACACCCGTGTACGAAGAACCCCATGTGGTGAGAGCACACCTACGTACAAAGAACCCCATGTGGTGAGACGGATGAGAGCACACCTGCGTACGAAGAACCCCATGTGGTGAGAGCACACCTGCGTACGAAGAACCCCATGTGGTGAGATCACACCCGTGTACGAAGAACCCCATGTGGTGAGAGCACACCTGTGTACGAAGAACCCCATGTGGTGAGAGCACACCTGCGTAAGAAGAACCCCATGTGGTGAGACGGGTGAGAGCACACCTGCGTACAAAGAACCCCATGTGGTGAGAGCACACCTGTGTAGAAAGAACCCCATGTGGTGAGAGCACACCTGCGTACGAAGAACCCTATGTGGTGAGAGCACACCTGTGTACAAAGAACCCCATGTGGTGAGAGCACACCTGTGTACAAAGAACCCCATGTGGTGAGAGCACACCTGTGTACAAAGAACCCCATGTGGTGAGAGCACACCTGCGTACGAAGAACCCCATGTGGTGAGAGCACACCTGTGTACGAAGAACCCCATGTGGTGAGAGCACACCTACGTACAAAGAACCCCATGTGGTGAGACGGATGAGAGCACACCTGCGTACGAAGAACCCCATGTGGTGAGAGCACACCCGTGTACGAAGAACCCCATGTGGTGAGAGCACACCCGTGTACGAAGAACCCCATGTGGTGAGAGCACACCCGTGTACGAAGAACCCCATGTGGTGAGAGCACACCCGTGTACGAAGAACCCCATGTGGTGAGAGCACATCCGCATACGAAGAACCCCATGTGGTGAGAGCACACCTGTGTACAAAGAACCCCATGTGGTGAGAGCACATCCGCGTACAAAGAACCCCATGTGGTGAGAGCACACCCGCGTACGAAGAACCCCATGTGGTGAGAGCACACCTGCGTACTGTTGGAAATCTCAGAAGCATAGACCAGGAGACTTTGGGATCTCTTGAAGCAGAAGTTACTCTTTATTGAGAAACACGCTGTGCGTCGCTGTGGTCATCCAAAATCTAACTAAGGCAGTGACTTGGTAGTTCATATACATTCAAGGGGGAGGGATACATAGAGTAGAGGTGTGGATAATCTAAACAAAGCATGCAAATGCAGTACAGGAATCAGCCCATTCCCTACATTTCCCAGCCATGATCTAATCAGCATAAATGTGTCATTCAAATGCATAGGTGCTAATCCAATCAGTTTGACAGTATCGCCCATACCTTTACATTATCATAGAGACAAAGGCACTGCTGTATCTTGAGCTTGTCCTGCCAAATGGTCAGGATGTAGGATCCGCAGATCTTAAACAGATTCTTAAATTTGTAATCCCACAGTTCCCCCTTTGAGAGTTCTAATAACTCTCACATAATACAAATTTAAACCTTCTTAAATCCCTTCTATAACATATGTTTGTTAACATAAGTTCCATCTTCCAGTCATGCAACTTGTAACAGTTACAGGCACATACATCTTATTCTGTGTCGTGTCCAACATTTACATAAGTGTTGTTCTTTAACTTGAGTATACTGTTGACACACATATACAACGAAGGGTGGTAACATGTTGTATTAACTACATGATGACACAGAAAACCCATGTAACATAAGCGTGGAAGTCCTAAAAGTCCATGGCGCCTGAATAGCTGGGGAGTCTGTTCCCTGTAGAGTCCATTTCATGTTTGTCCCAAGATGATTCTTTGTCGTTGTGCAACTCCAAGTTGCTCAGATGACTCTGTCATCATCATGAAGGTTGTTCATGGTTATCTGAGGTGATGCTTTACACCAGGTGCTGCTTGAGACGTCATGGCATATACACATACCTGCACACAAGAAAACAAAGAAAAAGCAGACCAGCAGTATTCATGCATAGACTTTAGTACGTTAGACCTCTGATGATCGTATAGTTTTTCTGTCTAACTCTGATCATCATAAACTTCTAGTGATCGTATAGTGGTTTTGTTCTTCTTTTTCTTAACCTAGTCTTAATCAATTTGACACCTATAGACCAGTAAGGTGGGGATAAACTGAGATGGGGAAACCTATGAGGAAGTCTTCACCACAGGGTTAGCCCCCGAGGCCTTATGCACTTCGGTTCTTCCCTGGGCTCCTCACTGGTCTGTGTGTCCTATTCTTTCCCTGTAGTTAATTTCCAAATTTAAGGTACTACATCTCCATCTTCCATTGAAACATCAGTCATAGCAGACATCATAACCCATAGAGGATGGATAAGTGAATGGTGTGTGCTGTAGCATAACATTTAAGGCTGTGAGTGTACTTAACCCATGTCCCCGAATGGTGGAAGTGACAGTCAACTTTCTTTTGTTCAGAATGAGTCTTTCAGCTTTCTTGTAAATGACTGGGGAAATTAAGCACTCACAGCCCAAATGGTTAGCATGTCAGCAAGCTGCTGCTCCAAGAGTTTGGAGAAGAGGGGAGGGGCAGTTTCAATGTAGCAAGTAGACTGAGTAGGAGCTGAGTAAAGCTGTTAATTTCTTTTAATGTCTTTTTGTTTTTCCTACACTTTTATCCAATGTCCAGGTTTACCACAGCAATGACAACTGCCTTCTCTCTTAGGACATTTAAGTTTCTGTCGTTTCTTTGTGTTGACCTTAAAGGATGCTGCTGCAATCTTTACTCTTGTCTTGACATCGGAGTCTCTTTCCCAAATAGCTAACCTATCCAAGTTGTTTTGCAGGGTTCCATTGGACCATGTGAGGTCTAAGAAAGGCAATGCATTTCTGTATTCTGATGAAAGCCCATCAAACCACATGCGGACCAGTGGTCCATTATCCTCTAACACCTTCTCTGGAGTGTCAACTATTCCACTGTATGCTGCCGCTGACTGACAAAATCTTTCAGTGTACTCACTTACATTTTCATCCTTCTTCTGTACACAACTAGTGATCTTTGACCAGTCCACCTTTGGTCCAACAAGGTTCTGTAACACTCTCAGAACTCCTTCTCTCAATTCACCTTTTCTGGAATGCTGAAACTCAGAACTATTTACAGCACTTTCAAAATCATTGAATTCTGACTCTTTCAGGATTTGTGACATTAGCTGTGTGACTTCAGCTAGGGACATATCATAGAGCTTCATTTTTCTGGACAACTCTGTCCTAAACTCAGAAAAATTTCTATGCACTGATGGCAAATTCTCAGCAATTCTTTCTATGTCTTCCGGACCTATAGTGGTACTGACTGCTTGTAACTGCAGTATGGGGGTTACAGATGGAACTGTGTCAACCCATTTTGCCCTACTCTGAGCCTTTTGTCTCGCTCCACACACTTCAACTGCATTTACATCTTTATCCATCAATCCAGTATTGCTGTTGCCCTCTAGTCTACAGAAAGACTGTAAGTCAGGATAGCTTTCATCTGACTGTTCGTCTTTTGAGTCACATTTGGTTGAGGCTTTGTTAAGGCCCAACTTCTGAGTGAGACGAGACACTCGAGTGTGCAACTGTTTGTTCTGCTCTTCTAACTTAGCAATACGTTGGATTTGTTCTTGTGCAATGGATAGAGTAAATTCTCTGTGGCAGCAGACAATGCCCTTCATATTTTTCTTCCGAATACAAGCACCAAGTACCTTTTTGCATTCTTCAATGGACCAAACTTTTTCTGGATGAATCCCAAATTTCTTTGTCAAATCCAATCTGACTGACTCAGTCACTATTGAGTCCATGTGCTTTCCTAACACTGATTTGAACTCACTATCTGTCCATAGAGGAGTAGCTAGTCCACCTTTCTCAGTTGTTGGAATTAGTCTAGCGTTCTTTCTCAACATTTTGTAATGTCTTTCTGGCACAACAATACACTTCAACACTTCCCTGACAGAGCAGAGGTTAACCTAGTTAATACACATCATAATGTATTCAACCTTCTCTGGTGAGCAGAGTAGAACCAACTTGCTAACACACTGTAACAACTAGGGGTGTAATGGTACACGTATTTGTACCGAACCGTTTCGGTACAGGGCTTTCGGTACGGTGCACGTGTGTACCGAAGCATTACATTGCAACCAATATTCACCACCAATAACCGCAAGCTCTGCGTTTTGTTACTTTCGATAAGAAACAAAGTGTCATCCTTCAAATTCTGTCCACGAAATCATGAAGTTTAAACAGAAAATGCCATTTTGACGTGCTTTGATGTGGGGTGACAGATCACTGTACAGGCGCCTCAGTTCAACCGGCAGCGCGAGCGCGGAGCGCAAGTGAATGTGTTCATCTCTTCCTCCTTAATACTAGTTACAGAATAAACATGAAAGAACATCTGAAGGTATGTTGCAAGATTCAGTACAACTTACTGAAATGGTCATATCTCATGTAATCGCTCATTCAGTGTTTCAACGGTGGAAAGACATCAATGAAAGCGTCCGTATTCAACAATATGTCATGATGCATTTACCTCAGAAAAGCCATTCAGCGTTCACAGCTTGTTAGTTCGCTAGAGAAATGAACTCTTTCGCTTCATATATGCACTGTATTAGCCAATATATTCATTATTTTACTTAATCTTTTAGTGATATCCTGATTAGGCTATTTAATGTATGTTTAAATAAATCTAATGTTAAAATAACAGCCACTGTGTAGAAATGATTATATTTCAACAACGAATTGGAGTAAAAACATTTAGAAGTTAATGCAAAAACTGCCTTAGGTGCAGCTTACAGGTTTGCATACAATTTGTTATTTGAGTGTTGATTATACGAAGAACCCCATGTGGTGAGACGGGTGAGAGCACACCTGTGTACGAAGAACCCCATGTGGTGAGAGCACACCTGCGTACGAAGTACCCCATGTGGTGAGACGGGTGAGAGCACACCTGTGTACGAAGAACCCCAATGTGGTGAGAGCACACCAGTGTACGAAGAACCCCATGTGGTGAGAGCACACCTGCGTACGAAGAACCCCATGTGGTGAGACGGGTGAGAGCACACCTGCGTATGAAGAACCCCATGTGGTGAGAGCACACCTGCGTACGAAGATACATAGTTTATAGCATTAGCAGAGATCATTTTTTTATCCTTAAGAAACTTTTAGTTTTAATTTAATTTAATATATTTAAAGACAAAAACACAATTTGTTCAGTAAACCTCTGTTTAATAATAAAAAAAAGCAATTTTATGTTTAGTTTTCTCTCCACCTGCTGTACCGAAAACTGTACCGAACCGTGACTTCAAAACCGAGGTACGTACCGAACCGTGAGTTTTGTGTACCGTTACACCCCTAGTAACAACTGTAACCTTCCCTGAATTAACAGAGGATGAACCTTCTTCTCTAGCAAAGTAGAGGATGGCTATTCTGTTAACACAGCACCTTCCCTGATTAAACAGAGGATAAACAACCTTCCCTTATAAAGCAGAGGATAAAACTTCCCTAACTTTACAGAGGATAAACCAATATTAGCATGTGATGCCAATCTTCCCTGCCTGAACAGAGGTTACCAATATTAGCACTTCATGCCAATCTTCCCTGCCTGAACAGAGAATAAACTTCATCTCTAAAAGAACATTTTTAGAGGATAACTTAGTTAACCAAACCCTACAGCTGTCTGTTAACTCTTCTCTGACGGCGCAGAGGATAACTACTTTGTACTGGTCTTAATGGTTCTTTTGGATAGAGTATCACTCACCAACCCTTGGGTGTACAGGAAAATTCAGCCTGGATCTTCTTTTGGATCAGATCTCTGTTGTGCTTGAAGTTTCAATCTGGATTGAGGTGAGAAGCTCTATCCGGGTCACGGCACCAAAACTGTTGGAAATCTCATAAGCATAGACCAGGAGACTTTGGGATCTCTTGAAGCAGAAGTTACTCTTTATTGAGAAACACGCGGTGAGACGGGTGAGAGCACACCTGTGTAAGAAGAACCCCATGTGGTGAGACGGGTGAGAGCACACCTGCGTATGAAGAACCCCATGTGGTGAGAGCACACCTGCGTACGAAGAACCCCATGTGGTGAGAGCACACCTGTGTACGAAGAACCCCATGTGGTGAGAGCACACCTGTGTAAGAAGAACCCCATGTGGTGAGATCACACCTGCGTACGAAGAACCCCATGTGGTGAGAGCACACCAGTGTATGAAGAACCCCATGTGGTGAGACGGGTGAGAGCACAGCTGTGTACGAAGAACCCCAATGTGGTGAGAGCACACCTGTGTACGAAGAACCCCATGTGGTGAGAAGGGTGAGAGCACACACGCGTACGAAGAACCCCATGTGGTGAGATGGGTGAGAGCACACCTGTGTACGAAGAACCCCATGTGGTGAGAGCACACCTGTGTACGAAGAACCCCATGTGGTGAGAGCACGCCAGTGTACGAAGAACCCCATGTGGTGAGACGGGTGAGAGCACACCTGTGTAAGAAGAACCCCATGTGGTGAGACGGGTGAGAGCACACCTGCGTATGAAGAACCCCATGTGGTGAGAGCACACCTGCGTACGAAGAACCCCATGTGGTGAGAGCACACCTGTGTACGAAGAACCCCATGTGGTGAGAGCACACCTGTGTAAGAAGAACCCCATGTGGTGAGATCACACCTGCGTACGAAGAACCCCATGTGGTGAGAGCACACCAGTGTATGAAGAACCCCATGTGGTGAGACGGGTGAGAGCACAGCTGTGTACGAAGAACCCCAATGTGGTGAGAGCACACCTGTGTACGAAGAACCCCATGTGGTGAGAAGGGTGAGAGCACACACGCGTACGAAGAACCCCATGTGGTGAGATGGGTGAGAGCACACCTGTGTACGAAGAACCCCATGTGGTGAGAGCACACCTGTGTACGAAGAACCCCATGTGGTGAGAGCACGCCAGTGTACGAAGAACCCCATGTGGTGAGACGGGTGAGAGCACACCTGTGTAAGAAGAACCCCATGTGGTGAGGAGGGTGAGAGCACACCTGTGTAAGAAGAACCCCATGTGGTGAGAAGGGTGAGAGCACACCTGTGTACGAAGAACCCCATGTGGTGAGACGGGTGAGAGCACACCTGTGTACGAAGAACCCCATGTGGTGAGAAGGGTGAGAGCACACCTGTGTACGAAGAACCCCATGTGGTGAGAGCACACCTGCGTACGAAGTACCCCATGTGGTGAGACGGGTGAGAGCACACCTATGTACGAAGAACCCCAATGTGGTGAGAGCACACCAGTGTACGAAGAACCCCATGTGGTGAGACGGGTGAGAGCACACTTGCGTATGAAGAACCCCATGTGGTGAGACGGGTGAGAGCACACCCGTGTACGAAGAACCCCATGTGGTGAGACGGGTGAGAGCACACCTGCGTACGAAGTACCCCATGTGGTGAGACGGGTGAGAGCACACCTGTGTACGAAGAACCCCAATGTGGTGAGAGCACACCAGTGTACGAAGAACCCCATGTGGTGAGACGGGTGAGAGCACAACTGTGTACGAAGAACCCCAATGTGGGGAGATCACACCAGTGTACGAAGAACCCCATGTGGTGAGACGGGTGAGAGCACACCTGTGTAAGAAGAACCCCAATGTGGTGAGAGCACACATGTGTAAGAAGAACCCCATGTGGTGAGAAGGGTGAGAGCACACCAGTGTACGAAGAACCCCATGTGGTGAGACGGGTGAGAGCACACCTGTGTACGAAGAACCCCAATGTGGTGAGAGCACACCTGTGTACGAAGAACCCCAATGTGGTGAGAGCACACCAGTGTACGAAGAACCCCATGTGGTGAGACGGGTGAGAGCACAGCTGTGTACGAAGAACCCCATGTGGTGAGACGGGTGAGAGCACACCTGTGTACGAAGAACCCCAATGTGGTGAGAGCACACCAGTGTACGAAGAACCCCATGTGGTGAGAGCACACCTGCGTACGAAGAACCCCATGTGGTGAGACGGGTGAGAGCACACCTGCGTATGAAGAACCCCATGTGGTGAGAGCACACCTGCGTACGAAGATACATAGTTTATAGCATTAGCAGAGATCATTTTTTTATCCTTAAGAAACTTTTAGTTTTAATTTAATTTAATATATTTAAAGACAAAAACACAATTTGTTCAGTAAACCTCTGTTTAATAATAAAAAAAAGCAATTTTATGTTTAGTTTTCTCTCCACCTGCTGTACCGAAAACTGTACCGAACCGTGACTTCAAAACCGAGGTACGTACCGAACCGTGAGTTTTGTGTACCGTTACACCCCTAGTAACAACTGTAACCTTCCCTGAATTAACAGAGGATGAACCTTCTTCTCTAGCAAAGTAGAGGATGGCTATTCTGTTAACACAGCACCTTCCCTGATTAAACAGAGGATAAACAACCTTCCCTTATAAAGCAGAGGATAAAACTTCCCTAACTTTACAGAGGATAAACCAATATTAGCATGTGATGCCAATCTTCCCTGCCTGAACAGAGGTTACCAATATTAGCACTTCATGCCAATCTTCCCTGCCTGAACAGAGAATAAACTTCATCTCTAAAAGAACATTTTTAGAGGATAACTTAGTTAACCAAACCCTACAGCTGTCTGTTAACTCTTCTCTGACGGCGCAGAGGATAACTACTTTGTACTGGTCTTAATGGTTCTTTTGGATAGAGTATCACTCACCAACCCTTGGGTGTACAGGAAAATTCAGCCTGGATCTTCTTTTGGATCAGATCTCTGTTGTGCTTGAAGTTTCAATCTGGATTGAGGTGAGAAGCTCTATCCGGGTCACGGCACCAAAACTGTTGGAAATCTCATAAGCATAGACCAGGAGACTTTGGGATCTCTTGAAGCAGAAGTTACTCTTTATTGAGAAACACGCGGTGAGACGGGTGAGAGCACACCTGTGTAAGAAGAACCCCATGTGGTGAGACGGGTGAGAGCACACCTGCGTATGAAGAACCCCATGTGGTGAGAGCACACCTGCGTACGAAGAACCCCATGTGGTGAGAGCACACCTGTGTAAGAAGAACCCCATGTGGTGAGATCACACCTGCGTACGAAGAACCCCATGTGGTGAGAGCACACCAGTGTATGAAGAACCCCATGTGGTGAGACGGGTGAGAGCACAGCTGTGTACGAAGAACCCCAATGTGGTGAGAGCACACCTGTGTACGAAGAACCCCATGTGGTGAGAAGGGTGAGAGCACACACGCGTACGAAGAACCCCATGTGGTGAGATGGGTGAGAGCACACCTGTGTACGAAGAACCCCATGTGGTGAGAGCACACCTGTGTACGAAGAACCCCATGTGGTGAGAGCACGCCAGTGTACGAAGAACCCCATGTGGTGAGACGGGTGAGAGCACACCTGTGTAAGAAGAACCCCATGTGGTGAGACGGGTGAGAGCACACCTGCGTATGAAGAACCCCATGTGGTGAGAGCACACCTGCGTACGAAGAACCCCATGTGGTGAGAGCACACCTGTGTACGAAGAACCCCATGTGGTGAGAGCACACCTGTGTAAGAAGAACCCCATGTGGTGAGATCACACCTGCGTACGAAGAACCCCATGTGGTGAGAGCACACCAGTGTATGAAGAACCCCATGTGGTGAGACGGGTGAGAGCACAGCTGTGTACGAAGAACCCCAATGTGGTGAGAGCACACCTGTGTACGAAGAACCCCATGTGGTGAGAAGGGTGAGAGCACACACGCGTACGAAGAACCCCATGTGGTGAGATGGGTGAGAGCACACCTGTGTACGAAGAACCCCATGTGGTGAGAGCACACCTGTGTACGAAGAACCCCATGTGGTGAGAGCACGCCAGTGTACGAAGAACCCCATGTGGTGAGACGGGTGAGAGCACACCTGTGTAAGAAGAACCCCATGTGGTGAGAAGGGTGAGAGCACACCTGTGTACGAAGAACCCCATGTGGTGAGGAGGGTGAGAGCACACCTGTGTAAGAAGAACCCCATGTGGTGAGAAGGGTGAGAGCACACCTGTGTACGAAGAACCCCATGTGGTGAGACGGGTGAGAGCACACCTGTGTACGAAGAACCCCATGTGGTGAGAAGGGTGAGAGCACACCTGTGTACGAAGAACCCCATGTGGTGAGAGCACACCTGCGTACGAAGTACCCCATGTGGTGAGACGGGTGAGAGCACACCTATCTACGAAGAACCCCAATGTGGTGAGAGCACACCAGTGTACGAAGAACCCCATGTGGTGAGACGGGTGAGAGCACACTTGCGTATGAAGAACCCCATGTGGTGAGACGGGTGAGAGCACACCCGTGTACGAAGAACCCCATGTGGTGAGACGGGTGAGAGCACACCTGCGTACGAAGTACCCCATGTGGTGAGACGGGTGAGAGCACACCTGTGTACGAAGAACCCCAATGTGGTGAGAGCACACCAGTGTACGAAGAACCCCATGTGGTGAGACGGGTGAGAGCACAACTGTGTACGAAGAACCCCAATGTGGGGAGATCACACCAGTGTACGAAGAACCCCATGTGGTGAGACGGGTGAGAGCACACCTGTGTAAGAAGAACCCCAATGTGGTGAGAGCACACATGTGTAAGAAGAACCCCATGTGGTGAGAAGGGTGAGAGCACACCAGTGTACGAAGAACCCCATGTGGTGAGACGGGTGAGAGCACACCTGTGTACGAAGAACCCCAATGTGGTGAGAGCACACCTGTGTACGAAGAACCCCAATGTGGTGAGAGCACACCAGTGTACGAAGAACCCCATGTGGTGAGACGGGTGAGAGCACAGCTGTGTACGAAGAACCCCATGTGGTGAGACGGGTGAGAGCACACCTGTGTACGAAGAACCCCAATGTGGTGAGAGCACACCAGTGTACGAAGAACCCCATGTGGTGAGAGCACACCTGCGTACGAAGAACCCCATGTGGTGAGACGGGTGAGAGCACACCTGCGTATGAAGAACCCCATGTGGTGAGAGCACACCTGCGTACGAAGATACATAGTTTATAGCATTAGCAGAGATCATTTTTTTATCCTTAAGAAACTTTTAGTTTTAATTTAATTTAATATATTTAAAGACAAAAACACAATTTGTTCAGTAAACCTCTGTTTAATAATAAAAAAAAGCAATTTTATGTTTAGTTTTCTCTCCACCTGCTGTACCGAAAACTGTACCGAACCGTGACTTCAAAACCGAGGTACGTACCGAACCGTGAGTTTTGTGTACCGTTACACCCCTAGTAACAACTGTAACCTTCCCTGAATTAACAGAGGATGAACCTTCTTCTCTAGCAAAGTAGAGGATGGCTATTCTGTTAACACAGCACCTTCCCTGATTAAACAGAGGATAAACAACCTTCCCTTATAAAGCAGAGGATAAAACTTCCCTAACTTTACAGAGGATAAACCAATATTAGCATGTGATGCCAATCTTCCCTGCCTGAACAGAGGTTACCAATATTAGCACTTCATGCCAATCTTCCCTGCCTGAACAGAGAATAAACTTCATCTCTAAAAGAACATTTTTAGAGGATAACTTAGTTAACCAAACCCTACAGCTGTCTGTTAACTCTTCTCTGACGGCGCAGAGGATAACTACTTTGTACTGGTCTTAATGGTTCTTTTGGATAGAGTATCACTCACCAACCCTTGGGTGTACAGGAAAATTCAGCCTGGATCTTCTTTTGGATCAGATCTCTGTTGTGCTTGAAGTTTCAATCTGGATTGAGGTGAGAAGCTCTATCCGGGTCACGGCACCAAAACTGTTGGAAATCTCATAAGCATAGACCAGGAGACTTTGGGATCTCTTGAAGCAGAAGTTACTCTTTATTGAGAAACACGCGGTGAGACGGGTGAGAGCACACCTGTGTAAGAAGAACCCCATGTGGTGAGACGGGTGAGAGCACACCTGTGTACGAAGAACCCCATGTGGTGAGAAGGGTGAGAGCACACACGCGTACGAAGAACCCCATGTGGTGAGATGGGTGAGAGCACACCTGTGTACGAAGAACCCCATGTGGTGAGAGCACACCTGTGTACGAAGAACCCCATGTGGTGAGAGCACGCCAGTGTACGAAGAACCCCATGTGGTGAGACGGGTGAGAGCACACCTGTGTAAGAAGAACCCCATGTGGTGAGACGGGTGAGAGCACACCTGCGTATGAAGAACCCCATGTGGTGAGAGCACACCTGCGTACGAAGAACCCCATGTGGTGAGAGCACACCTGTGTACGAAGAACCCCATGTGGTGAGAGCACACCTGTGTAAGAAGAACCCCATGTGGTGAGATCACACCTGCGTACGAAGAACCCCATGTGGTGAGAGCACACCAGTGTATGAAGAACCCCATGTGGTGAGACGGGTGAGAGCACAGCTGTGTACGAAGAACCCCAATGTGGTGAGAGCACACCTGTGTACGAAGAACCCCATGTGGTGAGAAGGGTGAGAGCACACACGCGTACGAAGAACCCCATGTGGTGAGATGGGTGAGAGCACACCTGTGTACGAAGAACCCCATGTGGTGAGAGCACACCTGTGTACGAAGAACCCCATGTGGTGAGAGCACACCTGCGTACGAAGAACCCCATGTGGTGAGACGGGTGAGAGCACACCTGCGTATGAAGAACCCCATGTGGTGAGAGCACACCTGCGTACGAAGATACATAGTTTATAGCATTAGCAGAGATCATTTTTTTATCCTTAAGAAACTTTTAGTTTTAATTTAATTTAATATATTTAAAGACAAAAACACAATTTGTTCAGTAAACCTCTGTTTAATAATAAAAAAAAGCAATTTTATGTTTAGTTTTCTCTCCACCTGCTGTACCGAAAACTGTACCGAACCGTGACTTCAAAACCGAGGTACGTACCGAACCGTGAGTTTTGTGTACCGTTACACCCCTAGTAACAACTGTAACCTTCCCTGAATTAACAGAGGATGAACCTTCTTCTCTAGCAAAGTAGAGGATGGCTATTCTGTTAACACAGCACCTTCCCTGATTAAACAGAGGATAAACAACCTTCCCTTATAAAGCAGAGGATAAAACTTCCCTAACTTTACAGAGGATAAACCAATATTAGCATGTGATGCCAATCTTCCCTGCCTGAACAGAGGTTACCAATATTAGCACTTCATGCCAATCTTCCCTGCCTGAACAGAGAATAAACTTCATCTCTAAAAGAACATTTTTAGAGGATAACTTAGTTAACCAAACCCTACAGCTGTCTGTTAACTCTTCTCTGACGGCGCAGAGGATAACTACTTTGTACTGGTCTTAATGGTTCTTTTGGATAGAGTATCACTCACCAACCCTTGGGTGTACAGGAAAATTCAGCCTGGATCTTCTTTTGGATCAGATCTCTGTTGTGCTTGAAGTTTCAATCTGGATTGAGGTGAGAAGCTCTATCCGGGTCACGGCACCAAAACTGTTGGAAATCTCATAAGCATAGACCAGGAGACTTTGGGATCTCTTGAAGCAGAAGTTACTCTTTATTGAGAAACACGCGGTGAGACGGGTGAGAGCACACCTGTGTAAGAAGAACCCCATGTGGTGAGACGGGTGAGAGCACACCTGCGTATGAAGAACCCCATGTGGTGAGAGCACACCTGCGTACGAAGAACCCCATGTGGTGAGAGCACACCTGTGTAAGAAGAACCCCATGTGGTGAGATCACACCTGCGTACGAAGAACCCCATGTGGTGAGAGCACACCAGTGTATGAAGAACCCCATGTGGTGAGACGGGTGAGAGCACAGCTGTGTACGAAGAACCCCAATGTGGTGAGAGCACACCTGTGTACGAAGAACCCCATGTGGTGAGAAGGGTGAGAGCACACACGCGTACGAAGAACCCCATGTGGTGAGATGGGTGAGAGCACACCTGTGTACGAAGAACCCCATGTGGTGAGAGCACACCTGTGTACGAAGAACCCCATGTGGTGAGAGCACGCCAGTGTACGAAGAACCCCATGTGGTGAGACGGGTGAGAGCACACCTGTGTAAGAAGAACCCCATGTGGTGAGACGGGTGAGAGCACACCTGCGTATGAAGAACCCCATGTGGTGAGAGCACACCTGCGTACGAAGAACCCCATGTGGTGAGAGCACACCTGTGTACGAAGAACCCCATGTGGTGAGAGCACACCTGTGTAAGAAGAACCCCATGTGGTGAGATCACACCTGCGTACGAAGAACCCCATGTGGTGAGAGCACACCAGTGTATGAAGAACCCCATGTGGTGAGACGGGTGAGAGCACAGCTGTGTACGAAGAACCCCAATGTGGTGAGAGCACACCTGTGTACGAAGAACCCCATGTGGTGAGAAGGGTGAGAGCACACACGCGTACGAAGAACCCCATGTGGTGAGATGGGTGAGAGCACACCTGTGTACGAAGAACCCCATGTGGTGAGAGCACACCTGTGTACGAAGAACCCCATGTGGTGAGAGCACGCCAGTGTACGAAGAACCCCATGTGGTGAGACGGGTGAGAGCACACCTGTGTAAGAAGAACCCCATGTGGTGAGAAGGGTGAGAGCACACCTGTGTACGAAGAACCCCATGTGGTGAGGAGGGTGAGAGCACACCTGTGTAAGAAGAACCCCATGTGGTGAGAAGGGTGAGAGCACACCTGTGTACGAAGAACCCCATGTGGTGAGACGGGTGAGAGCACACCTGTGTACGAAGAACCCCATGTGGTGAGAAGGGTGAGAGCACACCTGTGTACGAAGAACCCCATGTGGTGAGAGCACACCTGCGTACGAAGTACCCCATGTGGTGAGACGGGTGAGAGCACACCTATGTACGAAGAACCCCAATGTGGTGAGAGCACACCAGTGTACGAAGAACCCCATGTGGTGAGACGGGTGAGAGCACACTTGCGTATGAAGAACCCCATGTGGTGAGACGGGTGAGAGCACACCCGTGTACGAAGAACCCCATGTGGTGAGACGGGTGAGAGCACACCTGCGTACGAAGTACCCCATGTGGTGAGACGGGTGAGAGCACACCTGTGTACGAAGAACCCCAATGTGGTGAGAGCACACCAGTGTACGAAGAACCCCATGTGGTGAGACGGGTGAGAGCACAACTGTGTACGAAGAACCCCAATGTGGGGAGATCACACCAGTGTACGAAGAACCCCATGTGGTGAGACGGGTGAGAGCACACCTGTGTAAGAAGAACCCCAATGTGGTGAGAGCACACATGTGTAAGAAGAACCCCATGTGGTGAGAAGGGTGAGAGCACACCAGTGTACGAAGAACCCCATGTGGTGAGACGGGTGAGAGCACACCTGTGTACGAAGAACCCCAATGTGGTGAGAGCACACCTGTGTACGAAGAACCCCAATGTGGTGAGAGCACACCAGTGTACGAAGAACCCCATGTGGTGAGACGGGTGAGAGCACAGCTGTGTACGAAGAACCCCATGTGGTGAGACGGGTGAGAGCACACCTGTGTACGAAGAACCCCAATGTGGTGAGAGCACACCAGTGTACGAAGAACCCCATGTGGTGAGAGCACACCTGCGTACGAAGAACCCCATGTGGTGAGACGGGTGAGAGCACACCTGCGTATGAAGAACCCCATGTGGTGAGAGCACACCTGCGTACGAAGATACATAGTTTATAGCATTAGCAGAGATCATTTTTTTATCCTTAAGAAACTTTTAGTTTTAATTTAATTTAATATATTTAAAGACAAAAACACAATTTGTTCAGTAAACCTCTGTTTAATAATAAAAAAAAGCAATTTTATGTTTAGTTTTCTCTCCACCTGCTGTACCGAAAACTGTACCGAACCGTGACTTCAAAACCGAGGTACGTACCGAACCGTGAGTTTTGTGTACCGTTACACCCCTAGTAACAACTGTAACCTTCCCTGAATTAACAGAGGATGAACCTTCTTCTCTAGCAAAGTAGAGGATGGCTATTCTGTTAACACAGCACCTTCCCTGATTAAACAGAGGATAAACAACCTTCCCTTATAAAGCAGAGGATAAAACTTCCCTAACTTTACAGAGGATAAACCAATATTAGCATGTGATGCCAATCTTCCCTGCCTGAACAGAGGTTACCAATATTAGCACTTCATGCCAATCTTCCCTGCCTGAACAGAGAATAAACTTCATCTCTAAAAGAACATTTTTAGAGGATAACTTAGTTAACCAAACCCTACAGCTGTCTGTTAACTCTTCTCTGACGGCGCAGAGGATAACTACTTTGTACTGGTCTTAATGGTTCTTTTGGATAGAGTATCACTCACCAACCCTTGGGTGTACAGGAAAATTCAGCCTGGATCTTCTTTTGGATCAGATCTCTGTTGTGCTTGAAGTTTCAATCTGGATTGAGGTGAGAAGCTCTATCCGGGTCACGGCACCAAAACTGTTGGAAATCTCATAAGCATAGACCAGGAGACTTTGGGATCTCTTGAAGCAGAAGTTACTCTTTATTGAGAAACACGCGGTGAGAAGGGTGAGAGCACACACGCGTACGAAGAACCCCATGTGGTGAGATGGGTGAGAGCACACCTGTGTACGAAGAACCCCATGTGGTGAGAGCACACCTGTGTACGAAGAACCCCATGTGGTGAGAGCACGCCAGTGTACGAAGAACCCCATGTGGTGAGACGGGTGAGAGCACACCTGTGTAAGAAGAACCCCATGTGGTGAGAAGGGTGAGAGCACACCTGTGTACGAAGAACCCCATGTGGTGAGGAGGGTGAGAGCACACCTGTGTAAGAAGAACCCCATGTGGTGAGAAGGGTGAGAGCACACCTGTGTACGAAGAACCCCATGTGGTGAGACGGGTGAGAGCACACCTGTGTACGAAGAACCCCATGTGGTGAGACGGGTGAGAGCACACCTGTGTAAGAAGAACCCCATGTGGTGAGAGCACACCTGTGTACGAAGAACCCCAATGTGGTGAGAGCACACCAGTGTACGAAGAACCCCATGTGGTGAGGAGGGTGAGAGCACACCTGTGTAAGAAGAACCCCATGTGGTGAGAAGGGTGAGAGCACACCTGTGTACGAAGAACCCCATGTGGTGAGACGGGTGAGAGCACACCTGTGTACGAAGAACCCCATGTGGTGAGAGCACACCTGCGTACGAAGAACCCCATGTGGTGAGACGGGTGAGAGCACACCTGTGTAAGAAGAACCCCATGTGGTGAGAAGGGTGAGAGCACACCTGTGTACGAAGAACCCCATGTGGTGAGGAGGGTGAGAGCACACCTGTGTACGAAGAACCCCAATGTGGTGAGAGCACACCAGTGTACGAAGAACCCCATGTGGTGAGACGGGTGAGAGCACAGCTGTGTACGAAGAACCCCAATGTGGTGAGAGCACACCTGTGTAAGAAGAACCCCATGTGGTGAGATCACACCTGCGTACGAAGTACCCCATGTGGTGAGATCACACCTGCGTACGAAGTACCCCATGTGGTGAGACGGGTGAGAGCACACCTGTGTACGAAGAACCCCATGTGGTGAGACGGGTGAGAGCACACCTGTGTACGAAGAACCCCATGTGGTGAGACGGGTGAGAGCACACCTGTGTACGAAGAACCCCATGTGGTGAGACGGGTGAGAGCACACCTGTGTAAGAAGAACCCCATGTGGTGAGAGCACACCTGTGTACGAAGAACCCCAATGTGGTGAGAGCACACCAGTGTACGAAGAACCCCATGTGGTGAGACGGGTGAGAGCACAGCTGTGTACGAAGAACCCCAATGTGGTGAGAGCACACCTGTGTAAGAAGAACCCCATGTGGTGAGATCACACCTGCGTACGAAGTACCCCATGTGGTGAGATCACACCTGCGTACGAAGTACCCCATGTGGTGAGACGGGTGAGAGCACACCTGTGTACGAAGAACCCCATGTGGTGAGACGGGTGAGAGCACACCTGTGTACGAAGAACCCCATGTGGTGAGAAGGGTGAGAGCACACCTGTGTACGAAGAACCCCATGTGGTGAGAGCACACCTGCGTACGAAGTACCCCATGTGGTGAGACGGGTGAGAGCACACCTATGTACGAAGAACCCCAATGTGGTGAGAGCACACCAGTGTACGAAGAACCCCATGTGGTGAGACGGGTGAGAGCACACCTGTGTACGAAGAACCCCAATGTGGTGAGAGCACACCTGTGTACGAAGAACCCCAATGTGGTGAGAGCACACCAGTGTACGAAGAACCCCATGTGGTGAGACGGGTGAGAGCACAGCTGTGTACGAAGAACCCCATGTGGTGAGACGGGTGAGAGCACACATGTGTACGAAGAACCCCAATGTGGGGAGATCACACCTGTGTACGAAGAACCCCATGTGGTGAGAAGGGTGAGAGCACACCTGTGTAAGAAGAACCCCAATGTGGTGAGAGCACACATGTGTAAGAAGAACCCCATGTGGTGAGAAGGGTGAGAGCACACCAGTGTACGAAGAACCCCATGTGGTGAGACGGGTGAGAGCACAGCTGTGTACGAAGAACCCCAATGTGGTGAGAGCACACCTGTGTAAGAAGAACCCCATGTGGTGAGAAGGGTGAGAGCACAGCTGTGTACGAAGAACCCCATGTGGTGAGATGGGTGAGAGCACACCTGTGTACGAAGAACCCCATGTGGTGAGAGCACACCTGTGTACGAAGAACCCCATGTGGTGAGAGCACGCCAGTGTACGAAGAACCCCATGTGGTGAGACGGGTGAGAGCACACCTGTGTAAGAAGAACCCCATGTGGTGAGACGGGTGAGAGCACACCTGCGTATGAAGAACCCCATGTGGTGAGAGCACACCTGCGTACGAAGAACCCCATGTGGTGAGAGCACACCTGTGTACGAAGAACCCCATGTGGTGAGAGCACACCTGTGTAAGAAGAACCCCATGTGGTGAGATCACACCTGCGTACGAAGAACCCCATGTGGTGAGAGCACACCAGTGTATGAAGAACCCCATGTGGTGAGACGGGTGAGAGCACAGCTGTGTACGAAGAACCCCAATGTGGTGAGAGCACACCTGTGTACGAAGAACCCCATGTGGTGAGAAGGGTGAGAGCACACACGCGTACGAAGAACCCCATGTGGTGAGATGGGTGAGAGCACACCTGTGTACGAAGAACCCCATGTGGTGAGAGCACACCTGTGTACGAAGAACCCCATGTGGTGAGAGCACGCCAGTGTACGAAGAACCCCATGTGGTGAGACGGGTGAGAGCACACCTGTGTAAGAAGAACCCCATGTGGTGAGGAGGGTGAGAGCACACCTGTGTAAGAAGAACCCCATGTGGTGAGAAGGGTGAGAGCACACCTGTGTACGAAGAACCCCATGTGGTGAGACGGGTGAGAGCACACCTGTGTACGAAGAACCCCATGTGGTGAGAAGGGTGAGAGCACACCTGTGTACGAAGAACCCCATGTGGTGAGAGCACACCTGCGTACGAAGTACCCCATGTGGTGAGACGGGTGAGAGCACACCTATGTACGAAGAACCCCAATGTGGTGAGAGCACACCAGTGTACGAAGAACCCCATGTGGTGAGACGGGTGAGAGCACACTTGCGTATGAAGAACCCCATGTGGTGAGACGGGTGAGAGCACACCCGTGTACGAAGAACCCCATGTGGTGAGACGGGTGAGAGCACACCTGCGTACGAAGTACCCCATGTGGTGAGACGGGTGAGAGCACACCTGTGTACGAAGAACCCCAATGTGGTGAGAGCACACCAGTGTACGAAGAACCCCATGTGGTGAGACGGGTGAGAGCACAACTGTGTACGAAGAACCCCAATGTGGGGAGATCACACCAGTGTACGAAGAACCCCATGTGGTGAGACGGGTGAGAGCACACCTGTGTAAGAAGAACCCCAATGTGGTGAGAGCACACATGTGTAAGAAGAACCCCATGTGGTGAGAAGGGTGAGAGCACACCAGTGTACGAAGAACCCCATGTGGTGAGACGGGTGAGAGCACACCTGTGTACGAAGAACCCCAATGTGGTGAGAGCACACCTGTGTACGAAGAACCCCAATGTGGTGAGAGCACACCAGTGTACGAAGAACCCCATGTGGTGAGACGGGTGAGAGCACAGCTGTGTACGAAGAACCCCATGTGGTGAGACGGGTGAGAGCACACCTGTGTACGAAGAACCCCAATGTGGTGAGAGCACACCAGTGTACGAAGAACCCCATGTGGTGAGAGCACACCTGCGTACGAAGAACCCCATGTGGTGAGACGGGTGAGAGCACACCTGCGTATGAAGAACCCCATGTGGTGAGAGCACACCTGCGTACGAAGATACATAGTTTATAGCATTAGCAGAGATCATTTTTTTATCCTTAAGAAACTTTTAGTTTTAATTTAATTTAATATATTTAAAGACAAAAACACAATTTGTTCAGTAAACCTCTGTTTAATAATAAAAAAAAGCAATTTTATGTTTAGTTTTCTCTCCACCTGCTGTACCGAAAACTGTACCGAACCGTGACTTCAAAACCGAGGTACGTACCGAACCGTGAGTTTTGTGTACCGTTACACCCCTAGTAACAACTGTAACCTTCCCTGAATTAACAGAGGATGAACCTTCTTCTCTAGCAAAGTAGAGGATGGCTATTCTGTTAACACAGCACCTTCCCTGATTAAACAGAGGATAAACAACCTTCCCTTATAAAGCAGAGGATAAAACTTCCCTAACTTTACAGAGGATAAACCAATATTAGCATGTGATGCCAATCTTCCCTGCCTGAACAGAGGTTACCAATATTAGCACTTCATGCCAATCTTCCCTGCCTGAACAGAGAATAAACTTCATCTCTAAAAGAACATTTTTAGAGGATAACTTAGTTAACCAAACCCTACAGCTGTCTGTTAACTCTTCTCTGACGGCGCAGAGGATAACTACTTTGTACTGGTCTTAATGGTTCTTTTGGATAGAGTATCACTCACCAACCCTTGGGTGTACAGGAAAATTCAGCCTGGATCTTCTTTTGGATCAGATCTCTGTTGTGCTTGAAGTTTCAATCTGGATTGAGGTGAGAAGCTCTATCCGGGTCACGGCACCAAAACTGTTGGAAATCTCATAAGCATAGACCAGGAGACTTTGGGATCTCTTGAAGCAGAAGTTACTCTTTATTGAGAAACACGCGGTGAGACGGGTGAGAGCACACCTGTGTAAGAAGAACCCCATGTGGTGAGACGGGTGAGAGCACACCTGCGTATGAAGAACCCCATGTGGTGAGAGCACACCTGCGTACGAAGAACCCCATGTGGTGAGAGCACACCTGTGTAAGAAGAACCCCATGTGGTGAGATCACACCTGCGTACGAAGAACCCCATGTGGTGAGAGCACACCAGTGTATGAAGAACCCCATGTGGTGAGACGGGTGAGAGCACAGCTGTGTACGAAGAACCCCAATGTGGTGAGAGCACACCTGTGTACGAAGAACCCCATGTGGTGAGAAGGGTGAGAGCACACACGCGTACGAAGAACCCCATGTGGTGAGATGGGTGAGAGCACACCTGTGTACGAAGAACCCCATGTGGTGAGAGCACACCTGTGTACGAAGAACCCCATGTGGTGAGAGCACGCCAGTGTACGAAGAACCCCATGTGGTGAGACGGGTGAGAGCACACCTGTGTAAGAAGAACCCCATGTGGTGAGACGGGTGAGAGCACACCTGCGTATGAAGAACCCCATGTGGTGAGAGCACACCTGCGTACGAAGAACCCCATGTGGTGAGAGCACACCTGTGTACGAAGAACCCCATGTGGTGAGAGCACACCTGTGTAAGAAGAACCCCATGTGGTGAGATCACACCTGCGTACGAAGAACCCCATGTGGTGAGAGCACACCAGTGTATGAAGAACCCCATGTGGTGAGACGGGTGAGAGCACAGCTGTGTACGAAGAACCCCAATGTGGTGAGAGCACACCTGTGTACGAAGAACCCCATGTGGTGAGAAGGGTGAGAGCACACACGCGTACGAAGAACCCCATGTGGTGAGATGGGTGAGAGCACACCTGTGTACGAAGAACCCCATGTGGTGAGAGCACACCTGTGTACGAAGAACCCCATGTGGTGAGAGCACGCCAGTGTACGAAGAACCCCATGTGGTGAGACGGGTGAGAGCACACCTGTGTAAGAAGAACCCCATGTGGTGAGAAGGGTGAGAGCACACCTGTGTACGAAGAACCCCATGTGGTGAGGAGGGTGAGAGCACACCTGTGTAAGAAGAACCCCATGTGGTGAGAAGGGTGAGAGCACACCTGTGTACGAAGAACCCCATGTGGTGAGACGGGTGAGAGCACACCTGTGTACGAAGAACCCCATGTGGTGAGAAGGGTGAGAGCACACCTGTGTACGAAGAACCCCATGTGGTGAGAGCACACCTGCGTACGAAGTACCCCATGTGGTGAGACGGGTGAGAGCACACCTATGTACGAAGAACCCCAATGTGGTGAGAGCACACCAGTGTACGAAGAACCCCATGTGGTGAGACGGGTGAGAGCACACTTGCGTATGAAGAACCCCATGTGGTGAGACGGGTGAGAGCACACCCGTGTACGAAGAACCCCATGTGGTGAGACGGGTGAGAGCACACCTGCGTACGAAGTACCCCATGTGGTGAGACGGGTGAGAGCACACCTGTGTACGAAGAACCCCAATGTGGTGAGAGCACACCAGTGTACGAAGAACCCCATGTGGTGAGACGGGTGAGAGCACAACTGTGTACGAAGAACCCCAATGTGGGGAGATCACACCAGTGTACGAAGAACCCCATGTGGTGAGACGGGTGAGAGCACACCTGTGTAAGAAGAACCCCAATGTGGTGAGAGCACACATGTGTAAGAAGAACCCCATGTGGTGAGAAGGGTGAGAGCACACCAGTGTACGAAGAACCCCATGTGGTGAGACGGGTGAGAGCACACCTGTGTACGAAGAACCCCAATGTGGTGAGAGCACACCTGTGTACGAAGAACCCCAATGTGGTGAGAGCACACCAGTGTACGAAGAACCCCATGTGGTGAGACGGGTGAGAGCACAGCTGTGTACGAAGAACCCCATGTGGTGAGACGGGTGAGAGCACACCTGTGTACGAAGAACCCCAATGTGGTGAGAGCACACCAGTGTACGAAGAACCCCATGTGGTGAGAGCACACCTGCGTACGAAGAACCCCATGTGGTGAGACGGGTGAGAGCACACCTGCGTATGAAGAACCCCATGTGGTGAGAGCACACCTGCGTACGAAGATACATAGTTTATAGCATTAGCAGAGATCATTTTTTTATCCTTAAGAAACTTTTAGTTTTAATTTAATTTAATATATTTAAAGACAAAAACACAATTTGTTCAGTAAACCTCTGTTTAATAATAAAAAAAAGCAATTTTATGTTTAGTTTTCTCTCCACCTGCTGTACCGAAAACTGTACCGAACCGTGACTTCAAAACCGAGGTACGTACCGAACCGTGAGTTTTGTGTACCGTTACACCCCTAGTAACAACTGTAACCTTCCCTGAATTAACAGAGGATGAACCTTCTTCTCTAGCAAAGTAGAGGATGGCTATTCTGTTAACACAGCACCTTCCCTGATTAAACAGAGGATAAACAACCTTCCCTTATAAAGCAGAGGATAAAACTTCCCTAACTTTACAGAGGATAAACCAATATTAGCATGTGATGCCAATCTTCCCTGCCTGAACAGAGGTTACCAATATTAGCACTTCATGCCAATCTTCCCTGCCTGAACAGAGAATAAACTTCATCTCTAAAAGAACATTTTTAGAGGATAACTTAGTTAACCAAACCCTACAGCTGTCTGTTAACTCTTCTCTGACGGCGCAGAGGATAACTACTTTGTACTGGTCTTAATGGTTCTTTTGGATAGAGTATCACTCACCAACCCTTGGGTGTACAGGAAAATTCAGCCTGGATCTTCTTTTGGATCAGATCTCTGTTGTGCTTGAAGTTTCAATCTGGATTGAGGTGAGAAGCTCTATCCGGGTCACGGCACCAAAACTGTTGGAAATCTCATAAGCATAGACCAGGAGACTTTGGGATCTCTTGAAGCAGAAGTTACTCTTTATTGAGAAACACGCGGTGAGACGGGTGAGAGCACACCTGTGTAAGAAGAACCCCATGTGGTGAGACGGGTGAGAGCACACCTGCGTATGAAGAACCCCATGTGGTGAGAGCACACCTGCGTACGAAGAACCCCATGTGGTGAGAGCACACCTGTGTAAGAAGAACCCCATGTGGTGAGATCACACCTGCGTACGAAGAACCCCATGTGGTGAGAGCACACCAGTGTATGAAGAACCCCATGTGGTGAGACGGGTGAGAGCACAGCTGTGTACGAAGAACCCCAATGTGGTGAGAGCACACCTGTGTACGAAGAACCCCATGTGGTGAGAAGGGTGAGAGCACACACGCGTACGAAGAACCCCATGTGGTGAGATGGGTGAGAGCACACCTGTGTACGAAGAACCCCATGTGGTGAGAGCACACCTGTGTACGAAGAACCCCATGTGGTGAGAGCACGCCAGTGTACGAAGAACCCCATGTGGTGAGACGGGTGAGAGCACACCTGTGTAAGAAGAACCCCATGTGGTGAGACGGGTGAGAGCACACCTGCGTATGAAGAACCCCATGTGGTGAGAGCACACCTGCGTACGAAGAACCCCATGTGGTGAGAGCACACCTGTGTACGAAGAACCCCATGTGGTGAGAGCACACCTGTGTAAGAAGAACCCCATGTGGTGAGATCACACCTGCGTACGAAGAACCCCATGTGGTGAGAGCACACCAGTGTATGAAGAACCCCATGTGGTGAGACGGGTGAGAGCACAGCTGTGTACGAAGAACCCCAATGTGGTGAGAGCACACCTGTGTACGAAGAACCCCATGTGGTGAGAAGGGTGAGAGCACACACGCGTACGAAGAACCCCATGTGGTGAGATGGGTGAGAGCACACCTGTGTACGAAGAACCCCATGTGGTGAGAGCACACCTGTGTACGAAGAACCCCATGTGGTGAGAGCACGCCAGTGTACGAAGAACCCCATGTGGTGAGACGGGTGAGAGCACACCTGTGTAAGAAGAACCCCATGTGGTGAGAAGGGTGAGAGCACACCTGTGTACGAAGAACCCCATGTGGTGAGGAGGGTGAGAGCACACCTGTGTAAGAAGAACCCCATGTGGTGAGAAGGGTGAGAGCACACCTGTGTACGAAGAACCCCATGTGGTGAGACGGGTGAGAGCACACCTGTGTACGAAGAACCCCATGTGGTGAGAAGGGTGAGAGCACACCTGTGTACGAAGAACCCCATGTGGTGAGAGCACACCTGCGTACGAAGTACCCCATGTGGTGAGACGGGTGAGAGCACACCTATGTACGAAGAACCCCAATGTGGTGAGAGCACACCAGTGTACGAAGAACCCCATGTGGTGAGACGGGTGAGAGCACACTTGCGTATGAAGAACCCCATGTGGTGAGACGGGTGAGAGCACACCCGTGTACGAAGAACCCCATGTGGTGAGACGGGTGAGAGCACACCTGCGTACGAAGTACCCCATGTGGTGAGACGGGTGAGAGCACACCTGTGTACGAAGAACCCCAATGTGGTGAGAGCACACCAGTGTACGAAGAACCCCATGTGGTGAGACGGGTGAGAGCACAACTGTGTACGAAGAACCCCAATGTGGGGAGATCACACCAGTGTACGAAGAACCCCATGTGGTGAGACGGGTGAGAGCACACCTGTGTAAGAAGAACCCCAATGTGGTGAGAGCACACATGTGTAAGAAGAACCCCATGTGGTGAGAAGGGTGAGAGCACACCAGTGTACGAAGAACCCCATGTGGTGAGACGGGTGAGAGCACACCTGTGTACGAAGAACCCCAATGTGGTGAGAGCACACCTGTGTACGAAGAACCCCAATGTGGTGAGAGCACACCAGTGTACGAAGAACCCCATGTGGTGAGACGGGTGAGAGCACAGCTGTGTACGAAGAACCCCATGTGGTGAGACGGGTGAGAGCACACCTGTGTACGAAGAACCCCAATGTGGTGAGAGCACACCAGTGTACGAAGAACCCCATGTGGTGAGAGCACACCTGCGTACGAAGAACCCCATGTGGTGAGACGGGTGAGAGCACACCTGCGTATGAAGAACCCCATGTGGTGAGAGCACACCTGCGTACGAAGATACATAGTTTATAGCATTAGCAGAGATCATTTTTTTATCCTTAAGAAACTTTTAGTTTTAATTTAATTTAATATATTTAAAGACAAAAACACAATTTGTTCAGTAAACCTCTGTTTAATAATAAAAAAAAGCAATTTTATGTTTAGTTTTCTCTCCACCTGCTGTACCGAAAACTGTACCGAACCGTGACTTCAAAACCGAGGTACGTACCGAACCGTGAGTTTTGTGTACCGTTACACCCCTAGTAACAACTGTAACCTTCCCTGAATTAACAGAGGATGAACCTTCTTCTCTAGCAAAGTAGAGGATGGCTATTCTGTTAACACAGGACCTTCCCTGATTAAACAGAGGATAAACAACCTTCCCTTATAAAGCAGAGGATAAAACTTCCCTAACTTTACAGAGGATAAACCAATATTAGCATGTGATGCCAATCTTCCCTGCCTGAACAGAGGTTACCAATATTAGCACTTCATGCCAATCTTCCCTGCCTGAACAGAGAATAAACTTCATCTCTAAAAGAACATTTTTAGAGGATAACTTAGTTAACCAAACCCTACAGCTGTCTGTTAACTCTTCTCTGACGGCGCAGAGGATAACTACTTTGTACTGGTCTTAATGGTTCTTTTGGATAGAGTATCACTCACCAACCCTTGGGTGTACAGGAAAATTCAGCCTGGATCTTCTTTTGGATCAGATCTCTGTTGTGCTTGAAGTTTCAATCTGGATTGAGGTGAGAAGCTCTATCCGGGTCACGGCACCAAAACTGTTGGAAATCTCATAAGCATAGACCAGGAGACTTTGGGATCTCTTGAAGCAGAAGTTACTCTTTATTGAGAAACACGCGGTGAGAAGGGTGAGAGCACACACGCGTACGAAGAACCCCATGTGGTGAGATGGGTGAGAGCACACCTGTGTACGAAGAACCCCATGTGGTGAGAGCACACCTGTGTACGAAGAACCCCATGTGGTGAGAGCACGCCAGTGTACGAAGAACCCCATGTGGTGAGACGGGTGAGAGCACACCTGTGTAAGAAGAACCCCATGTGGTGAGAAGGGTGAGAGCACACCTGTGTACGAAGAACCCCATGTGGTGAGGAGGGTGAGAGCACACCTGTGTAAGAAGAACCCCATGTGGTGAGAAGGGTGAGAGCACACCTGTGTACGAAGAACCCCATGTGGTGAGACGGGTGAGAGCACACCTGTGTACGAAGAACCCCATGTGGTGAGACGGGTGAGAGCACACCTGTGTAAGAAGAACCCCATGTGGTGAGAGCACACCTGTGTACGAAGAACCCCAATGTGGTGAGAGCACACCAGTGTACGAAGAACCCCATGTGGTGAGGAGGGTGAGAGCACACCTGTGTAAGAAGAACCCCATGTGGTGAGAAGGGTGAGAGCACACCTGTGTACGAAGAACCCCATGTGGTGAGACGGGTGAGAGCACACCTGTGTACGAAGAACCCCATGTGGTGAGAGCACACCTGCGTACGAAGAACCCCATGTGGTGAGACGGGTGAGAGCACACCTGTGTAAGAAGAACCCCATGTGGTGAGAAGGGTGAGAGCACACCTGTGTACGAAGAACCCCATGTGGTGAGGAGGGTGAGAGCACACCTGTGTACGAAGAACCCCAATGTGGTGAGAGCACACCAGTGTACGAAGAACCCCATGTGGTGAGACGGGTGAGAGCACAGCTGTGTACGAAGAACCCCAATGTGGTGAGAGCACACCTGTGTAAGAAGAACCCATGTGGTGAGATCACACCTGCGTACGAAGTACCCCATGTGGTGAGATCACACCTGCGTACGAAGTACCCCATGTGGTGAGACGGGTGAGAGCACACCTGTGTACGAAGAACCCCATGTGGTGAGACGGGTGAGAGCACACCTGTGTACGAAGAACCCCATGTGGTGAGACGGGTGAGAGCACACCTGTGTACGAAGAACCCCATGTGGTGAGACGGGTGAGAGCACACCTGTGTAAGAAGAACCCCATGTGGTGAGAGCACACCTGTGTACGAAGAACCCCAATGTGGTGAGAGCACACCAGTGTACGAAGAACCCCATGTGGTGAGACGGGTGAGAGCACAGCTGTGTACGAAGAACCCCAATGTGGTGAGAGCACACCTGTGTAAGAAGAACCCCATGTGGTGAGATCACACCTGCGTACGAAGTACCCCATGTGGTGAGATCACACCTGCGTACGAAGTACCCCATGTGGTGAGACGGGTGAGAGCACACCTGTGTACGAAGAACCCCATGTGGTGAGACGGGTGAGAGCACACCTGTGTACGAAGAACCCCATGTGGTGAGAAGGGTGAGAGCACACCTGTGTACGAAGAACCCCATGTGGTGAGAGCACACCTGCGTACGAAGTACCCCATGTGGTGAGACGGGTGAGAGCACACCTATGTACGAAGAACCCCAATGTGGTGAGAGCACACCAGTGTACGAAGAACCCCATGTGGTGAGACGGGTGAGAGCACACCTGTGTACGAAGAACCCCAATGTGGTGAGAGCACACCTGTGTACGAAGAACCCCAATGTGGTGAGAGCACACCAGTGTACGAAGAACCCCATGTGGTGAGACGGGTGAGAGCACAGCTGTGTACGAAGAACCCCATGTGGTGAGACGGGTGAGAGCACACATGTGTACGAAGAACCCCAATGTGGGGAGATCACACCTGTGTACGAAGAACCCCATGTGGTGAGAAGGGTGAGAGCACACCTGTGTAAGAAGAACCCCAATGTGGTGAGAGCACACATGTGTAAGAAGAACCCCATGTGGTGAGAAGGGTGAGAGCACACCAGTGTACGAAGAACCCCATGTGGTGAGACGGGTGAGAGCACAGCTGTGTACGAAGAACCCCAATGTGGTGAGAGCACACCTGTGTAAGAAGAACCCCATGTGGTGAGAAGGGTGAGAGCACAGCTGTGTACGAAGAACCCCATGTGGTGAGATGGGTGAGAGCACACCTGTGTACGAAGAACCCCATGTGGTGAGAGCACACCTGTGTACGAAGAACCCCATGTGGTGAGAGCACGCCAGTGTACGAAGAACCCATGTGGTGAGACGGGTGAGAGCACACCTGTGTAAGAAGAACCCCATGTGGTGAGACGGGTGAGAGCACACCTGCGTATGAAGAACCCCATGTGGTGAGAGCACACCTGCGTACGAAGAACCCCATGTGGTGAGAGCACACCTGTGTACGAAGAACCCCATGTGGTGAGAGCACACCTGTGTAAGAAGAACCCCATGTGGTGAGATCACACCTGCGTACGAAGAACCCCATGTGGTGAGAGCACACCAGTGTATGAAGAACCCCATGTGGTGAGACGGGTGAGAGCACAGCTGTGTACGAAGAACCCCAATGTGGTGAGAGCACACCTGTGTACGAAGAACCCCATGTGGTGAGAAGGGTGAGAGCACACACGCGTACGAAGAACCCCATGTGGTGAGATGGGTGAGAGCACACCTGTGTACGAAGAACCCCATGTGGTGAGAGCACACCTGTGTACGAAGAACCCCATGTGGTGAGAGCACGCCAGTGTACGAAGAACCCCATGTGGTGAGACGGGTGAGAGCACACCTGTGTAAGAAGAACCCCATGTGGTGAGGAGGGTGAGAGCACACCTGTGTAAGAAGAACCCCATGTGGTGAGAAGGGTGAGAGCACACCTGTGTACGAAGAACCCCATGTGGTGAGACGGGTGAGAGCACACCTGTGTACGAAGAACCCCATGTGGTGAGAAGGGTGAGAGCACACCTGTGTACGAAGAACCCCATGTGGTGAGAGCACACCTGCGTACGAAGTACCCCATGTGGTGAGACGGGTGAGAGCACACCTATGTACGAAGAACCCCAATGTGGTGAGAGCACACCAGTGTACGAAGAACCCCATGTGGTGAGACGGGTGAGAGCACACTTGCGTATGAAGAACCCCATGTGGTGAGACGGGTGAGAGCACACCCGTGTACGAAGAACCCCATGTGGTGAGACGGGTGAGAGCACACCTGCGTACGAAGTACCCCATGTGGTGAGACGGGTGAGAGCACACCTGTGTACGAAGAACCCCAATGTGGTGAGAGCACACCAGTGTACGAAGAACCCCATGTGGTGAGACGGGTGAGAGCACAACTGTGTACGAAGAACCCCAATGTGGGGAGATCACACCAGTGTACGAAGAACCCCATGTGGTGAGACGGGTGAGAGCACACCTGTGTAAGAAGAACCCCAATGTGGTGAGAGCACACATGTGTAAGAAGAACCCCATGTGGTGAGAAGGGTGAGAGCACACCAGTGTACGAAGAACCCCATGTGGTGAGACGGGTGAGAGCACACCTGTGTACGAAGAACCCCAATGTGGTGAGAGCACACCTGTGTACGAAGAACCCCAATGTGGTGAGAGCACACCAGTGTACGAAGAACCCCATGTGGTGAGACGGGTGAGAGCACAGCTGTGTACGAAGAACCCCATGTGGTGAGACGGGTGAGAGCACACCTGTGTACGAAGAACCCCAATGTGGTGAGAGCACACCAGTGTACGAAGAACCCCATGTGGTGAGAGCACACCTGCGTACGAAGAACCCCATGTGGTGAGACGGGTGAGAGCACACCTGCGTATGAAGAACCCCATGTGGTGAGAGCACACCTGCGTACGAAGATACATAGTTTATAGCATTAGCAGAGATCATTTTTTTATCCTTAAGAAACTTTTAGTTTTAATTTAATTTAATATATTTAAAGACAAAAACACAATTTGTTCAGTAAACCTCTGTTTAATAATAAAAAAAAGCAATTTTATGTTTAGTTTTCTCTCCACCTGCTGTACCGAAAACTGTACCGAACCGTGACTTCAAAACCGAGGTACGTACCGAACCGTGAGTTTTGTGTACCGTTACACCCCTAGTAACAACTGTAACCTTCCCTGAATTAACAGAGGATGAACCTTCTTCTCTAGCAAAGTAGAGGATGGCTATTCTGTTAACACAGCACCTTCCCTGATTAAACAGAGGATAAACAACCTTCCCTTATAAAGCAGAGGATAAAACTTCCCTAACTTTACAGAGGATAAACCAATATTAGCATGTGATGCCAATCTTCCCTGCCTGAACAGAGGTTACCAATATTAGCACTTCATGCCAATCTTCCCTGCCTGAACAGAGAATAAACTTCATCTCTAAAAGAACATTTTTAGAGGATAACTTAGTTAACCAAACCCTACAGCTGTCTGTTAACTCTTCTCTGACGGCGCAGAGGATAACTACTTTGTACTGGTCTTAATGGTTCTTTTGGATAGAGTATCACTCACCAACCCTTGGGTGTACAGGAAAATTCAGCCTGGATCTTCTTTTGGATCAGATCTCTGTTGTGCTTGAAGTTTCAATCTGGATTGAGGTGAGAAGCTCTATCCGGGTCACGGCACCAAAACTGTTGGAAATCTCATAAGCATAGACCAGGAGACTTTGGGATCTCTTGAAGCAGAAGTTACTCTTTATTGAGAAACACGCGGTGAGACGGGTGAGAGCACACCTGTGTAAGAAGAACCCCATGTGGTGAGACGGGTGAGAGCACACCTGCGTATGAAGAACCCCATGTGGTGAGAGCACACCTGCGTACGAAGAACCCCATGTGGTGAGAGCACACCTGTGTACGAAGAACCCCATGTGGTGAGAGCACACCTGTGTAAGAAGAACCCCATGTGGTGAGATCACACCTGCGTACGAAGAACCCCATGTGGTGAGAGCACACCAGTGTATGAAGAACCCCATGTGGTGAGACGGGTGAGAGCACAGCTGTGTACGAAGAACCCCAATGTGGTGAGAGCACACCTGTGTACGAAGAACCCCATGTGGTGAGAAGGGTGAGAGCACACACGCGTACGAAGAACCCCATGTGGTGAGATGGGTGAGAGCACACCTGTGTACGAAGAACCCCATGTGGTGAGAGCACACCTGTGTACGAAGAACCCCATGTGGTGAGAGCACGCCAGTGTACGAAGAACCCCATGTGGTGAGACGGGTGAGAGCACACCTGTGTAAGAAGAACCCCATGTGGTGAGACGGGTGAGAGCACACCTGCGTATGAAGAACCCCATGTGGTGAGAGCACACCTGCGTACGAAGAACCCCATGTGGTGAGAGCACACCTGTGTACGAAGAACCCCATGTGGTGAGAGCACACCTGTGTAAGAAGAACCCCATGTGGTGAGATCACACCTGCGTACGAAGAACCCCATGTGGTGAGAGCACACCAGTGTATGAAGAACCCCATGTGGTGAGACGGGTGAGAGCACAGCTGTGTACGAAGAACCCCAATGTGGTGAGAGCACACCTGTGTACGAAGAACCCCATGTGGTGAGAAGGGTGAGAGCACACACGCGTACGAAGAACCCCATGTGGTGAGATGGGTGAGAGCACACCTGTGTACGAAGAACCCCATGTGGTGAGAGCACACCTGTGTACGAAGAACCCCATGTTGAGAGCACGCCAGTGTACGAAGAACCCCATGTGGTGAGACGGGTGAGAGCACACCTGTGTAAGAAGAACCCCATGTGGTGAGAAGGGTGAGAGCACACCTGTGTACGAAGAACCCCATGGTGAGGAGGGTGAGAGCACACTGTGTAAGAAGAACCCATGTGGTGAGAGGTGAGAGCACACCTGTGTACGAAGAACCCCATGTGGTGAGACGGGTGAGAGCACACCTGTGTACGAAGAACCCCATGTGGTGAGAAGGGTGAGAGCACACCTGTGTACGAAGAACCCCATGTGGTGAGAGCACACCTGCGTACGAAGTACCCCATGTGGTGAGACGGGTGAGAGCACACCTATGTACGAAAGAACCCCAATGTGGTGAGAGCACACCCGTGTACGAGAAACCCCATGTGGTGAGACGGGGTGAGAGCACACTTGCGTATGAAGAACCCCATGTGGTGAGACGGGTGAGAGCACACCCTGTACGAAGAACCCCATGTGGTGAGACGGGTGAGAGCACACCTGCGTACGAAGTACCCCTGTGGTGAGACGGGTGAGAGCACACCTGTGTACGAAGAACCCCAATGTGGTGAGAGCACACCAGTGTACGAAGAACCCCATGTGGTGAGACGGGTGAGAGCAACTGTGTTACGAAGAACCCCAATGTGGGGAGATCACACCAGTGTACGAAGAACCCCATGTGGTGAGACGGGTGAGAGCACACCTGTGTAAGAAGAACCCCAATGTGGTGAGAGCACACATGTGTAAGAAGAACCCCATGTGGTGAGAAGGGTGAGAGCACACCAGTGTACGAAGAACCCCATGTGGTGAGACGGGTGAGAGCACACCTGTGTACGAAGAACCCCAATGTGGTGAGAGCACACCTGTGTACGAAGAACCCCAATGTGGTGAGAGCACACCAGTGTACGAAGAACCCCATGTGGTGAGACGGGTGAGAGCACAGCTGTGTACGAAGAACCCCATGTGGTGAGACGGGTGAGAGCACACCTGTGTACGAAGAACCCCAATGTGGTGAGAGCACACCAGTGTACGAAGAACCCCATGTGGTGAGAGCACACCTGCGTACGAAGAACCCCATGTGGTGAGACGGGTGAGAGCACACCTGCGTATGAAGAACCCCATGTGGTGAGAGCACACCTGCGTACGAAGATACATAGTTTATAGCATTAGCAGAGATCATTTTTTTATCCTTAAGAAACTTTTAGTTTTAATTTAATTTAATATATTTAAAGACAAAAACACAATTTGTTCAGTAAACCTCTGTTTAATAATAAAAAAAAGCAATTTTATGTTTAGTTTTCTCTCCACCTGCTGTACCGAAAACTGTACCGAACCGTGACTTCAAAACCGAGGTACGTACCGAACCGTGAGTTTTGTGTACCGTTACACCCCTAGTAACAACTGTAACCTTCCCTGAATTAACAGAGGATGAACCTTCTTCTCTAGCAAAGTAGAGGATGGCTATTCTGTTAACACAGCACCTTCCCTGATTAAACAGAGGATAAACAACCTTCCCTTATAAAGCAGAGGATAAAACTTCCCTAACTTTACAGAGGATAAACCAATATTAGCATGTGATGCCAATCTTCCCTGCCTGAACAGAGGTTACCAATATTAGCACTTCATGCCAATCTTCCCTGCCTGAACAGAGAATAAACTTCATCTCTAAAAGAACATTTTTAGAGGATAACTTAGTTAACCAAACCCTACAGCTGTCTGTTAACTCTTCTCTGACGGCGCAGAGGATAACTACTTTGTACTGGTCTTAATGGTTCTTTTGGATAGAGTATCACTCACCAACCCTTGGGTGTACAGGAAAATTCAGCCTGGATCTTCTTTTGGATCAGATCTCTGTTGTGCTTGAAGTTTCAATCTGGATTGAGGTGAGAAGCTCTATCCGGGTCACGGCACCAAAACTGTTGGAAATCTCATAAGCATAGACCAGGAGACTTTGGGATCTCTTGAAGCAGAAGTTACTCTTTATTGAGAAACACGCGGTGAGAAGGGTGAGAGCACACACGCGTACGAAGAACCCCATGTGGTGAGATGGGTGAGAGCACACCTGTGTACGAAGAACCCCATGTGGTGAGAGCACACCTGTGTACGAAGAACCCCATGTGGTGAGAGCACGCCAGTGTACGAAGAACCCCATGTGGTGAGACGGGTGAGAGCACACCTGTGTAAGAAGAACCCCATGTGGTGAGAAGGGTGAGAGCACACCTGTGTACGAAGAACCCCATGTGGTGAGGAGGGTGAGAGCACACCTGTGTAGAAGAAACCCCATGTGGTGAGAAGGGTGAGAGCACACCTGTGTACGAAGAACCCCATGTGGTGAGACGGGTGAGAGCACACCTGTGTACGAAGAACCCCATGTGGTGAGACGGGTGAGAGCACACCTGTGTAAGAAGAACCCCATGTGGTGAGAGCACACCTGTGTACGAAGAACCCCATGTGGTGAGGAGGGTGAGAGCACACCTGTGTACGAAGAACCCCAATGTGGTGAGAGCACACCAGTGTACGAAGAACCCCATGTGGTGAGACGGGTGAGAGCACAGCTGTGTACGAAGAACCCCAATGTGGTGAGAGCACACCTGTGTAAGAAGAACCCCATGTGGTGAGATCACACCTGCGTACGAAGTACCCCATGTGGTGAGATCACACCTGCGTACGAAGTACCCCATGTGGTGAGACGGGTGAGAGCACACCTGTGTACGAAGAACCCCATGTGGTGAGACGGGTGAGAGCACACCTGTGTACGAAGAACCCCATGTGGTGAGACGGGTGAGAGCACACCTGTGTACGAAGAACCCCATGTGGTGAGACGGGTGAGAGCACACCTGTGTAAGAAGAACCCCATGTGGTGAGAGCACACCTGTGTACGAAGAACCCCAATGTGGTGAGAGCACACCAGTGTACGAAGAACCCCATGTGGTGAGACGGGTGAGAGCACAGCTGTGTACGAAGAACCCCAATGTGGTGAGAGCACACCTGTGTAAGAAGAACCCCATGTGGTGAGATCACACCTGCGTACGAAGTACCCCATGTGGTGAGATCACACCTGCGTACGAAGTACCCCATGTGGTGAGACGGGTGAGAGCACACCTGTGTACGAAGAACCCCATGTGGTGAGACGGGTGAGAGCACACCTGTGTACGAAGAACCCCATGTGGTGAGAAGGGTGAGAGCACACCTGTGTACGAAGAACCCCATGTGGTGAGAGCACACCTGCGTACGAAGTACCCCATGTGGTGAGACGGGTGAGAGCACACCTATGTACGAAGAACCCCAATGTGGTGAGAGCACACCAGTGTACGAAGAACCCCATGTGGTGAGACGGGTGAGAGCACACCTGTGTACGAAGAACCCCAATGTGGTGAGAGCACACCTGTGTACGAAGAACCCCAATGTGGTGAGAGCACACCAGTGTACGAAGAACCCCATGTGGTGAGACGGGTGAGAGCACAGCTGTGTACGAAGAACCCCATGTGGTGAGACGGGTGAGAGCACATGTGTACGAAGAACCCCAATGTGGGGAGATCACACCTGTGTACGAAGAACCCCATGTGGTGAGAAGGGTGAGAGCACACCTGTAAGAAGAACCCCAATGTGGTGAGAGCACACATGTGTAAGAAGAACCCCATGTGGTGAGAAGGGTGAGAGCACACCAGTGTACGAAGAACCCCATGTGGTGAGACGGGTGAGAGCACAGCTGTGTACGAAGAACCCCAATGTGGTGAGAGCACACCTGTGTAAGAAGAACCCCATGTGGTGAGAAGGGTGAGAGCACAGCTGTGTACGAAGAACCCCAATGTGGTGAGAGCACACCTGTGTAAGAAGAACCCCATGTGGTGAGAGCACACCAGTGTACGAAGAACCCCATGTGGTGAGACGGGTGAGAGCACAGCTGTGTACGAAGAACCCCATGTGGTGAGACGGGTGAGAGCACAGCTGTGTACGAAGAACCCCAATGTGGTGAGAGCACATCTGTGTAAGAAGAACCCCATGTGGTGAGATCACACCTGCGTACGAAGTACCCCATGTGGTGAGACGGGTGAGAGCACACATGTGTACGAAGAACCCCATGTGGTGAGACGGGTGAGAGCACACCTGTGTACGAAGAACCCCATGTGGTGAGACGGGTGAGAGCACACCTGTGTACGAAGAACCCCATGTGGTGAGAAGGGTGAGAGCACACCTGTGTACGAAGAACCCCATGTGGTGAGACGGGTGAGAGCACACCTGTGTAAGAAGAACCCCATGTGGTGAGAGCACACCTGTGTACGAAGAACCCCAATGTGGTGAGAGCACACCAGTGTACGAAGAACCCCATGTGGTGAGACGGGTGAGAGCACAGCTGTGTACGAAGAACCCCATGTGGTGAGAGCACACCTGCGTACGAAGAACCCCATGTGGTGAGACGGGTGAGAGCACACCAGTGTACGAAGAACCCCATGTGGTGAGACGGGTGAGAGCACACCTGCGTACGAAGAACCCCATGTGGTGAGACGGGTGAGAGCACACATGTGTACGAAGAACCCCAATGTGGGGAGATCACACCTGTGTACGAAGAACCCCATGTGGTGAGAAGGGTGAGAGCACACCTGTGTAAGAAGAACCCCAATGTGGTGAGAGCACACATGTGTAAGAAGAACCCCATGTGGTGAGAAGGGTGAGAGCACACCAGTGTACGAAGAACCCCATGTGGTGAGACGGGTGAGAGCACAGCTGTGTACGAAGAACCCCAATGTGGTGAGAGCACACCTGTGTAAGAAGAACCCCATGTGGTGAGAAGGGTGAGAGCACAGCTGTGTACGAAGAACCCCAATGTGGTGAGAGCACACCTGTGTAAGAAGAACCCCATGTGGTGAGAGCACACCAGTGTACGAAGAACCCCATGTGGTGAGACGGGTGAGAGCACAGCTGTGTACGAAGAACCCCAATGTGGTGAGAGCACACCGGTGTACGAAGAACCCCATGTGGTGAGAGCACACCTGTGTAAGAAGAACCCCATGTGGTGAGATCACACCTGCGTACGAAGTACCCCATGTGGTGAGACGGGTGAGAGCACACCTGTGTACGAAGAACCCCATGTGGTGAGAAGGGTGAGAGCACACCTGTGTACGAAGAACCCCATGTGGTGAGACGGGTGAGAGCACACCTGTGTACGAAGAACCCCATGTGGTGAGACGGGTGAGAGCACACCTGTGTACGAAGAACCCCATGTGGTGAGAAGGGTGAGAGCACACCTGTGTACGAAGAACCCCATGTGGTGAGACGGGTGAGAGCACACCTGTGTAAGAAGAACCCCATGTGGTGAGATCACACCTGCGTACAAAGAACCCCATGTGGTGAGACGGGTGAGAGCACACCTGTGTAAGAAGAACCCCATGTGGTGAGACGGGTGAGAGCACACCTGCGTACGAAGATGAGAGGTGGTGGTGAGACAGTTACCATGTTTTCACCATGAGTCATCTGACTCCTGGTGTATTGTCAGTTTCTGGGTGGTTGATCTGATTATCAATAAATATTCATATTTTGATTATTGAAATCGATTGCTGTAGATGTGTTATTTTATTAGTTTTAATTAGTACAATTTAATTTACAACCCATTTTTGGGTTACATCAACCCAGCCTTGTAGTAATTTTTAACCAATAATTGGGTTAAAAATGACAACCCAGCGTGCTGGGTCAAACATTTAACCCAAATCGTTGGGTTAAAACAACCCAGCACTGGGTTCGTCCCTTTTTGACCCAGATTGGGTTGTTTTTAACCCAGCATTTTTTAGAGTGCATGCTCCTCTGTTTTTAACTCACTTGCACTTTATTGCTCCATGCAATTGACAAAATAAATGTTGTATTTTTCTAGAATTCAGTGGGCGGTCAGCCATTTTTTTCTGAATATGTAAAATGACATTTACTAAATATGTAAAATGACACGAGATATTATGTCTTATTTTCTGGGGAGGGGTCAAAATTATTTGACCCCTCCCCAGAAAAAAAAATGTTTTTTTTGCTTAATACAAGCTATATTATCTACCATGTGGGGTAAGAAAAAAAATCTTAATCTGTATTGTATAAAGCACTAAATAAATAAAGATGACATGAATACCTTTTGCTTGCAGTTTAAATGTTTTATTATTCATACCACAATAGTAAATAAGTCTCTTTATTGAAATTGTATTATCTATATAAAGATAAAATTGTCTATTCCTTTTAAATGGACAGCAATATGAAAAAAAATTCCTTGAAAAATATATTTAATTGGGGTCTACAAAAGTCTAACAATAAAATGACAAGATATTATGTCTTTTTTCTGGGGAAGGGTCAAAAATAAGTGAGATTCACTGTAAAACAAAGAGAAAACAACAACAACAACAACAACAACGAGTGTGTGAGATTCACTGTAAAACAGAGAAACAAAGAGTGTGTGAGATTCACTGTAAAACAAAGAGAAATATAACGAGTGTGTGAGATTCACTGTAAAACAAAGAAAACAATGAGTGTGTGAGATTCACTGTAAAACAAAGAGAAAACGTGTGTGAGATTCACTGTAAAACAAAGAGAAAAACAACAACAACAACGTGTGTGAGATTCACTGTAAAACAAAGAGAAAAACGAGTGTGTGAGATTCACTGTAAAACAAAGAGAAAAACGAGTGTGAGATTCACTGTAAAACAAAGAAAACAACGAGTGTGTGAGATTCACTGTAAAACAAAGAGAAAAACGAGTGTGTGAGATTCACTGTAAAACAAAGAGAAAACAACGAGTGTGTGAGATTCACTGTAAAACGAAGAGAAAACAACGTGTGTGAGATTCACTGTAAAACAAAGAGAAAAACAACGAGTGTGTGAGATTCACTGTAAAACAGAGAAAATGAGTGTGTGAGATTCACTGTAAAACAGAAAACAACAACAACGAGTGTGTGAGATTCACTGAAAAACAAAGAGAAAAACAACGAGTGTGTGAGATTCACTGTAAAACAGAGAAAATGAATGTGTGAGATTCACTGTAAAACAGAGAAAACAACGAGTGTGTGAGATTCACTGAAAAACAAAGAGAAAAACATCAACGAGTGTGTGAGATTCACTGTAAAACAAAGAGAAAACAACGAGTGTGTGAGATTCACTGTAAAACAAAGAGAACGAGTGTGTGAGATTCACTGTAAAACAAAGAGAAAAACGAGTGTGTGAGATTCACTGTAAAACAAAGAGAAAACAACGAGTGTGTGAGATTCACTGTAAAACAAAGAGAAAAATAAAGAGTGTGTGAGATTCACTGTAAAACAAAGAAAACAACGAGTGTGTGAGATTCACTGTAAAACAGAGAACAACAACAACAACAACAACGAGTGTGTGAGATTCACTGTAAAACAAAGAGAAAACAACGAGTGTGTGAGATTCACTGTAAAACAAAGAGAAAAATAAGGAGTGTGTGAGATTCACTGTACAACAAAGAAAACAACGAGTGTGTGAGATTCACTGTAAAACAAAGAAAACAACAACGAGTGTGAGATTCACTGTAAAACAGAGAAAAACAACGAGTGTGTGAGATTCACTGTAAAACAGAGAAAACAATGTGTGTGATTCACTGTAAAACAAAGAGAAAACAACGTGTGTGAGATTCACTGTAAAACAAAGAGAAAACAACGAGTGTGTGAGATTCACTGTAAAACAAAGAAAACAACAACGAGTGTGAGATTCACTGTAAAACAGAGAAAAACAACGAGTGTGTGAGATTCACTGTAAAACAGAGAAACAGAGTGTGTGAGATTCACTGTAAAACAAAGAGAAAACAACGAGTGTGTGAGATTCACTGTAAAACAAAGAGAAAAACAACAACAACGAGTGTGTGAGATTCACTGTAAAACAGAGAAAACGAGTGTGTGAGATTCACTGTAAAACAAAGAAAACAACAACAACGAGTGTGTGAGATTCACTGAAAAACAAAGAGAAAACAACGAGTGTGTGAGATTCACTGTAAAACAGAGAAAACGAGTGTGTGAGATTCACTGTAAAACAAAGAGAAAAATAACGAGTGTGTGAGATTCACTGTAAAACAAAGAAAACGAGTGTGTGAGATTCACTGTAAAACAAAGAAAACGAGTGTGTGAGATTCACTGTAAAACAGAGAACAACAACAACAACGAGTGTGTGAGATTCACTGTAAAACAATGAAAGATTATGTGTATTTTCATTATCTTTAGTTAGATGCATTTACATTGTGACTGTGCCTCAGGTGCAATCAACTCTGTGTTTGTAAAGGTGTGAACCAAATGGCCCATACAGACGTATGGCCCACAGAAACTGATGGGTGTGAATGACAAACAAACAGCATTGCTCAGAGTAGATCGCAGGGTAGATCGATCTCCTGTGGGAGGTCCTAACAGTGTTCTATTGTTTGTAACCCTTTTGTCTTCATGTATAAAGTTCTGTCCCACAGACAGAACTTTGGGTTAAGATGTTTTGAAGGCTGACACGCTAACATCGCTGCTTAAGAACTGTGCTACACTACTACCTTCAATAAATTCTTCTCCCCACAAGAACTCTGGTCAAGCTTACTTATTTTATGTATTAGAGAAATCTAATACATTGGCGAGCCACCCAAACGACTGCACGGCCAAATACAGCAAAATCTAACAATTTGGCGCGCCAGCCAGGAGAGACTGACAAGAAGAGAACTCACCAACGGCAACAAGGAGTGAACACAAAAGTCTTGGAGATTCTACAGTTTTTATGTTGAAGATCAACAGACTACATCTGTGGATACAATTTATTTGAATCAACTGGATTCTGTCTCAAATATCCTAATTTGGTGAGTGAAACTTATCAGCTCTCTTAAAAGAACTTAAAGAAAAGAAAAAAGGAATAATAAGTAGAACAGTAAAATTTGTAGTGTAGTCACATACAGTGTAGCACTGTTGAGAATTTTAGGCTTGGGCCTTTCTTGTGAGTCTGTAGGAACCTTTTAAATGTTTTAGTCCATTCTCCTGAGACTGTAGGAGCTATAGATATAAGGTTTATAGCTTGGCCCTGTTCTCTTGAGTCTGTAGGAATCATTTAAGGAAGAGGTTTAGTCCATTCTCATGAGACTGTAGGAGCCACAGATATAGTACACGGTTTGGTCCTTTCTCTGGAGTGTGTAGGAATTGTTTAAGAAACAATTTGGTCCGTTCATTAAGAGATTAAAGAAACAGTTTAGTCCATTCATCCAGAGACTGCAGAAATCATAGAATGTCTTGGGACTGATGTTGCTGCAAGAATTATAATTTCTTGACTGGGTGCTAATTCAGTAGCCACTATTTTAGTTTTGAAATAAATGTTCTAACTGGGTTAGAAGATGATGGCATAAGTATAAGTTGGTTAGCCTTCCGATGAAAGATATGGAAAGATCTAAAGTAAATTGTCTAAGAGACAAACTCAGCCTTGTGAGCTAGGACTCAAAAAGAATAGAACAAGTCTTTTCAGTCAGAAGTTTTCAGAAATGAAACAAGGAAATTAGCCTGAAAATGAATGTTTTGTCTTAACAGTAATATTGAAAACTTGTTAGGAGTACAAGTAGAGTCCATAATGCACAATTTTGTATTTTGGAAACATGTTTGATTTGTCTGTGTATCTGAAATGGTCAGTCTAAAAGATTTCTGAGAATTTAAATCTGAATAAGCACCTTAACGGCTCTAACACCTTTTGTTCTGTTTCACACCTCTGAGGGTACATCTCCTGTACTTGCCATGGCTGAGTCTGCACGAAACAAGGGTAATGGCCCTGCATTGAGACCAACAACAGAAAGACATGGAACAGAACCTCCAAATGTTACTATTGATCAAATGATGGAAAATCTGAATGAATATTTGGACAAAAGGCTGGGACTAAGGAAGTGCCAGGGTGACATCTGCCAGAAGTACAACATTAGGCACTCAGAGAATGGACAATGGGCCTTGCCGGACATTAAAAGGGCTTATGGAAAGATGCAGCGTTCAAGAGCAAACACAAAAAGAGATGGCTTGACTGTAATTTTGGTCAGACAAATTCAACAGCATCTACAGAAGTGTGAGACTGACAAATTACTATGTGAGAACAAAGCAGAGAAAGCAAAGGTTCGAGCACTGGCTGAACAATTGCAGAATGAAAAGAAAGACAAAGAAAGACTACTAAATGAGAAGACCAAGTTGTTAAATTTGCTTACCAAACGATTGGAATCAAAAGACTGTTCTGGAAAAAAAGAGTAATTCCATAAAATCTAGCAGTAAAGCAGAACAAGAGTTTCCCTATCCATTCAGTGATCTCCAGAAGAATGAGGATCAACAAGACCTTTATCTGCTTGGAGAAAGTGACAGCAGTTCCACAGTGAACTCTGACAGCGATGTCAACACACATGATGATATCATAAAGGACAACTTGAAGGTTAGGCTTGCTCCTGTAATTGTCAAAAACAGAAGGACTGAAGTTGAAATTGACAATGAGGAGGAGTATGAGGAAAATGGTGAACGACGAACTCGAACTGTCACAAAAGTGGTAAAGAAATATGTTCCACACAGAACACACCAGCCAGCTACTCCAGAGCAAGTTGACAAATGGTCAAAAGATTTGCCAGATGTGTACAAACAACCACGGAAAGCTTGACAATTTCTTCAGCGTTTGCAGAAAATCTACAATTTGCACCCACTAGACGGAGTGATGATTGTTAATGTGAACTTAAGGGACAATGACCAAAAGAGATTAACAGAAAGTGTTGAAAGAAGGACTGGTGAGTCTCAAGCGAACATTGAGGCTGGATGGGAAGCTGTACGAACATTCTTGTTTGAACTGAAACCTGCAGAAGTTAATTGGGTTAAAATTACCTCATGCATGCAGAAGACAGGAGAAAGTGTTGCTGAGTATGAAGAACGCTTCATACAAATTTGGTTGGAATATGCCGGTGTGAACAACAATGAAGATCTCAGTAAAGATACCGGCATGCCTCTTAAAACCGCATTTGTAAATGGACTGAAACCTGAGATTTCTAAAGCCCTTAAAATCAGGTATGATGACTGGGACAGCATTGGAACAGCATTCATGCAGATTGTTGAATGGTCAGCAAAGATTGAAAGAAAACAGGAAGTCAATCTCAGAGCTTTGCAAACCAAAACCTTGTCATTCAACAACAGGACAACGGGGTATGAAGAACATGAATATGTGAGATACCCAAAAGCAAAAAGTCAAGGAAGATGCAGGTACTGCAACGAAGAAGGACACTGGGTTCATGATTGCATGTTGATTTTAACACATCAAAGTGATGATGAGGACAATTTGTTGAAGAGGTTTCAGCAGCTGACAGACAAGCAAAAGCAGACTCTGCTGAAAGCTTTTGAGCCGCAGGAAAACTGAAGAACCTCTCTCTGCAGCACCAACTAGTGACATCTCATCCAACAACTGATGTACTCCATGTGTATGCAAATAAGACAAATGAAGACCCCATCCCAAAGGTAAAAGCATACACAGAAGTTTCAACAACTGAAGCCAAAGATGATGTCCTAGTAGACGGTACTGCTAAACAAGCCGTAAAGGAGAGAGGTGCACATAGAGCGGCATTAAGACAACTTGAGCAAGACAGACAACCAGACAGTAAACAGATGCAGAATGAAGTGCACAAAGAAAAAACACCATTGATGGAAAATGGAGTTGAACTGCATGAAGACAACCAATGCAGTGAGGATGACCACAGGAAAACAGGACTATACTTCTTTGAACATGTCACAGGCCGGCCCATGCCCAATGAAAATCTAACATCTGACAGCCTTGTCCAAACTGATGAAAGACTTAGCCTGGCAGTACACAATGTGAAGGATAAAGTTTTGACACCTCCAAAGGGGGGCCATGGTAGAGTAACAATTAAAAAAACTCAGAGGTCAATGAAAGAATCCAGGTGGAAAAGCCCACGTCAGGATCTCTTGGTAGCTGATGGAGCAGTTAAGGTGCAAAGAAAAGAAAAGTGGATCGACGTGAGCCAGTGGGATTTGAAACATCTACCTAGAGATGAGGGATAGTAAAACAGAGAAAACAATGTGTGTGATTCACTGTAAAACAAAGAGAAAACAACAACGAGTGTGTGAGATTCACTGTAAAACAAAGAGAAAACAACGAGTGTGAGATTCACTGTAAAACAAAGAGAAAAACGAGTGTGTGAGATTCACTGTAAAACAAAGAGAAAAACAACGAGTGTATGAGATTCACTGTAAAACAAAGAGAAAACAACGTGTGAGATTCACTGTAAAACAAAGAGAAAAACAACAAGTGTGTGAGATTCACTGTAAAACAGAGAAAATGAGTGTGTGAGATTCACTGTAAAACAGAGAAAACAACAACAACGAGTGTGTGAGATTCACTGTAAAACAAAGAAAACAACGAGTGTGAGATTCACTGAAAAAACAGAGAAAAACAACGAGTGTGTGAGATGCACTGTAAAACAGAGAAAACAATGTGTGTGATTCACTGTAAAACAAAGAGAAAACAACGTGTGTGAGATTCACTGTAAAACAAAGAGAAAACAACGAGTTTGTGAGATTCACCGTAAAACAAAGAGAAAACAACAACGTGTGTGAGATTCACTGTAAAACAAAGAGAAAACAACGAGTTTGTGAGATTCACTGTAAAACAAAGAGAAATATAACGAGTGTGTGAGATTCACTGTAAAACAAAGAAAACAATGAGTGTGTGAGATTCACTGTAAAACAAAGAGAAAACGTGTGTGAGATTCACTGTAAAACAAAGAAAACAATGTGTGAGATTCACTGTAAAACAAAGAAAAACAATGTGTGTGTGAGATTCACTGTAAAACAGAGAAACAACGAGTGTGTGAGATTCACTGTAAAACAAAGAGAAAACAACGTGTGTGAGATTCACTGTAAAACAAAGAGAAAACAACGTGTGTGAGATTCACTGTAAAACAAACTGAGTGTGTGAGATTCACTGTAAAACAAAGAGAAAACAACGAGTGTGTGAGATTCACTGTAAAACAGAGAAAATGAGTGTGTGAGATTCACTGTAAAACAGAGAAAACGAGTGTGTGAGATTCACTGTAAAACAAAGAAAACAACAACGAGTGTGTGAGATTCACTGAAAAACAAAGAGAAAAACAACGAGTGTGTGAGATTCACTGTAAAACAAAGAGAAAAATAACGAGTGTGTGAGATTCACTGTAAAACAAAGAAAACAACAACAACGAGTGTGTGAGATTCACTGTAAAACAAAGAAAACAACAACGAGTGTGTGAGATTCACTGAAAAACAAAGAGAAAAACAACAACGAGTGTGTGAGATTCACTGTAAAACAAAGAGAAAACAACAAGTGTGTGAGATTCACTGTAAAACAAAGAGAAAAACAACAACAACAACAACGAGTGTGTGAGATTCACTGTTGTTAGATTTTGCTTTATTTGGCCGTGCAGTCGTTTGGGTGGCTCGCCAATGTATTAGATTTCTCTAATACATAAAATAAGTAAGCTTGACCAGAGTTCTTGTGGGGAGAAGAATTTATTGAAGGTAGTAGTGTAGCACAGTTCTTCAGCAGCGATGTTAGCGTCTCAGCCTTCAAAACATCTTAACCCAAAGTTCTGTCTGTGGGACAGAACTTTATACATGACATCAAAAGGGCTACAAACAATAGAACACTGTTAGGACCTCCCACAGGAGATCGATCTACCCTGCAATCTACTCTGAGCAATGCTGTTTGTTTGTCATTCACACCCATCAGTTTCTGTGGGCCATACGTCTGTATGGGCCATTTGGTTCACACCTTTACAAACACAGTTGATTGCATCTGAGGCGTGGTCCCAATGTAAATGCATCTAACATAAGATAAGGAAAATACACAATCTATCAATCCCCCCTCTGATCATTTTTGATCATAAAACAAACTTCCATAAATCATGTATACAGCATGCTGCATACAGGTTTCATTACTTAATGTAATGACAGAATAAGTGTTTATGATGAAGACTGCATCCTCCTGAATGCTTGAGTCCTTTTTTTATTTTGACATTGGGGTCTTGAGGAAGTGGCGTATAGTGTTGTTTTCTGTAGACGTTCAGGCATGTTCAGCTAGGTGGCCAGAGCAGTGCGGTCTAGGCGTTGGACATCTTTGGTCATCATCTGGAGTGCTGAAACACCTGCAATCACACAAAAGAGAAAAGGGAAACTTATCTTGCCAAGGAAAATATTTTAATCAAATAACTCTTAACTGCTCCTAAAACTGTCCCTATTTAATATTGGCAGGACACTACTGTGTTTATCAGTGGCTGTATGTTTATGTCTTCATCCTCAGGCGACAAGCTAGAGCCTAAAAACCCTAGTCCCACCATTTCTGGACTCTGATAAACACTACTGCCATCTATCCCTCATCTCTAGGTAGATGTTTCAAATCCCACTGGCTCACGTCGATCCACTTTTCTTTTCTTTGCACCTTAACTGCTCAATCAGCTACCAAGAGATCCTGATGTGGGCTTTTCCACCTGGATTCTCGCTGTGACCTCTGAGTTTTTTTAATTGTTAATCTACCATGGCCCCCCTTTGGAGGTGTCAAAACTTTATCCTTGGCATTGTGTACTGCCAGGCTGAGTCTTTCATCAGTTTGGACAAGGCTGTCAGATGTTAGATTTTCATTGGGCATGGGCCGGCCTGTGACATGTTCAAAGACGCTTAGTCCTGTTTTCCTGTGGTCATCCTCACTGCACTGGTCGTCTTCATGCAGTTCAACTCCATTTGTCATCAATGATATTTTTACTTTGTGCACTTCATGCTGCATCTGTTTACTGTCTGGTTGTCTGTCTTGCTCAAGTTGTCTTAATGCCGCTGTATGTGCACCTCTCTCCTTTACGGCTTGTTTAGCAGCACCGTCTACTAGGACATCATCTTTGGCTTCAGTTGTTGAAACTTCTGTGTATGCTTTCACCTTATTTGCATACACATGGAGTACATCAGTTGTTGGATGAGATGTCACTAGTTGGTGCTGCAGAGAGAGGTTCTTCAGTTTTCCTGCGGCTCAAAAGCTTTCAGCAGAGTTTGCTTTTGCTTGTCTGTCAACTGCTGAAACCTCTTCAACAAGGTGTCCTCATCATCACTTTGATGTGTTAAAATCAACTTGCAATCACGAACCCAGTGTCCTTCTTCGTTGCAGTACCTGCATCTTCCTTGACTTTTTGCTTTTGGGTATCTCACATATTCATGTTCTTCATACCCCGTTGTCCTGTTGTTGAATGACAAGGTTTTGGTATGCAAAGCTCTGAGATTGACTTCCTGTGTTCTTTCAATCTTTGCTGACCATTCAACAATCTGCATGAATGCTGTTCCAATGCTGTCCCAGTCATCATACCTGATTTTAAGGGCTTTAGAAATCTCAGGTTTCAGTCCATTTACAAATGCGGTTTTAAGAGGCATGCCGGTATCTTTACTGAGATCGTCATTGTTGTTCACACCGGCATATTCCAACCAAATTTGTATGAAGCGTTCTTCATACTCAGCAACACTTTCTCCTGTCTTCTGCATGCATGAGGTAATTTTAGCCCAATTAACTTCTGCAGGTTTCAGTTCAAACAAGAATGTTCGTACAGCTTCCCATCCAGCCTCAGTGTTCGCTTGAGACTCACCAGTCCTTCTTTCAACACTTTCTGTTAATCTCTTTTGGTCAGTGTCCCTTAAGTTCACATTAACAATCATCACTCCGTCTAGTGGGTGCAAATTGTAGATTTTCTGCAAACGCTGAAGAAATTGCCAAGCTTTCCGTGGTTGTTTGTACACATCTGGCAAATCTTTTGACCATTTGTCAACTTGCTCTGGAGTAGCTGGCTGGTATGTTCTGTGTGAAACATATTTCTTTACCACTTTTGTGACAGTTCGAGTTCGTCGTTCACCATTTTCCTCATACTCCTCCTCATTGTCAATTTCAACTTCAGTCCTTCTGTTTTTGACAATTACAGGAGCAAGCCTAACCTTCAAGTTGTCCTTTATGATATCATCATGTGTGTTGACATCGCTGTCAGAGTTCACTGTGGAACTGCGGTCACTTTCTCCAAGCAGATAAAGGTCTTGTTGATCCTCATTCTTCTGGAGATCACTGAATGGATAGAGAAACTCTTGTTCTGCTTTGCTGCTAGATCTTATGGAATGACTCTTTTTTCCAGAACAGTCTTTTGATTCCAATCATTTGGAAAGCAAATTTAACAACTTGGTCTTTTCATTTAGTAGTCTTTCTTTGTCTTTCTTTTCATTCTGCAATTGTTCAGCCAGTGCTCGAACCTTTGCTTTCTCTGCTTTGTTCTCACGTAGTAATTTGTCAGTCTCACACTTCTGTAGATGCTGTTGAATTTGTTTAACAAAATTACAGACAAGCCATCTCTGTTTGTGTTTGCTCAAGCGTTGCATCTTTCCATAAGCCCTTTTAATGTCCGGCAAGGCCCAATGTCCATTCTCTGAGTGCCTAATGTTGTACTTCTGGCAGATGTCACCCTGGCACTTCTTTAGTCCCAGCCTTTTGTCCAAATATTCATTCAGATTTTCCATCATTTGATCAATAGTAACATTTGGAGGTTCTGTTCCATGTCTTTCTGTTGTTGGTCTCAATGCAGGGCCATTACCCTTGTTTCGTGCAGACTCAGCCATGGCAAGTACAGGAGATGTACCCTCAGAGGTGTGAAACAGAACAAAAGGTGTTAGAGCCGTTAAGGTGCTTATTCAGATTTAAATTCTCAGAAATCTTTTAGACTGACCATTTCAGATACACAGACAAATCAAACATGTTTCCAAAATACAAAATTGTGCATTATGGACTCTACTTGTACTCCTAACAAGTTTTCAATATTACTGTTAAGACAAAACATTCATTTTCAGGCTAATTTCCTTGTTTCATTTCTGAAAACTTCTGACTGAAAAGACTTGTTCTATTCTTTTTGAGTCCTAGCTCACAAGGCTGAGTTTGTCTCTTAGACAATTTACTTTAGATCTTTCCGTATCATTCATCGGAAGGCTAACCAACTTATAGTTCCATGGCTTTATGCCATCATCTTCTAACCCAGTTAGAACATTTATTTCAAAACTAAAATAATGGCTACTGAATTAGCACCCAGTCAAGAAATTATAATTCTTGCAGCAACATCAGTCCCAAGACATTCTATGGTTTCTGCAGTCTCTGGATGAATGGACTAAACTGTTTCTTTAACAATTTCTACAGACACAAAGAGAAAGGACCAAGCCTTTGCTTCTACAATCTCTTAATGAACGGACCAAATTGTTTCTTAAACAATTCCTACACACTCCAGAGAAAGGACCAAACCGTGTACTATATCTGTGGCTCCTACAGTCTCATGAGAATGGACTAAACCTCTTCCTTAAATGATTCCTACAGACTCAAGAGAACAGGGCCAAGCTATAAACCTTATATCTATAGCTTCTACAGTCTCAGGAGAATGGACTAAAACATTTAAAAGGTTCCTACAGACTCATTAGAAAGGCCCAAGCCTAAAATTCTCAACAGTGCTAAACTGTATGTGACTACACAACAAATTTTACTGGTCTACTTATTATTCCTCTTTTTTTTTTCTTCTTTAAGTTCTTTTAAGAGAGCTGATACGTTTCACTCACCAAATTAGGATATTTGAGACAGAATCCAGTTGATTCAAATAAATTGTATCCACAGATGCAGTCTGTTGATCTTCAACATAAAAACTGTAGAATCTCCAAGACTTTTGTGTTCACTTTTTGTTGCAGTTGGTGAGTTCTCTTCTTGTCAGTCTCTCCTGGCTGGCTCGCCAAATTGTTAGATTTTGCTGTATTTGGCCGTGCAGTCGTTTGGGTGGCTCGCCAATGTATTAGATTTCTCTAATACATAAAATAAGTAAGCTTGACCAGAGTTCTTGTGGGGAGAAGAATTTATTGAAGGTAGTAGTGTAGCACAGTTCTTCAGCAGCGATGTTAGCGTCTCAGCCTTCAAAACATCTTAACCCAAAGTTCTGTCTGTGGGACAGAACTTTATACATGACATCAAAAGGGCTACAAACAATAGAACACTGTTAGGACCTCCCACAGGAGATCGATCTACCCTGCGATCTACTCTGAGCAATGCTGTTTGTTTGTCATTCACACCCATCAGTTTCTGTGGGCCATACGTCTGTATGGGCCATTTGGTTCACACCTTTACAAACACAGACAGTTGATTGCATCTGAGGTGTGGTCCCAATGTAAATGCATCTAACATAAGATAAGGAAAATACACAATCTATCACTGTAAAACAAAGAGAAAACAACGAGTGTGTGAGATTCACTGTAAAACAAAGAGAAAAATAACAAGTGTGTGAGATTCACTGTAAAACAGAGAAAACAACAACGAGTGTGTGAGATTCACTGTAAAACAAAGAAAAACAACGAGTGTGTGAGATTCACTGTAAAACAAAGAGAAAACAACAACAACGAGTGTGTGAGATTCACTGTAAAACAAAGAAAACAACAACAACGAGTGTGAGAGATTCACTGAAAAACAAAGAGTGTGAGAGATTCACTGTAAAACAAAGAGAAAACAACAACAACGAGTGTGTGAGATTCACTGTAAAACAAAGAGGAAACAACAACGAGTGTGTGAGATTCACTGTAAAACAATTACAATATAATATATATTTTAAAGTTGATCAGGCTAAAGTGCGTGTTTGGTGTAGCAATCACCTGCGAACCGCTGAAGTTTCTGTGGTGAACTGGCTTCTGCACTCAGATTCACGCAGCTGTGTATGTTGTTTGTGGTAACGGTGAAAACAATGTTTAGTACATCAGCGTAAATGTATATAAAACTGGACTGAAACATATACTTTTATACACCAAGAGACATTTCAGAACATTTCACCAGTACTTTCAAGACCTTTTCTGTCCTACAAATGTGTCGTATTTATGATAATCCACACAGCTTTCAGTTGATGATAATGTTTGAAGTTATTAATAATGAAACATGAATGAATGAGAAAGTAAAAAGCGGGATGTGCTCAGGCATGAGCAGGGATAGGCTGAGCCCACCCAAACGTCTACCTTGCCCCCACCCAATCAGAACTGAGGATAGAGTTAATCAGTTTTTTTATGATTTGTGCATTGAATGAAAACCATCAACAACAAAAAAAAGAGGGAAGTTTGCAGTAGGCAAATTTTTTTTTAGCTGAATGCAAATAACGAGGTGCGTTTATACAAGCTCTTAATCATACATTATGACTATGCAAGCTTGTTTCCACTAACAGAATTAAAAAAAAAGGTAATTGCAACATACTTTACCTTTTTATCTCACTATTCTGACTTTTTTCCTCGCAATTACGAGTTTATATCACAATTATGTAAACTCACAATTGCGAGAAAAAAAAAAATCATACATTATGACAAATTGTTCACAAACTTGACAAACAAAAAGTCAATCATTGGAACTATTTTAAAGGGCACCTATTATGCCCCTTTTTACAAGATGTAATATTGGTCTTGGGTGTCCCCAGAATGTATTTGTGAAGTTTCAGCACAAAATACCCCACAGTTAATTTATTATAACCATTTGAAAATGTCATTTTTGGGGCCTGTTTTAAAAAGAGCTGTTTTGGTGTGTACCACCTTAAATATAAATGAGCTGCATATCCCCGCCCTGCCTTTGGATGAGGGCGTAACTTGCATACCTATGGCAATAAACAGTCGGTAGAAGCAGAATGGCTGAGAGTGAGAGGCCCGCTGTTTTGTACATAGACATTATATGGCATTCAGCCGTACATGTTTGAACCGGAATCAGACCCAGATGATGAAGAGACTCCGGCAGAAGAAACACAATTGAGAATGGAGCAGGACGTCTCTGAATGGTTATTTGATACATTTATGTACTTAGAGTTTTAATCGCATCCCCTTTGCAATTATGGATGTGCAACACACACACACACACACACAGTGATAACGTTCGCGCAATTTTTTGAAACTACAAACACAAATACTGTGATAACGTTTGCTAAGTACAAACGAAATTATATTTATGCGAGGGAACGGTTGCGTCATGTTGACATTACTTGTCGTACAGGTGCTTATGTGGCAAATGTGAGAAGATGGCTACAGAACCAGAAAATATATGCTGCAGGGAGATAGAACAGGTATTAATTTATTTACATATGTAATTGTTGCAAAAAATAATACGTGACATAAAACTGTCTGACGCTATTTGTTGTATCAAAGGTTACAAGACGGATGAAACAACTTCAAGTCACTCCATCATGTATGGTAGACCATCCCGGAAAACATACACAGTTTTTAATACAATATCTTTAAAAAATATATATATATACGTGTGGATACACACTATACAAACAAGGTTTAAATTATATACACAGACATTCTACGACGACGACAACAACAACTTTAGACGCATTTGTTATTGAACTGGCTGACATGGACTGAAATGACTATTTGCTCAAAAAACATTAAATACACTTACTTCTTCTAGAGGTGACGTTGGATCGCGAACAGTAGGCAACGATCCACACTTGAGGATTAACTTTGAAGCAAGACCTGCTTTGAATTGACCCTCGTTCTCAAAACAGTCAGTCAAAAAATGATTCGCGCAAACATAAACGTATTTTGGAATTTTGAGTGGCGCCTTTCCTTCGTAAATAAAATCCATCCACTGCGTTTTCAGTGGCTCTGATGTTTTATTGCCCCACTTATGTTCATTATTACATCCCACAACAGAACACTTATGTTTCTTAGGAGACATTACCGGCTGTCGTTGAAACAATGGAGGATGGTTGACCGATCACCGAGGGCGGGGTCTATGCCAAAACCAGATTGTCAATCAAACCACGTGGGTGGGGCTTAGCGCAATTCTACGTCACAGTGAGAGCAATCTTAGAACAGGGCGTTCTGAGACAGTGCTTATGAATTATTGAGATTGTAAAAAAAACACTGAGTGGATTTTTCTCATTCTAGGGTGGTTTTGCTCACACACTGCCAACACACATTTATGGTCAAACACCATGTAAAAGTGAATTTTGCATAATAGGTGCCCTTTAATGTTTTGTTTTACTATTTGAAAATAAAAATATTAGTCAAAGATAAAGTCAGTGAACAACAAAGAAATCCATCATGATTCAATCATGATTCGGATCGCGTGTCAAACCGCCAAACTGCTGAAGTCACATGACTTTGGCGCTCCGAACCGCTGATTCGACACTGATTCATAATGCTCCGAAGCTTCCTGAAGCAGTGTTTTGAAATCAGCCATCACTATACAAGTCGTTTTGTTTTTTTGGCGCACCAAAAATATTCTCGTGGCTTTATAATATTAATATTGAACCACTGTACTCACATGAACTGATTTAAATATCTTTTTAGTACATTAATGGATCTTGAGAGAGGAAATGTCATTGCTGGCTATGCAGGCCTCACTGAGCCATCGGATTTCATCAAAAATATCTTAATTTGTGTTCTGAAGATGAATGAAGGTCTTACGGGTGTGAAATGACATGAGGGTGAGTAATAAATGACAGAATTTTCATTTTTGGGTGAACTAACCCTTTAATAAGACCTTAATTAGCCGTTTCAGATGTGTTTATTTGGGGTTGGAGCTAAACTCTGCAGGACAGTTGGCCCTCCAGGACTGAGTTTGGAGACCCCTGATCTATAGCTTCAGCACGAGCGCTCAAAAAGTAAGGCAATACATTAATATGATTGGGACTGTCTTCTTATACATGATATTATAATCGTATATACATGTAATATAACATTGTTATAAGAATGCATCCACAACAGAAGCATTATTGACTACGTTACTCAAGTTCATCTGTGCGTGATTTTGTGCAAATGCTAGTAATTTTTATAAACATTTTTTATAAACAATTTTTATTTTGTATAAATATCATTTATATAGGATGTGTTCCGTTGAGTTAATTAACCTTCAGTTTATGGGTTTTGGTTCTCTTCAGCTTCAGCGTGCGCAGCTCAAAACAGCAATGATTAAGTCATTGAAAATGTTTACTACTGTAATATTAAAACTTTCATATTTAAAAAAAAAAATGAATGCATTATTTTTTAATAACTAGCACTTATATTGTTCTCGAATTATTTTCATTAACACATGGTTTGATTAATAATAAGGATCACGAACAATAACAGATTTTTTTTTCAAATCATCTCATTTTGATAACATTACTGACGTTTGAGCTAACGTTACGCGCGCTGAATGAACACCCGTAAACTGAAGCGCTTTGACAGAAGGTCAGTTAAAGGGATAGTTCACCCAAAAATGAAAATTTGATGTTTATCTGCTTACCCCCAGGGCATCCAAGATGTAGGTGACTTTGTTTCTTCAGTAGAACACAAATCATGATTTTTAATATTTCAAATCTCAAGTTGACAGTTGGACCAAACCTCCGTTACTAATTCTAAAACGTCACTTCAGAACTAGCAACGAAGGAACACAGAGTCGCTTCATTGAGAGAGAGAGAGAGAGACAGAGAGAGATCGCCTGAGAGAGTAGGCTATTACCTTTGTCTGATATATTCAGTTTCTTACCCGATCACTACTTGAAAAAAAGAAAGCAGTTTATTTAATTTCTATCTTTATTCTATTGTATTTATTTGTGCTGTTAGTCATTTGTTCATTTTTTCTTATTTTTTTACTGTTAACTTGTTTTTTTTAAATTCAATTTACCATTTGAAATCAAGCAGACCAAGTAAAAAATTATTATTGCTTCAAACAAGCCCTAACTAGTACACTACCTGTTCTGTTGGAAGGGCTCTGTAATTACTCTGTGGCAAACCCTGTCCCATTTTCCAAGTCATGTGACTGATGCTGACGAACACTGAGACTTCAGGGCCATCTTCACTTCATTTATCAGATTTGGTAGCTCTAGCGACAAAATATAGCTAAATAAAATATGATAAAGCACTCTCTTACACCCATTTACCAACTTTCTTACTTTTTTGTCATCATTTCTCAATTTTTCGTTCTCCATTTTTTTCAGCCTCTTCTGAGTCTCTGTCAAGGTTGTGTCTTGATACTCATCAACAGTCATTCATTTCTCTGTGGTTTGGGAATCACTGTCCTTCCTTTTCCTTTGGGTCTGTCAAGGAACAAGAAACAAGAGATGGAAAGATACGCATTCATTTTCTTAGATATCTGTCTTCTTATCTCAATAAATGTAAACAGATGAACATTAATGACTGTACCTTTTAAGGGGAGAGAGGCAGATCTCAAACGAGATGTGTTAATATGTTATTTTAAGGGTCCACAATTATGCATGTTATGCACATACACACTAGTAATTAATCGCCACGTTTCCACTGTCGGGCCTAAAGCGGGCGTGCTAGTGCGTTTCCACTGTCACTTCCGGGGCTTGATAGTGCCTCATCGGGGCTTCCTCGGGGCCAACAGCCTGGGTTTTTCGGCCCGCCGAATACCTTGGTCCAAAGCGGGCCAGCTCGGGCTTGAGGGAGTGGTTACGAACAAAGGCGGAGTTTATCTGTGTGTGGAGACGGAGGCGCCGATGATTACATGTAGGTTACCAGCTAACACCAGCATTAAAGACTTTTAAAATCATTTTAGCTCAAAACTCACTTTCATACAGCAGCAAGTGTTTGAAATTACTTCTGTTTGTGATCCGATGTGGATTCTGATCACCAAGACTATGTGCGCTATTACCATAGTAAACATGGTAAATACGACGGCTTGAAGAAATCAGACAAATATACGTAGGCCATCACAATCATGTATTTATTTTATCTGTCAGCACGTCTCGTCTCTCAGCGGACTGATATCCATATTTAGCTCCGCACATTTCATAAAATAAAGCAACTCCATATGTTTTCGGGATTCTTTTCTCTGTCACTGGAGAGAGTGCTAAAGCTCCTCAGGTCGTATGTTTGGTGGAAAATTTGTAGAAATTATTATTCTTTTTTCTATTATTCTGTAAATGTGATGTAAACATACTGTCGACTACAAATAAACAAAAACAGACGCGACTGAATAAGTACATTTGTCCTCTTTTGTGAATTAACAGTAAATACCACTTTATTTCTGTGACTGATGTTTATTCTCGACACATTAATTAATTATGACTAATTTGTTTGGTAAAACCTCCATTTGTTGGTGAAATGACGGGTTTGTGTGACGTTGTTCCAGAGAGGCGTGTTACGGGCGGGTTTTAGTGAAGTGCTGCGGAGCTTCTGACCCGACGGTGGAAATGCAGCGTGATTTTGGGTTCGGTGCTGCAAGTCCGAGGCTATTAGCCTAGCCTGGCCCGCTGAAAGCCCTGGCTCGCACTGGCCCGACAGTGGAAAAGCGGCTAATGATTAACTTAACATATAGGCTAGTAAGGGCATATTAGCCATTATTTTGCAAACCATATTATTTTTGAGTAGTAAAGTACTTCACCAATTAAAGCTGCTGTCCGCGATTTTTGGCCCTCTAGCGGTTAATAAACAGAACTGCACGCGTCTTGCGGAGGAACATTCTAGCCGGAGCTACTTTTCCCCATGTATGTCTATGGCGAGTCACCAGTCCGGTCTGAAATAGTCCGAATATAAACACTTATTATAAGTGTACCATAATGATTCAGGGCAAGACAAAAACACGGTTTGGAAAATGGATTCATGTTGTATATTCTCATTATATAATTTTTGTAAATCTTTACCACAAAAAAAGTTGCGGACTGCAGCTTTAAATAAACTGAACAATAAAAAGCTAGTAACTACGTTTAATTAGTGCTGGTTTTATTTATAAATTGCTAAAAGTGTGTAACAATATTTGACCCCCTGTTGTAAAGTGAAAGATATATTTAGATTTATTGACCAGAATAAACTATAATTATCACGTTCACATATAGAAAGATAGGCCTTGCAAAACACGACAATTAACTTTTGATTCAGACATTTCCATAAATCATATGAATATCTCAAATTGACACAATCAAATTAAACATTAACATGCAGTTATTAATCACACTGACACTCATATATCACTCTTTATCTCATTTCATGACACAATTATCATGTTTACTCGTGTTAGCTTTAGCCCATGTGCTAATCAGTTCAGCTCGCGCTGTGTGCACGCGGCCTACTCAAAACGGCTCAGAATCAATCATTGTAGAAACTTCGACATGTTATTTACATTATATTCGGATTAATATCTGGAATTTCACTCACTAAAGCAAAGTAGAATCATATCTTTATTCACACAAGGAAGATTACTCACAGTGCTGATGCACTCTGGGATCCGCTCCGTCTCTCTCTCTCTCCGTCACTTCATCACTTCAGGCTGACGCATCGACTTCAAAAGCTCCGCTTTCAGTGCACTCAATCACATCTCCAGTGAGATCAGTTGATTTTCTGGAGAAACTGTCTGCTCTGACTCTCTCTCTCATTTGCTCACGCTGAAAGCAGCGCCGGCGCAACCAGTGGGCGGGACTTATGAATGCGCCGCTACTATTGGCTCTTAGGGGTGTCTCTCACTGCAGCACGATCAGTGATTGGATGAATCTCTTTTCCTTCTAATTTTCTTTCTTTTTCTTAACTTTTTTCTCTTTACTGGTAGCATAGGTTACCCGGTTTACAACAATCAATCTGGGCCAGGCAGAAGCAGATCTGATTTCAACCTCTTTTTTGAGTCTTTAGGCTCAGTGTTACCATAATTGTTACAGCCATACCAGTTCGTTTGTGTGCGTGTGTAAACTTCTATCTTGCTGTTTTTTCCTGCATAGTGGTTGAATTCTTGATTTTCTTGATATTTAACATTTGCAAAAACTTGCTCAGTTTTATAGTCACACTAGTGTGGGGTGGATGTGTCTGTTTTGCACTCTTGATATTTTAGAGCGTGACCTCTTCATTGCTGTGCACTTTTTTTTCTGCACAGTGGTTGATTTGTAGTTTGTACTACCAAAAGATTCTCAGAGTTTTCGTATTTCCTTTTAATTTCCTATGGCGGCCATTTTTAACTGCAAAGGAGCCAAGTGTGACTTTTTCTCCCGACCCTTTAACGTATCTGAATCATGTCCATGATTTTTGTGTTCACAGAGCTAATGCAACTAAAGTCACCAAGTGTCATCCCATGTTAAAACGTTAACCTAATCAATTAGTTTTGTAATTAAAATGTTAATTTTGTAATTAATATATGTGCTTGTGTGTAGTTTATATGTGTTTCATCTTTTGAAAGTCTATGATTCTACTTTATATGACTGTGATTGACAGGCGTAAAGCTCCACTTAGGACAAGATAAGAGCGAGGGCATGAGTGAAGTACAGCCTTATACTGATGCACTATGTTTTATACACATCTTAAGAGATATGGTGGACATTTATAGGCCTATTAAATTTGCATTATTTTCCTGTTTTTACATCATGAAAATCTATAAGACTTTAGTTATATGTGGGACATATATGACATATAGAATTAAAAATACATAAATATTATGCAATTTGTATATGCATTTTTTGCAGCATATATGTCCCTTATAATATTCTTTTGGAACATATAAGAATCACAGATGTTTTTAACAAAACTTTTCCATATGGGTTTTTGCTTAAAAAAAAAAAGAAAAAAAAAGCTATATTATCTGCCATTTTGGGGTAAAAAAAAACTTATCTTAATCTGTATTGTACAAAGCACTATATAAATAAAGATGACATGAATACCTTTTGCTTGCAGTTTAAATGTTTTATTATTCATACCACAATAGTAAATAAGTCTTTATAGACATTTTAAAATCGTATATTCTTATTAAATGGACAGCAATATATTAATCATGTCTGGCAACTTGAAACTAAAAGAACTTGAAAAACAGAATGTTTTATTGGGGTCAACAAAAGTTAAACATTTATGTACACTAATTACATAAAACAATACTGTCACTACATAAAAACTAGCTAGATCAATGCATCTATTTCCATTTGATCAACAGAAAAACATCAGGCTTGAAAGATTTCTTACCCTGTGGCTCCCTCTAGTGGGCACAGCTTATATCTCTTATTTGCAATGCCTAACAGTTTAGAATTTGCAGTTAGCATCATAAATTCATTCAAGATCCAATTTTTTTTTTCTATTTTTGTCTAGTTTCCAGTCCGAATATCTATAAATTCTTAAATAAAGATGCATTTACTAGATAAGTAAAATGGCACAAGATGTTACTTGTTTTCTGTGATGGGAAAATCAAAATTAAGTGAGTTTTTGCTTGAAACAAGTAAAATGATCTGCCACTTGGGGTAAGTAAAATAATGTTAATTCAAACGGAAACAAGATTTTTTCTTTTCTTCTTTTTTTTTTTACCCCATTGGCAGACAGTTCTGCTTGTTTAAAAAAAAAAAAAAAACTCACTTAATTTTGATGATTTTCTAGTCAATGCATCTAGCGCCTAGGTGGCTGTTTAAAGCTTGGGCATCGCTCTGACACGAAAATTTGACAAAGTCCAAGATGGAATCAAACTTCCACCCCCTCCGAGGCTCTGGGGCAAGCCGGGGAAGGCTCACCATCCCGGGCCACGGTCAGATTCGTCTGCGATCTGGAGGTTTGTCGGTAGCACAGAATCATATAGGAAATCAGGTCATTCGATCCATTTGGGTGCTTATATCTCGGGAACCTTATCACTGTAAAGCTGTTTTGAAACAATCTGTATTGTATAAAGCACAGGTGACTTGATTAGACTAACTTATGCTTGCAGTTTAAATGTTGGTTTTATTATTCATACCACAATAGTAAATAAGTCTCTTTATTGAAATTGTACTATCTATATAAAGATAAAATTGTCTATTCCTTTTAAATGGACAGCAATATGATAAAAAAAATCCTTGACTTTATTGAGATCTACAAAAGTCTAACATTTGATAATCTATAAGCATTTCACAGATTCTATGTACCATAATTACACAAAACAACACTATCAATACATGATACAAATAAGATAAATGCATTGGTTTCCATTCAAAGTGATGGAAATGATCAACAGAAAAACATCAGGCTTGAAAGATTTCTTATCCTGTGGCTCCCTCTAGTGGGCACAGCTTTTATCTCTTATTTGCAATGCCTAACAGTTTAGAATTTGCAATTAGCCTCATAAACTCATTCAAGATTCCAATCCAAGACACTGTCCACACTGGGGAGAAAAAAATGTTTTTCTTACTCACTATTTTTGTTTTGTTTCCAGTCCAAATATCTCTAAATTCTTAAATCAAGATGCATTTACTAAATATGTAAAATGACACGAGATATTATGTCTTATTATTCTGGGGAGGGGTCAAAATTAAGTGAGTTTTTGCTAAAAAAAAAAAAAAAAAAAAAAAAAGCTATATTATCTGCCATTTTGGGGTAAGAAAAATAATCTTAATCTGTATTGTACAAAGTACTATATAAATAAAGATGACATGAATACTTTTTGCTTGCTTTTTAAATGTTTTATTATTCATACCACAATAGTAAATAAGTCTTTATAGATATTTTAAAATCGTCTATTCCTATTAAATGGACAGCAATATATTAATCATGTCTGGCAACTTGAAAGCTTTTTGGACACTACGAGAACAGACAACTGTTCGTCTGTCGTGCACTTTTTTCACTCCTCCCCTCCCTGCAGCCGCCTACTCTCGGCTGAACTGCAGGCGAGGCTAGGCGCATCTTAAACAAGCCTAATGATTCTCTCTAATGAATGCTAAATTACAACTGTTTAATACTAAAGCTGGCTTTGGCCACGCCTTACTGACCCGGAGCGAAACGAGAACAAACGCGATTTGCCACGTGACTCAGTAAACAAACTTCCTAGCAACTACATAGCACTAAAATCAAACTAGAAACAACACAAAAACACTTACAGTACACACATCCTCTTGGAGCTTGAATGATTCACCACCTCTCATTTTCGTACGCGGGTGTGCTCTCCTCCGTCTCACCACTGTGCCCCGTCACCCCCTTGGGTGGTTTCTGCCGCGACCACGTAACACTATCTTGGTCACGAGCCACTTCCTCTATTCATATTACTCAACTCCTGTAAAAGGTTTACCTTTATAGATTCAGGAGGAGTCAGGAAGGCGTATAATATTTTCTTCTTAGATTATATTATCTCAGGGTCTACTTCTGATCACTACCGTACCTCCTAGGCCTACAGTTCAGATATCAACCAAGCCTACCTGGGTGGGGTGGGTTAGCCTCCCGTTCAGTGCACCACAGCTGGCTCTTCGCCCTCAGAGGACAATGCACTCCCACGGCCCACTCTGTTGCGACTGGTTGGCAACCTTGACTGACTTTGTAAAGTCCATCGGGATATCTTTATAAAAATCTATCTTTTTCAGACAGTCAACTTCTGATACCCCAAATGGATTCTCACTCTACAACAATAAACAGACTGAGACAATACTATCAGAGTTTGAGGGCAGTCCTCATTCTCATTTTATTATTTCTTGCAAAGGCAAAAGCTAAATACACCACTCTATGCCAGCTAAGCTGGAAGTTCCATGGGCCAGATAAATAATTACATTTTTAAAGCTTACCCTCTTCTCTATTCAGTATATGTTCTTCTCTAAGAAAATCAGGTGTCTTCTTTGATCCTCTGAGGGCTGTGGTCTGGCGTTGACTTCCGCTTGCTGCTTGCTTGTATGCTCTTTCTTTCTTCAGCAAAACCACACAACTACTACTACTATGCCTTCTATTCCTCTGAGAGCTATAAAGGCCTCTGTATTTATATTCTCTTTTGACGCACTTTATCTTTTCATTTACGCACATGTGGTTTCTACTTGCGTCGATTGCTAGGTTACTTGTCTATCACCTTTTTTACTTGTGTCAATACATTTTGTATTCCCAGCAATGGCTTAAGCAATACACACATTTCTTTATTATACATTTTTATCAGATTTCTATCTTACTAGACATTTATTTCCTAACTGTCTTCATTATTATCAGTTACACACAACAATGCTTCTATCCCCCAGAACCCATGCTCACCTACACACATAATGCAACATTTGTCATCTTCACAGGATGTGGTATACAATGCACTCAAGCCCACAGCATGTGTTTTTGTATGTCTCATCTATGAAAACTTCATAGACCCCAGAGATTCTCCAAGTTCAGCAATTTTCTTCTTTTTATTATATCTTTTAAAATCTTTATCAAATTGTTTGGAAGAGAACACTCCATTTCTCTTGACACCACCTCTCATTTTTGTACACGGGTGGAGTGTGCTCTCCTCCGCCTCACCACCTCTCAGTTTTTTTGTACACGGGTGGAGTGTGCTCTCCTCCGCCTCACCACCTTCATACGCGGGTGTGCTCTCCTCCGTCTGACCACCTCACATTTTCATACACGGGTGGAGTGTGCTCTCCTCCGTCTGACCACCTTCATACGCGGGTGTGCTCTCCTCCGCCTCACCACCTCACATTTTCATACACTGGTGGTGTGTGCTCTCCTCCGCCTCACCACCTCACATTTTCGTACGCGGGTGGAGTGTGCTCCCAGATAGCAGACCAACCTTGAATCAACGTTGAATCAATGTTAATGCCTTAACCAAAATAACATTGAATCAATGTTGATCAACATTGAATTTTAATTTGATTTTTCATCAGGTTTGCACCCTGAAATAATGTTATTTCATTGATGAAAAATAGATCAACATGGTTGTAAAATCAATGTTTTTTCAACCTTAATTAAATCACCTTAACATTGAATTAACATGGAAACAATATCAAATCAATCTTGCTTTATGTACAGCAAGATTCTAATTTCAATCAGAGACAATGTAAGGGCAGCAGTAAATATGGTTTTAATGAAATATTCACAACTTCCTTCAGTTAACATACAAATGTATTCATTTATAACCACACACTGTTTGAATTAACATCACATTCAGGAAAAACAAATGGCTGTAAAAATGGCATTTCATGGTGACTAAAACAAATAGACATGGTTTCACAGACAGAGCTTAGGCCAAGCCAGGATCAGACCTTAGTTCAATTATTTAAGTAGATTTTATAGACATGCCTTAGAAAATTGTTTATCTTGAGACAAAACAATGGCAGTGACATATTTTAAGATATGTTTTCAGTTAAAACTGCTCAGATATGCATTTTAGTCTGGGACTAGATTTAAGCCTTGTCTGTGAAAGGGGTTAAGCAGTAATAAAATTAAAAAAAAAACAAAAAAAAAACATTATTGGCATTCATCTTGAGACAAAACAATAGCACAGACAAATTGTAAGATGTCAGTGCAAGTTACTTTCAGTTAAAACAGGTCAAACATGCATTTAAGTCATTGGAAAAAGAGCCTGGAAAACTGTGAAAACATAAAATTTACAGATGCAGATTGCATTTAAGTAAATACAAATGGAAACTCACCAACAAAGACAGAAACACAGTACTACAGACTGAAACACTACCACAGTTCACTGTTCAGGACTTGAAGCTTTAAGGATTGAAGCTCTTCTGATGCAAAAAGTATGTCCTTATTCATTAAATTGATACTCTGACGAACTCAGGGATTTCCACCACGAGCAATGCCCGAAAGCTGATCAGGAGCATAACGGAGCCAGTTTTGCAGAAACAGAAAATACAAACTTTGAGGCCTCCTTTTTTCAGCCCTCACTTGATGTAAAGCATCTAAAGAAAACAAAAACCAGCAGGAAGTTAGAACTACACAATGTCGTGTATGACAGAAGGTGGGTCATATATATTTGGAAATGTGACTGTTAAAGTGTACTACAAAATTAAGTGAAACTTGAAATATGATTAAAAAAAAAAAAAGGTTTATGTTAAAACACGCTGAATTCAAATTTATGACTATTTAATATAAACCATTATAGGTTGATGTATATCATACCCAAAAGCAGGGCACAAGCTGATGTGACTGAAGTGAGTTGATTCAAAACTTTCTCTCCCTCGATCACAATGTCTGTGGGTGCTTCTCAATTCTTATTTGTGCATCCTCGTTTCCTTTCCTTGCTTCCTTTCCTCGCGTCGTAGCTCCACCCCTTCAGGATGCGAGGGAAGGACGCAAGGAAAAGATGCGAGGACGTAGGAATTGAATCAAGTGAAATGATATATCCTCGCTCCCTTTAGCGTCACTTCAAAGCGTCACCAGCTGCACTCCAGGGATCTATCCATAGGTTATTAAAGTTTGGTTATTTAAAAAAATGATAATAAATATTACTAAAGCAAGATGCCCAGTTGAAATATATGAGGTATAAAGTTTATTTAAATTTAAATTATTGTGACAGATATAAATGGGCAGGAGAATTTATGCGTGCGTCACATTTCTCGATGAGAAAAGACTTCCGCAAAGGATGCACCTGTGTATCCTTGCTCATGACTCCTCAGGAAGCCTCCTCTCTCCTCGTTCCTCACCTCCTCACGGTGCAATTAGAGAATTGAGATGTCCTTCAAGATGGCTGAGCTCGATTGTTTTCCGGGTCATAGGATGGAGGACGGAGGAGCGAGGAGACGAGGAGGGATATTGTTTGTTGCTGCCGCGTTGTTTGAGCTAGAGCTCCGTCGAGCTGATTCCTAATTGCTTGTTTTTGTCTCTTAAAATCAAACTTATAACATATCACTCTTTCTTTTTCGGCGGGGGAACACATCCCCAACAATATTTTACATAAAAAACACTCGGATTACCGTGATATCGCTAGTTTTATCCGACTTCCCGAACATTCGCTATTAGCTTTAGCCCGTTAGCAATAGCGGCGTGGCACACTAGCATTTGTACTCTTCTCTCACTATATTATTGTTTCATCTATTCTAATGGCGAGTGTATCGGATGCTTCTCTACCTTTGTGTGCAGGTGAGGACACGTTTGAGCTGCATGCGGTGCAGTTGGAACTGGAGGACGTGGAGCGACAGATCCGGACCCTTCTCGAGAAGCAGGCCGAGCTACGCGAGTGGCAGACAGCGCTGGAAACTTCCCGTGCTGACGCTCACCGCTCCTCGGTAAGTTTACAGCGCGATATTAACACTCCTGCTTCCTCTACGCCGTGTGTTTCTCTGCACAGGGCCCGAGCACCCAGAACACGTTCATCCCAGCCCTCGTTCACTCCGGCGCCGTCTCACCAGGGACCTTGGGTGCTTCAGCAGCGGAAGGCGCGAGCCAGGCCTCGGACCAGGACCTCTCTGTCATGATAAGTGAGTATTTCATGATATGTGCATATACCTAGTCTAATCACTAGATGTCAGTAGTGAAGTACTTACCTGTAGGTGTTGGTCCTACCTGAAGGAGACGCCTAGTCATGTAGTGAAGTTGCAACATGTGCGGACCGTTCTGTAAAATAAAAGATGTTTTGTTAGACACAGTTTCATTAACTGAACAACAAACATTACATAGTACCAGGAGTGGTCAGAAGTTCAGATAGTCGTTATGGAAAGTGTAAAACCGCCTGACGCTGTCAACTGGACTAGAAATATTGACTGTGAGTGGCGAACGTTTAAGCAACGATTTACACTGTATTTGCAAGCAGTGGGGCTGGATGATCAGTCGGATGCAAGAAAGATTGCTTTATTGCTCACCGTCGCGGGACCGCAATCGATCGAGGTATTTAACACGCTGGTGTTTGATCGAGCAGAAGATAAAGGAAGCTTCAAGAAAGTGATCGAGAAATTTGATTTACACTGCTCACCAAAAAAGAACGAGACATTTGAGAGGTATGTTTTTCGTTCACGTCTGCAACTTCAAGGAGAGACATTTGATAGTTTCTTAATCGACCTCAAATTGAAAGCAAGGACATGTAACTTTGGATTGCTTCATGATTCAATGGTCAGGGACCAAATAGTGTTTGGAATAAATGACAAGAAAATGAGGGAGAGATTGTTGAGAGAAACTGAGCTGACATTAACTGATGCAGTACGGATATGTCATGCCAGTGAGGTGGCGCAGCAACATGCTAAAACATTTAGTGAACATACAAAGACTGCTGCACATGAAAGTTCGTCAGTAGCTGCAGTGACAGAGAGAGCTCATAAACAAAGCTCATCAAAATGGAAACAGCAAAATGAAAAAGAAATGTTCAATTGTAAGAGGTGTGGCAAAAGACACAGACCAAAGCAGTGCCCAGCCTATGGCAAAACCTGTGCTAAATGTGGAGGGCAGAACCACTTTGCAAAGCAGTGCTTGACAAAAAAACATAGTCGAAGCGAACGAGTCCATACAGTGGAAGAAACTGCTCTTAGTGACACATTCTTTGTGGGCATGGTAGAACAGGCTGAAGAAAACAGTCTTGTGAAGGATAAGTGGACTGCAGCTGTAGAAATAAATGGAGCATCAATAATGCTGAAATTAGACACAGGAGCCAAGGCCAATCTGATCTCTGAAAGAGATATAAGAAAAATGAAAAGAAAGCCACATATTAAACCAAACACTGTGCAACTCAAAGCTTACAACGGACAAAGCATAGAAACAAGAGGAACATGCAAAATCAAAGTAAAAGTGAAAAGTAAAGAACAACACCTGGTGTTCGTAGTCGTTCCAGATGGACATGATTCAGTGTTGGGAGACAAGGCATGTGAAGACTTAGGCCTAGTTAAAAGAGTAGACAACATAAAATATGGCAATACACAGAACAGCGTTGATAATATAGTAAAACAGTTTCCGGACATTTTTGAAGGGTTTGGAGCGCTTCCATTCACCTATAAGATACAGCTCAAAGAGGATGCAAAGCCAGTGGTCCATGCTCCGAGACGGGTACCAGCCCCGCTAAGAGATAAGTTGAAACAGGAACTGGAAAGGATGACAGCCATGGGAGTTATAAAGAAAGTGGAACAGCCGACAGAATGGGTGAACTCCATGGTTTGTGTAAGAAAAGCAAACGGAGAATTACGTGTGTGTATGGATCCAAAAGACCTAAACGCAAACATTCAGAGAGAACATTATCAGATTCCGACTTGGGAAGAAATCATCAGTGAGATGGGAGGTGCAAAGTTCTTCACAAAGCTGGATGCATCTCAGGGCTTTTGGCAGGTAAAACTACATGAAGATAGCACACACTACTGCACATTCAACACACCCTTTGGCAGATACTCCTTCTTGAGAATGCCCTTTGGGATTTCTTCAGCACCTGAAGTGTTTCACAAAGCCATGGAGCACATAATTGAAGGAATACAAGGAGTTGGTGTCTATGTGGATGATGTCATATTGTGGGGATCCACAATTGAACAGCACAATGAAAGGCTCATGGAAGTTTTGCAGCGAGTGCAGAAATATGGACTGAGGCTGAATAAACAAAAATGTCAATTTGGAGTAAAGGAAGTCACATTTCTAGGAGATAAACTGTCAGAAGGTGGCGTACAACCGGACAAAAGTAAAATTCAAGCAATACTCAATATGCCAAGACCTACAGACAAAAAGGCAGTGTTAAGAGTGATGGGAATGATTAACTTTATCGGCAAGTTCATACCAAACCTGTCGTCAAAGACAGTGTACACAAGAGAACTGTTACATGACAAGTGTGAGTTCAAGTGGACAAACAACCATGAACAAGAGTGGGGACGTCTGAAGACACTCTTGACAACAGAGCCTGTGCTGACTTTCTTTGAACCATCTAGGAGGACAAAGATATCAACTGACGCATCTAAGGATGGCCTGGGAGCCGTGCTGCTCCAGGAAGAAGGAAAACACTGGAGGCCAGTTGCGTATGCATCAAGAACAATGACGCAAGCTGAGTGTCGTTATGCCCAGATCGAGAAGGAGTGCCTTGGACTGGTGTATGGGGTGGAGAAGTTTCACAGTTATGTGTATGGACTTCCAAAGTTTGTGGCGGAGACAGATCACAAGCCACTAATAGCCATCATCAAGAAAAATTTGAGTGAAATGTCACAGAGAATCCAACGGCTAATGATGAAGCTTCAGAGATATGACTTTGAACTGATATATACACCTGGAAAGTACATAGTGCTAGCAGATGCCCTGTCCAGAGCAACCTCAGACAGTGAGACACATCACAAGAGCTCTACAGAAGCTGACGTGACTCTTCATGTGAACATGATAGCTGGTGCTCTTCCAGTGACTGATGCAAAGTCTAAACAGATTGTAGCTGAAACCGCGAAAGACAAAGAGCTACAGATTGTCATCAAACTTCTGAATGAAGGCTGGAAAAAGGAAGCATGTTCACGGTACTACAATATAAGGACAGAGTTGAGTGTGGTAGAAGGACTTCTGCTGAGACAGAATAGAATAGTAATACCACAAGCACTGAGAAAGGAAATGCTGAGAAGATTGCATGAGGGACATCTGGGAGCAGAAAAATGCAAAAGGAGAGCCAGGACAGCCATCTATTGGCCAGGAATTAATGCTGACATTGACAGAATGGTGTCAACCTGTGATACCTGCTTAAGTCATCGAGCAAAGCAGCAAAAAGAGCCAATGATCATCACTGACACACCTAGTGAGCCGTGGCAGAAAATTGGAACAGATTTGTTTGTCTTAAATGGGAAGAACTATCTGCTTGTTGTGGACTACCTGTCTAACTATCCAGAGATGGCTCTGCTTCCAAATACATCTACTGCCAGTGTAATCACACACATGAAGTCAATCTTTGCAAGGCATGGAATCCCTCAGGTTGTCTGTAGTGACAATGGACCGTGTTATAATAGCAAAGAATTCCAGGAATTTGCAGTGGAGTATGACTTCAAACATGTGACATCGAGCCCGCTATATCCACAATCTAACGGGAAAGCGGAAAAGGGAGTACATATAGTTAAAATGCTACTGAAGAAAGCAGTGAGCAGCAAGTCTGACCCATATCTAGCATTGTTAAATTACCGTGCTTCACCACTGGAACATGGTTTATCTCCAGCTGAGATGCTAATGGGAAGAAAATTGCGTACTACCCTGCCTTACCTGACACAACCAAAGAAAATCAAAGGGTTGCAAAAGAAACAAATGCAACTAAAAAAGAGACAGAAAATGAACTATGATAAGAGAGTCCAGGAGTCTTCGACCTCTTGCTAACAATGACACAGTAAGACTTGAGGATTGCAATACCTGGCATAGAAAAGCCACAGTCCTTGAGGAGGTTTATCCAAGATCTTACACTGTGAAAACAGAAGATGGTCAGATCCTGAGAAGAAATAGGAGAAGTTTGCTGAAAACACAAGAAACAGTGCCACAGGATACATCACCTGTAGAATCGGAAACAGAACCAGTTATAGACAATAAAGAGGATGAAAAGGAGACACACTTACCTGAATTGCGAAGATCCAAATGCACAGTAAAACCACCTGAGAGACTTGACCTGTAAAGGAGGCATTAGTAAAGTGAACAGACATTTAAGTAGTTACTATGCAAAAAGAGAGTAATGAAAGTTGAATGTTAATTAAGAGATGGTTTGTATAAAGAGCATAATGTTTAAGTTGTTATATAATATGTTGTTGTTAAGTGAGCGTGCAAGAATTTAAATGCAGTAATGGTGAAACCTTAAATCTAAAAAAAAGAGGAGATGTCATGATAAGTGAGTATTTCATGATATGTGCATATACCTAGTCTAATCACTAGATGTCAGTAGTGAAGTACTTACCTGTAGGTGTTGGTCCTACCTGAAGGAGACGCCTAGTCATGTTGTGAAGTTGCACCATGTGCGGACCGTTCTGTAAAATAAAAGATGTTTTGTTAGACACAGTTTCATTAATTGAACAACAAACATTACACTCTCCTCCTCCGCCGCCCCCGATCTTCGAGGTCTCGACACGGAACCGCTTCTCCCCTCTTCGCGAGGCGGAACGCGACGCCGTGGTCATTGGAGACTCCTTGTCCACGCTACCACAGCCAAAGGTAAGGCGCGCAGTCACTGTTTTCCTGGTGCTCGTGTTCCTGATGTCGCTGCGCAGTTTCCCGCGATCGAGACGGTACGAGCCACATCGCCCGCGACGAGGATCATCGTGTCCGGACAGTAGATTATTTGCTTTAAATGAATGGTTGATGTCTTGGTGTAATGAACAGAAGCTGCTCTTTATAAATAATTGGAATCTTTTCTGGGAGCAACCTAGGCTCTTCCGTGCTGATGGCCTGCACCCCAGCAGAATCGGAGCTGATCTTCTGTCGGAGAACATCTCCAAGACGCTTCGCACCGTATGACTAGTAAGTCAAACCTCAAATCACAGTCTGTGTTCTGCCCACTTAATTGATAGAAATGTGAGTGTAGTACAGTCTATAGAAACTGTGTCTATTCCCCAATAGTAAGGTCTAACAATAAAAATGAAGGATCTAGAAAAAATCTGATCGTGATCAAACCAGAAATTCGCAAAATTACTGAACAAAAACAATTTCTATGGCTAGGGCTACTAAACATTAGATCACTGACACCTAAGGCGGTTATTATAAATGAAATGATCACAGATAATAGTCTTGATTTAATTTGCCTTACTGAAATATGGCTTAAACCAAATGATTATTTCAGTCTTAATGAATCTTGTCCACCTGGCTACTGTTATAAAAACAAATGCCGTCTGATTGGCCGTGGCGGTGGTGTAGCAACAATCTATAGAGATAATCTTAATGTTACTCAGAAAACAAACTATAGGTTTAATTCATTTGAAATTCTTATGCTAAATGTTACACTCTCAGATATAAGTAAAAAGTCGCTACTATCTCTTGCTTTGGCTACCGTTTATAGACCTCCAGGGCCTTATGCTGATTTCCTAAAAGAGTTTTCAGACTTTCTCTCAGACCTATTGGTCAACGTCGATAAAGGGCTTATTGTTGGAGATTTTAACATTCATGTTGACAATACAAATGATGCGTTAGGGGCTGCGTTTACTGATTTACTAAACTCATTTGGGGTCAAACAAAATGTCACTGGACCGACTCACCGTTTTAATCGTACACTAGATTTAATTATATCACATGGAATCAATCCAACCGATATAGAAATTCTACCGCAAAGTGATGATGTCTCTGATCACTACCTTGTAACATGCGTACTGCATACTGATGATATTTGTCAAATTGCGCTGCAATATCGACTAGGCAGAACAATTCTCCCGACAACTATAGATAAATTCACAAATAACCTGCCTGATCTGTCTCAACTACTCATCGTACCTAAACACACAAATGATCTCGAGAAAATGACTAGCAGCATGTGCACCATTTTCACTAGTACATTAGATACTGTTGCACCGATGAGATTAAAAAAGGTTAGAGAGAAAAATACTGTACCTTGGTACAACAGTATTACTCGCTCTATCAAAAAAGAAACTCGCAATCTAGAACGCAAATGGAGACAAACTCGTTTAGAGGTCTTCAGAATCGCATGGAAAGACAGCTCGTCCCGTTATAGAAAGACTCTAAAAGCAGCCAGGGCCGAGCATCTCCGCAAACTCATAGAAAATAACCAAAACAATCCACGGTTCTTGTTTAGTACAGTGGCTAGATTAACAAATAAACAGATATCACCAGAACAAAACATTTCATTACAATTTAGTAGTGATGACTTTATGAATTTCTTTACTGAGAAAATCGAAAGCATCAGAAATACAATTGTAAATGTACAACCTTTAACAGAGTTTTATGATTCAGCCTCAATTATTGCCCCTCAAGAACAGCTGCAGTGCTTTACAACTATAGGACAGGAAGAGCTAAATAAACTTATCACTGCATCTAAACCAACAACATGTTTATTAGATCCAGTACCCACTAAACTACTGAAGGAATTGTTACCTGTAGCAGAAGAGCCTCTTCTCAATATTATCAACTCGTCTTTATCTCTAGGTCACGTCCCACGACCGTTCAAGCTAGCCTCTCATTAAGAAACCACAATTAGATCCAAATGTATTAGCAAATTACAGACCAATTTCAAATCTTCCATTTATGTCTAAAATACTAGAAAAAGTGGTGTCGGTCCAATTGTGCTCCTTCTTACAAAAAAACACTATCTATGAAAAATTTCAGTCAGGATTCAGATCTCATCATAGCACAGAAACTGCGCTCGTTAAAATTACAAACAACCTACTTCTAGCTTCTGACCAAGGCTGTGTCTCAATACTAGTGTTACTTGATCTCAGTGCTGCGTTCGACACTATAGATCATAAAATACTCCTAGATCGACTACAAAATTACACTGGTATTCAGGGACAGGCATTACGGTGGTTTAGGTCGTACCTATCAGACCGTCACAATTTTGTTTATATAAACGGGGAAAAATCTAAGATAACGATAGTAAACTATGGAGTGCCGCAAGGATCAGTGTTAGGCCCTCTGCTATTTTCAATCTACATGCTGCCACTCGGCAATATTATAAGAAAACATGGAATTAGTTTCCACTGCTATGCCGATGATACTCAGTTATATATTTCAACACAACCAGATGAAACCTCTAAATTATCCAATCTGACAGAATGTATTAAAGAAGTAAAACTTTGGATGACTAGTAATTTTCTTCTATTAAATTCAGATAAGACTGAAGTATTACTTATTGGACCAAAAACCTGTACACAGAATCTCTCAGACTACAATCTGCATTTAGAAGGATGTACTGTTACTCCATCCTCGACAGTTAAAGACCTGGGTGTTATATTAGACAGCAACTTGTCTTTTGAAAATCATATTTCATATGTTACAAAAACAGCCTTCTTCCACCTCAGAAACATTGCTAAGATACGGAATATGTTATCTATTTCTGACGCAGAAAAGTTAGTTCATGCTTTCATGACGTCTCGACTAGATTACTGCAATGCATTATTAGCTGGTTGTCCTGCTTCCTCAATAAACAAGATACAATTAGTACAAAATGCAGCTACTATAGTTCTTACCAGGTCAAGAAAATATGATCATATAACACCAATTTTATCATCTCTACACTGGTTACCCATTAAGTTCCGTATCGATTATAAAGTATTGCTAATGACCTATAAGGCTCTAAATGGTTTAGCTCCTGTGTACTTAACTGATCTTCTATCGCCCTACAATCCTTCACGCTCCTTAAGATCACAAAACTCTGGACTTCTGGTTGTACCTAGGATAGCTAAGTCCACTAAAGGAGGGAAAGCGTTTGCACATTTGGCTCCGAAACTCTGGAATAGCCTTCCTGATAATGTTCGGGGCTCAGACTCGCTCACCCAGTTTAAATCTAGATTAAAGACGCATCTCTTTAGCCAAGCATTCACATAATGCATCTCATATCAGATCAACTGCACATGACTATCTTTGCTTAATGTTATGAACAGCAGCTACGCTAATTATTCTCCATTTGCTTTTCTGTTTTGCCTCGGGACACCCGTCCCAAGGTGACTAGAGATGACTTCAGCTTCAGTTTGGATCCAGCCTCTTAAGAAGACCTCAGATGACCAACACCTATGAAGAGACGGCGCCAACTCCTGTGAGGACTTCAGAAGATGCAATCATCTGGATCAACATGCACATTACACAATTTCTATATATCCTAATCATTGTTAATGTAATTCATTTTTCAGGAGCTCATTGCTTCTACGTTCAGTTAAACTGCTAACAGTGATTGTAAATTAATTGCCTAAATTATTACATTATTTGCTAACTGCATTCTTTAAATTGTGATGTTGACATGCATTCTCTGTAAAGCTGCTTTGAAATGATATGTATCGTGAAAAGCGCTATTCAAATAATTGTGAATTGAATTGAATTGAATATTGAGAAGCACCCAATGTCAGCAGGTGGTTCATGAAGTTCTCCAGCTCCTTCTGAAGAATGAACACCACCACGAAGGGCTGCTCAGGGTCACCCTCACAATCATCTGTCTGGTTATCCTAAAGTTGTGCACATAAAACAAACCAGTTTCATCGCCTTTTGCTAGAATGACTACAAAATAAATGTATTCTTTTTCTGAAAAACTAACATGGGAACACAGGCAAAACAAAACACAAAAGTCACATGCATTTGGGATGGCATAAAGGTGAGTTAATGAACATCTGGTTTGGACATTAGTAATTCATTATCTATTAACTATATCAGTTTTTTATAGAAATTACTTACCATGTATTGTAAAGTGTCCTCAGTCATCAAACAACATTGAAAAGCTTTAGGTCCTAAGGGGAGAAACATTTTTACAGCATTATTAGTGGTCGATAGTTGTTTGCCAGGTCAATTAATTAGTTGTGCAAATACTATTATTATAATCTACTATTTCTACTACTACTGAAAAAAAAGTCCTAACATTTTTCCCTGGGCGAAGCAAAACACCAAGTTAGGCAAATGTAACGTTAGCTCACAATGTCTTTACTTACAGATTTGGATCATAATTTTGGGCAAACATATACATCAAATCAGAGCTAACATGTCAAAGACAAATAATAGAACAGAAAAATATAAATTTAAATACAGTTTCTGTGGGCCATACAGACGTATGGCCCACAGAAACTGATGGGTGTGAATGACAAAGAAACAGCATTGCTCAGAGCAGATCACAGGGTAGATTGATCTCCTGTGGGAGGTCCTAACAGTGTTCTATTGTTTGTAACCCTTTTGTCTTCATGTATAAAGTTCTGTCCCACAGACAGAACTTTGGGTTAAGATGTTTTGAAGGCTGAGACGCTAACATCGCTGCTGAAGAACTGTGCTACACTACTACCTTCAATAAATTCTTCTCCCCACAAGAACTCTGGTCAAGCTTACTTATTTTATGTATTAGAGAAATCTAATACATTGGCGAGCCACCCAAACGACTGCACGGCCAAATACAGCAAAATCTAACAATTTGGCGAGCCAGCCAGGAGAGACTGACAAGAAGAGAACTCACCAACTGCAACAAGAAGTGAACACAAAAGTCTTGGAGATACTACAGTTTTTATGTTGAAGATCAACAGACTGCATCTGTGGATACAATTTATTTGAATCAACTGGATTCTGTCTCAAATATCCTAATTTGGTGAGTGAAACTTATCAGCTCTCTTAAAAGAACTTAAAGAAAAGAAAAAAGGAATAATAAGTAGACCAGTAAAATTTGTAGTCACGTCACATACAGTGTAGCACTGTTGAGAATTTTAGGCTTGGGCCTTTCTTGTGAGTCTGTAGGAACCTTTTAAATGTTTAGTTCATTCTTCTGAGACTGTAGGAGCTATAGAAATAAGGTTTATAGCTTGGCCCTGTTCTCTTGAGTCTGTAGGAATCATTTAAGAAAAAGGTTTAGTCCATTCTCATGAGACTGTAGGAGCCACAGATATGTAGTACAAGGCTTGGGCCTTTCTCATGAGACTGTAGGAGCTATAGATATAAGGTTTATAGCTTGGCCCTGTTCTCTTGAGTCTGTAGGAATCATTTAAGGAAGAGGTTTAGTCCATTCTCATGAGACTGTAGGAGCCACAGATATATAGTACACGGTTTGGTCCTTTCTCTGGAGTGTGTAGGAATTGTTTAAGAAACAATTTGGTCCGTTCATTAAGAGATTGTAGAAGCAAAGGCTTGGTCCTTTCTCTTTTTGTCTGTAGAATAGGGATGGGCGATATTATCGTTTGCGATAAATACCGTTGAAAATTCTCCTCACGATAAAACTTTGTCTCCTCTCGATAATTACGATAAGTCTAGTTGTTGACGTATTTCGTGCGCGACCCAGTAGGTGGTGAGCACGCTCCAGTGTGGCAGCAGAGCGCGAGTTCAGTCTCCAGAATAAAATGATGCGTTTGATTACAAGCACTCAGTTTAGGTATATTTTATAATAATAAAGTTATGATACTTATACTAAAATAATTCAGTTTCTAATCCAGTTCGTTTTGTTTTAAATGGTTTGTTTTCTTATTTTTCTTGCTGACTAATGACTATCAAGTTTATGGTATATATATATATATATATATATAATTATCGTCATTGGTATCGTTATCGCAATAAATACCTGAAATTATCGTGATAATTTTTTTAGGCCATATCGCCCATCCCTACTGTATAAATAGAAAAGAAACAGATTAAAGAAACAGTTTAGTCCATTCATCCAGAGACTGTAGAAACCATAGAATGTCTTGGGACTGATGTTGCTGCAAGAATTATAATTTCTTGACTGGGTGCTAATTCAGTAGCCACTATTTTAGTTTTGAAATAAATGTTCTAACTGGGTTAGAAGATGATGGCATAAAAGCCATGGAACTATAAGTTGGTTAGCCTTCAGATGAAAGATACGGAAAGATCTAAAGTAAATTGTCTAAGAGACCAATTTGAACTAAATTCAGCCTTGTGAACTAGGACTCAAAAAGAATAGAACAAGTCTTTTCAGTCAGAAGTTTTCAGAAAGGAAACAAGGAATATTAGCCTGAAAATTAATGTTTTGTCTTAAATGTAGTATTAAAAACTAAGCTGAGTTAGCAGACTAGAAAGAATAACATTGAACTGTTATTTAACATTGGATTGTTAGGAAATTGTTAGGAGTACAAGTAGAGTGTATTTTGTATTTTGTATTTTGGAAACATATTTGATTTGTCCGGGTATCTGAAATGGTCAGTCTAAAAGATTGCTGAGAATTTAAATCTGAATAAGCACCTTAACGGCTCTAACACCTTTTGTTCTGTTTCACACCTCTGAGGGCACATCTCCTGTACTTGCCATGGCTGAGTCTGCATGAAACAAGGGTAATGGCCCTGCATTGAGACCAACAACAGAAAGACATGGAACAGAACCTCCAAATGTTACTATTGATCAGATGATGGAAAATCTGAATGAATATTTGAACAAAAGGCTGGGACTAAGGAAGTGCCAGGGTGACATCTGCCAGAAGTACAACATTAGGCACTCAGAGACTGGACAATGGGCCTTGCTGGACATTAAAAGGGCTTATGGAAAGATGCAGCGCTCAAGAGCAAACACAAACAGAGATGGCTTGTCTGTAATTTTGGTCAAACAAATTCAACAGCATCTACAGAAGTGTGAGACTGACAAATTACTACGTGATAAAGCAGAGAAAGCAAAGGTTCGAGCACTGGCTGAACAATTGCAGAATGAAAAGAAAGACAAAGAAAGACTACTAAATGAGAAGACCAAGTTGTTAAATTTGCTTTCCAAACGATTGGAATCAAAAGACTGTTCTGGAAAAAAAAGAGTCATTCCATAAGATCTAGCAGCAAAGCAGAACAAGAGTTTCTCTATCCATTTAGTGATCTCCAGAAGAATGAGGATCATCAAGACCTTTATCTGCTTAGAGAAAGTGACAACAGTTCCACAGTGAACTCTGACAGCGATGTAAACACACATGATGATATCAGAAAGGACAACTTGAAGGTTAGGATTGCTCCTGTAATTGTCAAAAACAGAAGGACTGAAGTTGAAATTGACAATGAGGAGGAGTATGAGGAAAATGGTGAACGACAAACTCGAACTGTCACAAAAGTGGTAAAGAAATATGTTCCACACAGAACATACCAGCCAGCTACTCCAGAGCAAGTTGACAAATGGTCAAAAGATTTGCCAGATGTATACAAACAACCACGGAAAGCTTGGCAATTTCTTCAGCGTTTGCAGAAAATATACAATTTGCACCCACTAGATGGAGTGATGATTGTTAATGTGAACTTAAGGGACAATGACCAAAAGAGATTAACAGTAAGTGTTGAAAGAAGGACTGGTGAGTCTCAAGCGAACATTGAGGCTGGATGGGAAGCTGTACGAACATTCTTGTTTGAACTGAAACCTGCAGAGGTTAATTGGGCTAAAATTACCTCATGCATGCAGAAGACAGGCGAAAGTGTTGCTGAGTATGAAGAACGCTTCATACAAATTTGGTTGGAATATGCCGGTGTGAACAACAATGAAGATCTCAGTAAAGATACCGGCATGCCTCTTAAAACCGTATTTGTAAATGGACTGAAACCTGAGATTTCTAAAGCCCTTAAAATCAGGTATGATGACTGGGACAGCATTGGAACAGCATTCATGCAGATTGTGAAATGGTCAGCAAAGATTGAAAGAACACAGGAAGTCAATCTCAGAGCTTTGCAAACCAAAACCTTATCATTCAACAACAGGACAACGGGGTATGAAGAACATGAATATGTGAGATACCCAAAAGCAAAAAGTCAAGGAAGATGCAGGTACTGCAACGAAGAAGGACACTTGGTTCGTGATTGCAAGATGATTTTAACACATCAAAGTGATGATGATGACAACTTGTTGAAGAGGTTTCAGCAGCTGACAGACAAGCAAAAGCAGACTCTGCTGAAAGCTTTTGAGCCGCAGGAAAACTGAAGAACCTCTCTCTGCAGCACCAACTAGTGACATCTCATCCAACAACTGATGTACTCCATGTGTATGCAAATAAGACAAATGAAGACCCCATCCCAAAGGTGAAAGCATACACAGAAGTTTCAACAACTGAAGCCAAAGATGATGTCCTAGTAGACGGTACTGCTAAACAAGCCGTAAAGGAGAGAGGTGCACATACAGCGGCATTTAGACAACTTGAGCAAGACAGACAACCAGACAGTAAATAGATGCAGAATGAAGTGCACAAAGAAAAAACACCATTGATGGAAAATGGAGTTGAACTGCATGAAGACAACCAATGCAGTGAGGATGACCACAGGAAAACAGGACTATACTTCTTTGAACATGTCACAGGCCGGCCCATGCCCAATGAAAATCTAACATCTGACAGCCTTGTCCAAACTGATGAAAGACTCAGCCTGGCAGTACACAATGTGAAGGATAAAGTTTTGACACCTCCAAAGGGGGGCCATGGTAGAGTAACAATTAAAAAAACTCAGAGGTCAATGAAAGAATCCAGGTGGAAAAGCCCACATCAGGATCTCTTGGTAGCTGATGGAGCAGTTAAGGTGCAAAGAAAAGTGGATCGACGTGAGCCAGTGGGATTTGAAACATCTACCTAGAGATGAGGGATAGATGGCAGTAGTGTTTATCAGAGTCCAGAAATGGTGGGACTAGGGTTTTTAGGCTCTAGCTTGTCGCCTGAGGACGAAGACATAAACATACATCCACTGATAAACACAGTAGTGTCCTGCCAATATTAAATAGGGACAGTTTTAGGAGTAGTTAAGTGTTATTTGATTAAAATATTTTCCTTGGCAAGATACATTTCCCTTTTCTCTTTTGTGTGATTGCAGGTGTTTCAGCACTCCAGATGATGACCAAAGACGACCAACGCCTAGACCGCACTGCACTGGCCACCTAGCTGAACGTGCCTGAACGTCCACAGAAAACAACACTATCCACCACTTCCTCAAGACCACAATGTCAAAATAATAAAGGACTCAAGCATTCAGGAGGATGCAGTCTTCATCATAAACACTTATTCTGCCATTACATTAAGTAATCAAACCTGTATGCAGCATGCTGTATACATGATTTATGGAAGTTTGTTTTATGATCAAAAATGATCAGAGGAGGGATTGAAAGATTATGTGTATTTTCATTATCTTTAGTTAGATGCATTTACATTGTGACTGTGCCTCAGATGCAATCAACTCTGTGTTTGTAAAGGTGTGAACCAAATGGCCCATATAGACGTATGGCCCACAGAAACTGATGGGTGTGAATGACAAAGAAACAGCATTGCTCAGAGCAGATCACAGGGTAGATTGATCTCCTGTGGGAGGTCCTAACAGTGTTCTATTGTTTGTAACCCTTTTGTCTTCGTGTATAAAGTTCTGTCCCACAGACAGAACTTTGGGTTAAGATGTTTTGAAGGCTGAGACGCTAACATCGTTGCTGAAGAACTGTGCTACACTACTACCTTCAATAAATTCTTCTCCCCACAAGAACTCTGGTCAAGCTTACTTATTTTATGTATTAGAGAAATCTAATACATTGGCGAGCCACCCAAACGACTGCACGGCCAAATACAGCAAAATCTAACATAATATATAGAGTAAAACAAATTTCCAAATTCAACCTACCTTTCAGTCTGAGAAAATCGATTGATTCGAGCAGAAAGTTCAAGACGCTCGTGCGTCGTGACATCAGAAAAACATCTGACGCTGGATCCTTAAAGTTCAGGTGAGATGTTTGAGTAGTTGTGAATTTAGTGTTTAAGTTGAAAGAGTGTAACATTATTATTATAATAATGTCCAGCTTTTTCATCTCACTGACTTCCAACTGGTTGGAGTTTATCTACACTTAAGTTGGCAGGATTTTTTAAAATTATTATTTTTTTTTTTTTTTGTGGGACTAGAGGGAAGGGTCATGGGGAGCATGAATGCTAATGTGAATAAAGTGTTGAATGAGGGGACAGATGGATTGACATAGTCTAAGTTCCACCAGTGATGAAGCTGACCAAAAATAAACGTTGATTCAATGTTGTCTTTTTCAACACTGAAAAGCATTGAAATTTCAACATTGATTCAATATTATTTAACGTTGAATTTTCAATCTCAACCAAAATGATGATTCTGATGGAATTTCAACATTCAATCATTGTCACCTTGCTATCTGGGCTCTCCTCCGCCTCACCACCTCTCATTTTCGTACGCGGGTGGAGTGTGTTCTCCTCCGCCTCACCACCTCTCATTTTCGTACACAAGTAGAGTGTGCTCTCCTCTGTCTCACAACCTCTCATTTTCATACGCATGTGGTGGTGTGCTCTCTTCCGCCTCACCACCTCTCATTTTCGTACACAAGTAGAGTGTGCTCTCCTCCGTCTCACCACCTCTCATTTTCATACGCATGTGGTGGTGTGCTCTCCTCTGTCTCACCACCTCTAATTTTCGTACACAAGTAGAGTGTGCTCTCCTCCGCCTCACCACCTCACATTTTTGTACGCGGGTGGAGTGTGCTCTCCTCCGCCTCACCACCTCACATTTTCGTACGCGGGTGCCCTCTCGCCCACCTCACCACCTGCCAAACACTCAGATTTATTCTCTGGCAGTCTTTTCGTACACGGGTCTCCACTCACCCATGTTTGAGGAGGTTTTTACCTCCTGTGGGGAGCGAGTCACCCATCTCTCTCCCCAGTGTTCGTGCTGGACCCAATGGCACGCCAGAGCGGCCGCTCTGGTTTTAACGAGACGACCGTACCATCGAGGGGAGATAGGTCGGCCGGGGACCGGGACAATTGCGACACGGGCGGGGTTCCCCACAAGGGCGACTCAGCCGTTTTGCACCAAAGCATCAATCAAAATAAAAATGCAAATACAATATGGCTTTGTGCACTTATCAAATTGTAAAAGGCCGCGAGTTAATCAAGTATATAATCTGTTGTACTGCATGTTTCAAAGCAAAGAGGGGCACATGAGCAACTCTGTTTACACCTGGTATAATGATGTGTTTTGGTTGATCAGATCACAAGTGGACGATGCTAAATACAGGTGTAAACAGGGTCTAAAACATTTTGAGCTTGACCACTTCCAGAGGTAGTCGAAAACGATTAAATGTGTTTGAACAGCCACAAAAGACCGCCTACTGACCTAACGCATTAACATTATGGGATGCGCGCTTGCCAGACAGATTTATACTTTGTCGACTGAAGACCGAAGTTTGTTTTGAAGATGAAAAATGTACCTAACACAATGTTTTCCCACCATTCCTGATTTCTAACACACAATGAATGCAGTGATCCATATCTGCATGTGCTGTGAGTTTAAAGGATTAGTTCACCTTCAAATGAAAATGATTTTCCCCTGGATTTACTCACCCTCAAGCCATCCTAGGTGTATATGCCTTTCTTCTTTCAGATGAACATAATCTGAGAAATATTAATAAATATCCTGATGCATCCGAGGTTTATAATGGCAGTGAGCGAAGATCTGAAGTGTCTCCATTCACATCCATCCATCGTAAACGTGTACTCCACACGGCTCCAGGGGGCCTTCTGAAGTGAAGTGATGCGTTTGTGTAAAAACATTTAAAAAAAAAAAAAATCCATATTTAACAAGTTATGAAGTAAAATATCTAGCTTCCGCCAGACCACTTTCCATATTCAAGTTACGAAGAAAGTGTAAACTGGCGTCACGTCAATTAAGCTTTTTCCGTAAGTTGAATAGGGAAGGCGGTTTTGGGCAAAAGCTAGATATTTTACTTTATAACTTGTTAAATATGGATTTAACAAGTTATAAAGTAACTTGAAAGTGAACTAATCCTTTAAACATGCATTAGGAATGCACTTTAATGTTTTTAATGCATAAATAAGTTCACATTTAGCAGTATGAAACAGACAAAAAAAAAAAAAAATTAACTCCTTGGGGAAATCATATTTTTAAGCTTTATTACACTTCCCTGTGCTTAACGTAAATGCAAAGTGTATGTACATGTTACATGAATACATGTTATGCATATTTTTTTTTCTCTCTTACAGCTGAGAAAATTGATCAAGAAACCCTCCTTCTTTTAGATGATATCACACTGACCTCTCTGATCCCCATTATTGGACTTTGTTTAAAATTCAAGAAGTACCTCAAGAATTTGCTTGATGTAAGTAAAAGGTATTAGGTGTAGAAGGCATGGGGTACATCTGTTTTAAATGCAAAAGGTCTTTGGGACCTCATATTAGAGCTTTGTTTGCACATTTAAGGGTAGTACATCATGTATTTTCTACATCTAGTTATTTTCAGTGTGCTCAAGCTGGATGTCATCGCACATTCAGTCTTATTAGATCATTTAGAAGACACCTACTGGAGCATGTTAATGAAATTGGAGATGAAATGGAGGAAACCCCTTTAGTTGAGCCTGATGATGATTCATCAAATTCAGTTTTAGATGCTATGTTGAACAGTGTGATGAGGACTGGGATGAAATTGCTGAGGAACAATGTTATGAGTTAGAGGAAGAAAATATACGAGACAGAGTAGCTTTGTTTTTAGCGAAATTAAGATCAAATTCCTCTCAAACATTGAGTGCTGTTAATTTTGTGGTAGATCACACATCTAGCCTTATCAGTGATGTTGTTGGATCTCGACAGAGAAAATCTGTTTCCTTTTTAAGAGAGATAGGCCACAGTGAGAGTCCTGGGGGCCAGCAGCTTTTAGAGCATTTTGCATGTGCAGCTCAACCATTTCAGGGATTTGAGTCAGAGTACAAGCAAATGCAGTATTTTACTCAGTCTGGATGCTTTGTGCAGCCAGAGGAAGTACCTCTCCCTGGCTTTTCATACACTCAACAGAGAGACCCATCGACGGGGACTGTTAGACAAGTGGCAGTCCGAGACACTTTTCAGCGTGTTCCTCTAAAGCCTTTACTGAAGCAGGTATTAGAAAGTCCAGGAACGATGGAGAAAATCTTTGAGTGGCAAAATCAAGAAAGCACTGCTCTTGAAGATTTTAGAGATGGCACAATCTTTAAAACAAATTAACTCTTTTCCAAAGAGTTGTCCATTCCTCTTGTGCTTTACAATGATGATTGTGAGATGGTCAATCCACTTGGATTGAAAACATCAGTTCACAAGCTAGGTTTTGTTTATTTTACTCTTAAATGCTTGTGACCTGAGTATCTTTCTACAAGACAGACGATGTAAAAACCTATGGTATAAATGCTGTCTTAGATCCAGTTGTGTGTGACATTGAGGATCTGGAATTGGAAGGAATTCAGGTTGAGACAAAACATTTCAAGGGCACTGTCAAAGCAGGAGTCGCACAGGTTTGTGGGGATAACCTGGGTCTTAATGGCATCCTAGGCTACACAACATTTCTCAGGGAAAACCGTGTGTCGATGGTGTCGGGTACACAAAGAGGTTTTGAGAGGACAGACAGTTGAGGATCTGTCAGTAATGCACAACAGGGTTAACTACCATTCTGATCTACTTCAGAATAACCCAACTGAAACTGGCATCAAAAGAAAGTGTTCACTCAAACTGCAGTTCTACCATGTAACTGACAATGTTACTCCAGATGTCATGCATGACATTTTGGAAGGGGTTGGAGGTTATGAAACCAAGCTTGTTCTCAGTTCTTTGATTGAACAAAAACTCTTGACGCTTGATCAGTTGAATAATAGATTGACAAGCTTTGACTATGGTTTTTCTGATGGTCACAACAAGCCATCTGCTATCAAACCTCAGGATCTTAAAAACCCTGATGGGGCCATCAGACAGACAGCAGCACAGATGTGGTGCCTTCTAAGCCTGTTGCCTCTTATGATAGGAGATTTGATTCCAGAAGGCGAGAAACACTGGGAGCTACTACTTTCATTACTTAGCTGCATGGAGTTGATTTTCTCTCCAGCCTTGACTGCAGAGGCAGTAATATTTTTGCAGCATCTGATTGAGGAACACCATAGGCTGTTTTTGGAGCTTTATCCAGATAGGCATTTGAAGCCAAAACACCACTTTATGCTTCATTATCCTGGGGCCATCAGGAAACTTGGACCTTTGGTTCAGTTCTGGTGCATGCGTTTTGAGGCAAAGCAGGGTTTTTTCAAAAGACTAAGTCGCGTAGCCTGCAATTTTTGCAATATTTGTAAAACGCAGGCCAGATGATGTCGTGCTACATCTTGCTCTGGGAAGATGTTCTCGCATGACTTTGAAGTTGGTCCACGATACACCACATTCCTGGGACCTAGAGGATTGAGAAAGTAAAATGTGGATTTGAGGGAATTCCATTGTTCCCAGATGTCTATTTGCCATCGTGGATTAAATGCAAGGGAACTACTTACAGGTCAGGAATGACACTTTTTGTGTCTCACTCTGCTGATGGTGAGCCCCAGTTTGCAACCATTCAGAACATTGTGGTCATTGACTCCAAAGTCAAATTCATTGTGAAAAAATGGGATACAGTTGGATTTGACAGACATTTTTTTGCCTTCTCTGTGTCTCCTTCTTCTGCACTTGATGTGGTGGACATTCATTCTGTCGATGATCACCACCCTCTACATGTTGTGATGTCCTTAAAATAGAGAATGAGAATGATCATTACATTTCTCTGAGATACAGGCTATTTTAGGTGGGGGGAACAAAAATAACATTAGTTTAAAGGGATGGTTCACTCCTGATTTAAAATGTCCTGATAATTTACTCACTCCCGTGTCATCCAAGATGTTCATGTCTTTCTTTCTTTAATCGAAAACATTCCAAAATTTTTCTCCAAATTTTCCTCAATTTCATTTCGACTGAAGAAAGAAAGACATGAATATTTTGGATGACATGGGGGTGAGTAAATTATCAGGACATTTTAATTCTGGAGTAACGCAGTTCTTTAAATTATGCTTTCTACACCTCCTACCAAATACTACCTTCTTACAGGGGTAAACAATATTCTATTCATACAAAATATCAATGTATATCAAAGTCATCATGGGCACATCACAATACATGGAGAGGGTTTCTCAATTTGATGACATCATAAAAAAATCTTGTACATTGACTGAAAATAATGGTTTAGTCAAATTGGCAGAATTGTCGTTGCTGAAACAATATATTGTGCAGACCTAACGTATTGTAAAAATGCATACATGTACGTTACCAATCGATTTTTCTATTCGATTTTAAGGAATCAATCAAAGAACATGCAACTACGCCTACTATACCAAGGGAGCAGCAGCATGGTCCAGAGCACAGAATATCTGTGGAGCAAGTTGCAGCATTTGTAAGTTTTTCTTTTTTCTTTTTTTTTTTTATTGATTTATTTAGTCTATTACTAGAAAAGGCCTGTCTATTTTTTTTGTTTTTCTGTTTTTGGATGAATTACAGAAACCTACATTTTGTAGCGATTTCGTAGAGATATTAAGTCAATTTATGGGTGGGACATATGAATATAATAAGTCAAAGCTTTATGACTGATTATTATGCATATACCGACCCAAGGTAATTTTCCACCAGACAACAGGTGGCTGTGAAATGAACAAGACCACTATTAAAGGGTGTCACGTGAAGGCTTCTTGCCTCCTGGGAGCATTGACTGTTTTGATACAATTTTTCATTTGGCCAATGGGAAAAGGGTTGACCATCAATTGGCAGAAGGCCATGAGAAATGATGTCAAAAGATGTACAGTAGCTGGAAGCTGGTCACCCTTACTAAGAAAATTCTCTTGCATAAGCAACACCTGCAATTATATTAGTGAAGTGTCTATGACAGAAAGGTCAGAGAGTACATGGGAAGAAGAGCCCCCGTAGATCATATCATGGAAAATAACTGTTAAGGTGAATATTACCAGCCAATGATATTACTTTGGTGTATTTTAAGAGATAAGAAAAAGCCAATGATATTAATTTGGTGTGTTTTTAAGAGATAAGAAAAATGTATAAAAACTGCGCCCCGGCTACGGGAGCCTCAGATGCGGAGCTGGCATCTCACTTTGTTGCTTGACAATAAAGTTAAATACTTCTGAGACCTGGAACTTCGACTCTGCAAGTTTTTCTTTGAGACCAGATCTGAAGGGACAAAGAGACATCGAATTTGCCACGACAGTATTCAGACCCCCTTACATTTTTCACTCTTTGTTATATTGCAGCCATTTGCTAAAATCATTTAAGTTCATTTTTTCCTCATTAATGTACACACAGCACCCCATATTGACAGAAAAACACAGAATTGTTGACATTTTTGCAGATTTATTAAAAAAGAAAAACTGAAATATCACATGGTCCTAAGTATTCAGACCCTTTGCTCAGTATTTAGTAGAAGCACCCTTTTGATCTAATACAGCCATGAGTCTTTTTGGGAAAGATGCAACAAGTTTTTCACACCTGGATTTGGGGATCCTCTGCCATTCCTCCTTGCAGATCCTCTCCAGTTCTATCAGGTTGGATGGTAAACGTTGGTGGACAGCCATTTTTAGGTCTCTCTAGAGATGCTCAATTGGGTTTAAGTCAGGGCTCTGGCTGGGCCATTCAAGAACAGTCACGGAGTTGTTGTGAAGCCACTCCTTCGTTATTTTAGCTGTGTGCTTAGGGTCATTGTCTTGTTGAAAGGTAAACCTTCGGCCCAGTCTGTGGTCCTGACCACTCTGGAGAAGGTTTTCGTCCAGGATATCCCTGTACTTGGCCGCATTCATCTTTCCCTCGATTGCAACCAGTTGTCCTGTGCCTGCAGCTGAAAAACACCCCCACAGCATGATGCTGCCACCACCATGCTTCACTGTTGGGACTGTATTGGACAGGTGATGAGCAGTGCCTGGTTTTCTCCACACTGCTTAGATTTAAGGCCAAAAAGTTCTATCTTGGTCTCATCAGACCAGAGAATCTTATTTCTCACCATCTAGGCAAACTCCATGCGGGCTTTCATGTGTCTTGCACTGAGGAGAGGCTTCCGTCGGGCCACTCTGCCATAAAGCCCCGACTGGTGGAGGGCTGCAGTGATGGTTGACTTTTTACAACTTTCTCCCATCTCCCAACTGCATCTCTGGAGCTCAGCCACAGTGATCTTTGGGTTCTTCTTTACCTCTCTCACCAAGGTTCTTCTCCCCCGATAGCTCAGTTTGGCCGGACGGCCAGCTCTAGGAAGGGTTCTGGTCGTCCCAAACGTCTTCCATTTAAGGATTATGGAGGCCACTGTGCTCTTAGGAACCTTAAGTGCAGCAGAATTTTTTTTGTAACCTTGGCCAGATCTGTGCCTTGCCACAATTCTGTCTCTGAGCTCTTCAGGCATTCCTTTGACCTCATGATTCTCATTTGCTCTGACATGCACTGTGAGCTGTAAGGTCTTATATAGACAGGTGTGTGGCTTTCCTAATCAAGTCCAATCAGTATAATCAAACACAGCTGGAGTGTCACAGCAAAGGGTCTGAATACTTAGGACCATGTGATATTTCAGTTTTTCTTTTTTAATAAATCTGAATTAAAAATTGGATGTGCCTAAACTTCCTTCAGTTAAACAAAGACAAAACTGAAGTCATTGCGTTTGGAAACAAAGATGAAGTTCTCAGTGACCATGTACCTTCACTCTAGAGGTCAAACAATTAAAAATCAAGTCAAGAATCTTGGTGTGATTTTGGAGTCAGACCTGAGTTTCAGTAGCCATGTAAAGACAGTAACTAAATCAGCATATCATCATCTCAGAAATATTGCAAGAATTAGATGCTTTGTCTCCAGTCAAGACTTAGAGAAACTTGTTCATGCTTTCATCACCAGCAGGGTGGATTATTGTAATGGCCTCCTCACTGGTCTTCCCAAAAAGACCATAAGACTGCTGCAGCTCGTACAAAATGCTGCTGCCAGGATTCTGAGCAGAACCAGAAAACATGAACACATCATACCAGTCCTCAGGTCCTTGCACTGGCTTCCAGTTGCATTTAGAATTGATTTTAAAGTACTGTTACTTGTTTATAAATCACTCAATGGCCTAGAACAGGGGTATTCAACTAAAATTTTAAATTCCAGTAACAGAAAATTTATTGAAGCAAAGGTCCGGAAGATCATAATGTCTAACTAGTTAGTGTGATATAAATTATATACATTATAAGTAGCCTAGTAGTTGTAGATCTGCATGTAATTGATTCCTGACTGTCAAATCAAATGAATTCAGTACAATTCAAAAACGTTTTGACAATATTTATTGTCACGTAAAATAGAACTGAACATATATGTAACTGTAGATATGTTCTCTGATTAGCTTGTAACACCTCCTCTTTTTTTTGGATGTTACTCTGAGGGGTTCAGCAGATTTGACATGTACTGATAAAATCTCTAAAACAAACAAATGATCTTTGCAACCTATTTTATTGCTCCCACAAGTGTTTATTTACAAGTACCACAAAGTCAATGAATGAAAGTCTTTTCAATGAGTCAGATAGGTGAAGTAAAACTTAGCGTTAGTCCAGTCTTTTGATGAGTTGATGAAGATGAAATGAGCTTTAAATCCAGCAGGTTATTTGAGTACGATGCAATGTTTGAAGTCCTATTATCCACAATGAGAGACAATCCTTCAGCGTCGTTGGAGTTGCCCACCATGTGGGTAAAGGCCTTGTTCTGTAGCCGCAATAACAGCTTGTCTTAAACTGGAAGTGTTACCACAATAAACACCATGATGTGACACAAATAAAGTCCTTTCTAGAAATAAATCAAGCAAATAGCTACCATTAGTGATCTTATTTCACAAACAACATGGGGAAATCAATCCATACTTACATTTGAGCAGGAACTTAAGAGTTCTCAAAAAAAAGGACATCAACAAGAAGAGCAAGCAGGTAGCTTGAGTAAAACCATGAGGCTTCCCTCTACCAAACAAGCTAGCTTCTTCTTTGGTGGCCAGGCTTATATGCCGGCTACCTCCAGGCACTAGCGCCCTCAAGCTGCTCCTAGTGGTACTACCATTGCTTTACCCACTACACACTAGGAAAACAATAATAATAATGAAGCTAAAATCCAACAATAAAAACAGGTAACACCTTGTCCGTTACAAGCTAAATAAAATAGAGCTACATTTCAAAATAAGAGAAAATAAATAAACAAAAAATGTTCAAACTTAAGCATGTTCTGACTATGAGTAAAGTTGACAATGAGTAAAGTTGGCCACATATTCAGAGATTTGAATTTCCCGGATCAATAACTTGTGAGCCAAATTACACAAATAACACCTCTTTTCAAATATTTCACACTCCACTGCTGGTTATACTATAACACTTATTTTGGAAAAATGTATTTTTGCATTTATTTTTTTGTATTTTTTATTATGAAAAATAATGAATAACTTCACTGTAATACACTGCACTATTGACATTTTTCCAAAATAAGTGTTGTAGTATCTACTATCAAGACATCAGTGATGTGTGATCTGAATTTGGTGACAGTACGGTGTGTTACAATGAAGTTATTACATGTATTTTTCATAATGAAGTTCATAATTTCTTAGTAAAGTTATTGAATATATTTCATTATAAAAAAATTATTCAAAAATATATTTTTCCAAAATAAAGAGTTGTAGTATAACCAGCAGTGATGTGTGAACTGAATTTGGTGACAATGCAGTGTGTAAAATTTAAGTTATTGACTGTTTTGCACTTTGCAGACGGTCCCTTCGGATCTGTCTCTCAGCCGTCCGTTTTGTCCACTGCGGAGGAAAGCTTGTTTTGAGGAAAATTAAGTTGTAGCTGCTTGTCTACATTAAAAAGAGGTGTTATTTGTGTAGTAACATCGTTTATCTCGAGTTATTTATCCGGAAAATTTGAATCTGTGAAAATGCGGCCAACTTTACCGTTTCTCTACCTATCTCCGTCTCGCTCGTATTTTTCTCAACTTTCTCCGTCTCACTCGCCTGTTTCTCTCCTTTTCTCCATCTCTGTGACTCTTCTGTTTCTCCCCCTTTGTTTTGTACATGTATCGCTATTTTTCTTTTTCTTTCTACCGTCTTTTCATGTGTAATTACCGCCTGGGATGCGCGGACTTGATTGGCTGAATAGTATCACGTGGGATAGCTTAACTCGCGTGCAATTGGTCTGTGCGTTTCATCATCATAAACCTTTACCGTAAAGACTACAAAAGCTGCGCCGGTAAAATAGCACCCCATCAGGTTTTAAATCATAACCTTCTGTTTTGGTTCGGGTCCGTACGGGACAGCTTCTGGGTCCGGACCCGGACCGCGGTCCGCCTGTTAGTGACCTCTGGCCTAGGACCTTAATACATAGGTTTATATTCTATGAGAATATCTGCAAACAGATCACTCAGATCATCAGGATCAAGTCACTTAGAAATACCAAGGGTTCACTCAAAGCAAGGAGAGTCTGCTTTTAGCTGTTACGCCAGCCACAGCTGGAACCAGCTTCCAGAAGAGATCAGTTGTGCTCCAACAGTAGCCACATTCAAATCCAGACTCAAAACACATCTTTTTATCTATGCATTTGCTGATTGAGCACTGTGCTATGTCCGAAATGTTTGCATTTTATTTTATACGTATTATCTTTTTATTCTTTTAATTCCTTTTCCTGTTTTTATTTCATTTTTAATGTATTTTATATCTTTTATGTATCATCTTGTTATCTCTGACTTTTAATGCATTTTAAATATTGCTGTCTGGTTGAAAGAGCTGGGAGAATTAGGAAGAAAGCATTTGTGATTAGGTTAACAGGTAGCAGTCCTGTCGTGTGAGGAAGATCCATTTAGATCTGCTCTGATGGATAGATCCGTTTAGATCCACTCTGACGGACAACAACAACAACAACAACAACAACAAAAAACTCCCTAAGGCTTCCTAGCTCATCCATCCAGATAGCAAAATTCTCTGTTTTTACTGTTATTTCTATTCCTTATGTTCTATTTTTATTATTCCTCTTTATGTAAAGCACTTTGAATTACCATTGTGTATGAAATGTGCTATACAAATAAAATTGCCTTACCTTGCCTTTTAGTCCAAGTACAGTTACAAAAGTCACCATGGCTTCATCAGAAGCTGAACAGTTTCCATGCCTTAAGGATTGCCAGGGTAAAGGCTATGTGAGTATAGTGTCTAACACAGGGATGTGATTTTGCTGTATTTATATGGATTTCTGTATTTCTGATCTCAGAAGTATGAGAAAAGTATTATTGCCGTTTTTTTTGTTTGTTTTTTTAAACCTGTGCTTGAAAGTTACAGCACTATCATATGTACACTTTGGACAAGTGGAAGAAATGCAAGGCTCGAAATTGTGACCATTTTAGTCACATATGCTCCCTAAATTTAATGTGTGCACCCTTAAAATATATTTGGGAGCATTTATGAGTGCGCATATAATTGTTGGGGTGCGACCCATTTTCATTTCTCTACAAAATGTTCACTAATTACAGCACAGTATGCGTCTGCTGTGAGCTGATACAGTGGCCGGTCCACCGTTCTATCATTCAACCAATTAAACTTCATCTTTATGTTCTTAAGTTTAAAGCAGACTTTAATGTTTGTTAATATTAGCCATCAATCACTCCCTTTCACTGCGCTTCATTGTCACATGACAGGGAGCTAGAACACAAAATACAAAGAGCTGAAGAGAGAAGATGAAAGAACCGTTACACACGACTCAACATTAGCACTTGAATTTTTATATTTAAAACATGATACAGTTAAGCAACATTTCACGACCTAGAGTAAGCCGTTTTCCTGAATATCCTGAATAAAACATCACAATTGAAAATGTAACACTGATTTCATAACAGTTCAATGAACTGTAAAAAGTAGTTAAAATTAAATCACTTACATTTTAGACGCAATAGTGCCTGTTTTTGTTCTGTTTCAGCAGCAAAAATAGTTCCAAACAAAGTTCACAGCAGAACAAACGCGCATTTCATGACAACACAAAAAACAACTGCGTCATTATTGAATGAATCATCCGTTTGAACGAATCGTTTCAATCAATGACTCAATGACTCACTCATTAACATGGTCACCTGCCGTTAATTCATAATTATGTTAATCATTTATGGCTTATGATTTATCAATTTTAATTTTGATTCCATATTTTATGCACTCATATTTTCAAGTATTTACTTGTTATTGTACCCTTATGGTTATTCTTATTTTATCTTTAAGAGTATGTATGCTTGTTATATTCAATTGTTCTTCAAGTGTTCCAGTGTGACAGGTCACGTCGACACGTTTGTGGTTAGATATTGGACACCTGCCAAGTACTGCAGAAGTGATGTGTTTCAGAATTAGTTGCTCATTTGGACTTAATATGTCTGTTATTATTTCTGCTGACATTTGATCATGTAAGATTTGCAAAATTCCCTTAAGTGGGTCAAAACAACCCCTACAACTATTTTTGACACTGGACCAGTCTATGACATAATGGGTAAAACCATTTAACCTTTTCTTATTAGAACAAAAACATCAGTTTGAGTGAGATGTAAATTTCCCTATATGCTTATGGCATAAAACTGGCTGAGTCGTTGATAATTTAGCTTTTCTCTCCTTTGCTCTTTTCAGCTTCTGCTTCTTCTCTCTTACCTGCAAATGTCTTAATTATTGTTCTTTTTGATCTTCATCCATTAGATACAATACTCTGGATTTTACAAAACTCTAAAATTTTAATATTAACTATTAATTAGCCTACTTCTTTCTGATTGTTATTTTTCCTTTTGGTTTTATTAAATATTTTCATTATCGATTAAAGTTTGCGTGCGAGGCTAAATTTAATTGAAAGGAATAAATCATTTTTCTTCAACGTCATCAACAGCCTGGATCTCATTTTCTCAAGTTTTTGCATCAATAAGATTAGAGGAAAAAGCCCTTTATAAAAAAAAAAGTAAAAAATAAAATAAAAATGCCCTCAAGGTAAATACCACAAATATGCAAATTTAAATGTCAAAGCTGGGTGAACACTGATGAGAATATTGCTTTAGTAAATTATATTTACAACACAAAAATCATATTTTTTCCAGATAAGCAACTTTTTTTTAATTCGGACAAGCGAATGACAAGGCTTTTTAGTTGTGGTGCTCCTAAATGTTTGCTGGTGCTCCTAACTTTCTGAAGTTGGGAGCACCAGTGCTACCAAGTAGAAAAGTTAATTTTGAGCCCTGTAATGTGTTTAAAGCATATACATACTTTTATTATATGTATATGTGTTTCCCAGAACTGCAAATTTTTGAAGTCTCCTAGAGCTGCACGATTACTCATTAAAAGATAGTGATCAAGTGATCAACATGAGTGCGACATTAGAGCATACCCACGTACGAAGAACCCCATGTGGTGAGACGGGTGAGAGCACACCTGTGTAAGAAGAACCCCATGTGGTGAGACGGGTGAGAGCACACCAGTGTACGAAGAACCCCATGTGGTGAGACGGGTGAGAGCACACCTGCGTACGAAGAACCCCATGTGGTGAGATCACACCTGCGTACAAAGAACCCCATGTGGTGAGAGCACACCTGTGTAAGAAGAACCCCATGTGGTGAGACGGGTGAGAGCACACCTGTGTAGGAAGAACCCCATGTGGTGAGAGCACACCTGCGTACGAAGAACCCCATGTGGTGAGACGGGTGAGAGCACACCTGTGTAAGAAGAACCCCATGTGGTGAGACGGGTGAGAGCACACCTGTGTAAGAAGAACACCATGTGGTGAGAGCACACCTGTGTACGAAGAACCCCATGTGGTGAGACGGGTGAGAGCACACCTGTGTAAGAAGAACCCCATGTGGTGAGACGGGTGAGAGCACACCTGTGTAGGAAGAACCCCATGTGGTGAGACGGGTGAGAGCACACCTGTGTAGGAAGAACCCCATGTGGTGAGAGCACACCTGCGTACGAAGAACCCTATATGGCGAGACGGGTGAGAGCACACCTGTGTAAGAAGAACCCCATGTGGTGAGAGCACACCTGTGTAAGAAGAACCCCATGTGGTGAGACGGGTGAGAGCACACCTGTGTAGGAAGAACCCCATGTGGTGAGAGCACACCTGCGTACGAAGAACCCTATATGGCGAGACGGGTGAGAGCACACCTGTGTAAGAAGAACCCCATGTGGTGAGAGCACACCTGTGTACGAAGAACCCCATGTGGTGAGACGGGTGAGAGCACACCTGTGTAAGAAGAACCCCATGTGGTGAGAGCACACCTGTGTACGAAGAACCCCATGTGGTGAGACGGGTGAGAGCACACCTGTGTAAGAAGAACCCCATGTGGTGAGAGCACACATGTGTAAGAAGAACCCCATGTGGTGAGAGCACACCTGCGTACGAAGAACCCCATGTGGTGAGACGGGTGAGAGCACACCTGTGTAAGAAGAACCCCATGTGGTGAGACGGGTGAGAGCACACCTGTGTAAGAAGAACCCCATGTGGTGAGAGCACACCTGTGTACGAAGAACCCCATGTGGTGAGACGGGTGAGAGCACACCTGTGTACGAAGAACCCCATGTGGTGAGACGGGTGAGAGCACACCTGCGTACGAAGATGAGAGGTGGTGGTGAGACAGTTACCATGTTTTCACCATGAGTCATCTGACTCCTGGTGTATTGTCAGTTTCTGGGTGGTTGATCTGATTATCAATAAATATTCATATTTTGATTATTGAAGTCGATTGCTGTAGATGTGTTATTTTATTAGTTTTAATTAGTACAATTTAATTTACAACCCATTTTTGGGTTACATCAACCCAGCCTTGTAGTAATTTTTAACCAATAATTGGGTTAAAAATGACAACCCAGCGTGCTGGGTCAAACATTTAACCCAAATCGTTGGGTTAAAACAACCCAGCACTGGGTTCGTCCCTTTTTGACCCAGATTGGGTTGTTTTTAACCCAGCATTTTTTAGAGTGCATGCTCCTCTGTTTTTAACTCACTTGCACTTTATTGCACCATGCAATTGACAAAATAAATGTTGTATTTTTCTAGAATTCAGTGGGCGGTCAGCCATTTTTTTCTGAATATGTAAAATGACATTTACTAAATATGTAAAATGACACGAGATATTATGTCTTATTTTCTGGGGAGGGGTCAAAATTATTTGACCCCTCCCCAGAAAAAAAATTTTTTTTTGCTTAATACAAGCTATATTATCTACCATGTGGGGTAAGAAAAAAAATCTTAATCTGTATTGTATAAAGCACTAAATAAATAAAGATGACATGAATACCTTTTGCTTGCAGTTTAAATGTTTTTTTATTCATACCACAATAGTAAATAAGTCTCTTTATTGAAATTGTATTATCTATATAAAGATAAAATTGTCTATTCCTTTTAAATGGACAGCAATATGAAAAAAAATTCCTTGAAAAATATATTTAATTGGGGTCTACAAAAGTCTAACAATAAAATGACACGAGATATTATGTCTTATTTTCTGGGGAGGGGTCAAAAATAAGTGAGATTCACTGTAAAACAAAGAAAAACAACAACGAGTGTGCGAAATTCACCGTAAAACAAAGAGAAAAAGAGAAAACAACAACAAGTGTGTGAGATTCACTGTAAAACAAAGAGAAACAACAATGAGTGTGCGAAATTCACCGTAAAACAAAGAGAAAAAGAGAAAACAACAACGAGTGTGTGAGATTCACTGTAAAACAAAGAGAAAAAGAGAAAACAACAACAAGTGTGTGAGATTCACTGTAAAACAAAGAGAAAACAACGAGTGTGTGAGATTCACTGTAAAACAAAGAGAAAACAACAACAACGAGTGTGTGAGATTCACTGTAAAACAAAGAAAAACAACGAGTGTGTGAGATTCACTGTAAAACAAAGAAAACAACAACGAGTGTGTGAGATTCACTGTAAAACAAAGAGGAAACAACGAGTGTGTGAGATTCACTGTAAAACAAAGAGAAAACAACAACAACGAGTGTGTGAGATTCACTGTAAAACAAAGAAAAACAACGAGTGTGTGAGATTCACTGTAAAACAAAGAAAAACAACGAGTGTGTGAGATTCACTGTAAAACAAAGAAAACAACAACGAGTGTGTGAGATTCACTGTAAAACAAAGAGAAAAACAACGAGTGTGTGAGATTCACTGTAACACAGAGAAAACAATGAGTGTGTGAGATTCACTGTAAAACAGAGAAACAATGAGTGTGAGATTCACTGTAAAACAAAGAGAAAACAACGAGTGTGTGAGATTCACTGTAAAACAGAACGAGTGTGAGATTCACTGTAAAACAAAGAGAAAACAACGAGTGTGTGAGATTCACTGTAAAACAAAGAGAAAACGAGTGTGTGAGATTCACTGTAAAACAGAGAAACGAGTGAGATTCACTGTAAAACAAAGAGAAAACAACGTGTGTGAGATTCACTGTAAAACAAAGAGAAAACAACGAGTGTGTGAGATTCACTGTAAAACAGTGTGAGATTCACTGTAAAACAAAGAGAAAACAACGTGTGTGAGATTCACTGTAAAACAAAGAGAAAAACAACAACAACGAGTGTGTGAGATTCACTGTAAAACAAAGAGAAAACAACGTGTGTGAGATTCACTGTAAAACAAAGAGAAAACAACAACAACGAGTGTGTGAGATTCACTGTAAAACAAAGAAAAACAACGAGTGTGTGAGATTCACTGTAAAACAAAGAAAACAACAACGAGTGTGTGAGATTCACTGTAAAACAAAGAGAAAAACAACGAGTGTGTGAGATTCACTGTAACACAAAGAGAAAACAACGAGTGTGAGATTCACTGTAAAACAGAGAAACAATGAGTGTGAGATTCACTGTAAAACAAAGAGAAAACAACGAGTGTGTGAGATTCACTGTAAAACAAAGAGAAAAACAACGAGTGTGTGAGATTCACTGTAAAACAGAGAAAACGAGTGTGTGAGATTCACTGTAAAACAAAGAGAAAACAACAACGAGTGTGTGAGATTCACTGTAAAACAAAGAGAAAACGTGTGTGAGATTCACTGTAAAACAAAGAGAAAACAACGAGTGTGTGAGATTCACTGTAAAACAAAGAGAAAAACAACGAGTGTGTGAGATTCACTGTAAAACAAAGAGAAAACAACAACGGGTGTGTGAGATTCACTGTAAAACAAAGAGAAAAACAACGTGTGTGAGATTCACTGTAAAACAGAGAAAACGAGTGTGTGAGATTCACTGTAAAACAGAAACAACCAGTGTGTGAGATTCACTGTAAAACAGAGAAAACGAGTGTGTGAGATTCACTGTGAAACAAAGAGAAAACAACAACAACGAGTGTGTGAGATTCACTGTAAAACAGAGAAAACGAGTGTGTGAGATTCACTGTAAAACAAAGAGAAAAATAACGAGTGTGAGATTCACTGTTAAACAAAGAAAAATAATGAGTGTGTGAGATTCACTGTAAAACAAAGAAAACAACGAGTGTGTGAGATTCACTGTAAAACAAAGAGAAAACAACAAGTGTGTGAGATTCACTGTAAAACAAAGAAAACAACAACGAGTGTGAGATTCACTGTAAAACAAAGAGAAAAACAACGAGTGTGTGAGATTCACTGTAAAACAGAGAGAAAAACAACAATTGTGTGAGATTCACTGTAAAACAGAGAAAACAATGTGTGTGATTCACTGTAAAACAAAGAGAAAACAACAAGTTTGTGAGATTCATCGTAAAACAAAGAGAAAACAACAACAACAACGAGTGTGTGAGATTCACTGTAAAACAAAGAGAAAACGTGTGTGAGATTCACTGTAAAACAAAGAGAAAACAACAACGAGTGTGTGAGATTCACTGTAAAACAAAGAGAAAAACAACGAGTGTGTGAGATTCACTGTAAAACAAAGAGAAAACAACAACGAGTGTGTGAGATTCACTGTAAAACAAAGAGAAAACAACGAGTGTGTGAGATTCACTGTAAAACAAAGAGAAAAACGAGTGTGTGAGATTCACTGTAAAACAGAGAAAACGAGTGTGTGAGATTCACTGTAAAACAAAGAGAAAAACAACGAGTGTGTGAGATTCACTGTAAAACAAAGAGAAAACAACAACGAGTGTGTGAGATTCACTGTAAAACAAAGAGAAAACAACGAGTGTGTGAGATTCACTGTAAAACAAAGAGAAAAACAACGAGTGTGTGAGATTCACTGTAAAACAGAGAAAACGAGTGTGTGAGATTCACTGTAAAACAGAAAACGAGTGTGAGATTCACTGTAAAACAGAAACAACGAGTGTGTGAGATTCACTGTAAAACAGAGAACAACAAAAACAACGTGTGTGAGATTCACTGTAAAACAAAGAGAAAACAACGAGTGTGAGATTCACTGTAAAACAAAGAGAAAACAACGAGTGTGTGAGATTCACTGTAAAACAGAACGAGTGTGTGAGATTCACTGTAAAACAAAGAACAACAACAACAACAACATGTGTGAGATTCACTGTAAAACAAAGAGAAAACGAGTGTGTGAGATTCACTGTAAAACAGAGAAACGAGTGAGACTCACTGTAAAACAGAAAAACAATGAGTGTGTGAGATTGAGTGTAAAACAGAGAAACGAGTGTGATATTCACTGTAAAACAGAAAAACAATGAGTGTGTGATTCACTGTAAAACAAAGAGAAAACAATGAGTGTGTGAGATTCACTGTAAAACAAAGAGAAAACAACAAGTGTGTGAGATTCACTGTAAAACAAAGAAAAATAACGAGTGTGTGAGATTCACTGTAAAAAAAAGAGAAAAACAACGTGTGTGAGATTCACTGTAAAACAGAGAAAACGAGTGTGTGAGATTCACTGTAAAACAGAAACAACCAGTGTGTGAGATTCACTGTAAAACAGAGAAAACGAGTGTGTGAGATTCACTGTGAAACAAAGAGAAAACAACAACAACGAGTGTGTGAGATTCACTGTAAAACAGAGAAAACGAGTGTGTGAGATTCACTGTAAAACAAAGAGAAAAATAACGAGTGTGAGATTCACTGTTAAACAAAGAAAAATAATGAGTGTGTGAGATTCACTGTAAAACAAAGAAAACAACGAGTGTGTGAGATTCACTGTAAAACAAAGAGAAAACAACAAGTGTGTGAGATTCACTGTAAAACAAAGAAAACAACGAGTGTGAGATTCACTGTAAAACAAAGAGAAAAACAACGAGTGTGTGAGATTCACTGTAAAACAGAGAGAAAAACAACGAGTGTGTGAGATTCACTGTAAAACAGAGAAAACAATGTGTGTGATTCACTGTAAAACAAAGAGAAAACAACAAGTTTGTGAGATTCATCGTAAAACAAAGAGAAAACAACAACAACGAGTGTGTGAGATTCACTGTAAAACAAAGAGAAAACAACAACGAGTGTGTGAGATTCACTGTAAAACAAAGAGAAAAACAACGAGTGTGTGAGATTCACTGTAAAACAAAGAGAAAACAACAACGAGTGTGTGAGATTCACTGTAAAACAAAGAGAAAACAACGAGTGTGTGAGATTCACTGTAAAACAGAGAAAACGAGTGTGTGAGATTCACTGTAAAACAAAGAGAAAAACAACGAGTGTGTGAGATTCACTGTAAAACAAAGAGAAAACAACAACGAGTGTGTGAGATTCACTGTAAAACAAAGAGAAAACAACGAGTGTGTGAGATTCACTGTAAAACAGAGAAAAACAACGAGTGTGTGAGATTCACTGTAAAACAGAGAAAACGAGTGTGTGAGATTCACTGTAAAACAGAAAACGAGTGTGAGATTCACTGTAAAACAGAAACAACGAGTGTGTGAGATTCACTGTAAAACAGAGAACAACAAAAACAACGAGTGTGTGAGATTCACTGTAAAACAAAGAGAAAACAACGAGTGTGAGATTCACTGTAAAACAAAGAGAAAACAACGAGTGTGTGAGATTCACTGTAAAACAGAACGAGTGTGTGAGATTCACTGTAAAACAAAGAACAACAACAACAACAACAACATGTGTGAGATTCACTGTAAAACAAAGAGAAAACGAGTGTGTGAGATTCACTGTAAAACAGAGAAACGAGTGAGACTCACTGTAAAACAGAAAAACAATGAGTGTGTGAGATTCAGTGTAAAACAGAGAAACGAGTGTGATATTCACTGTAAAACAGAAAAACAATGAGTGTGTGATTCACTGTAAAACAAAGAGAAAACAATGAGTGTGTGAGATTCACTGTAAAACAAAGAGAAAACAACAACAAGTGTGTGAGATTCACTGTAAAACAAAGAAAAATAACGAGTGTGTGAGATTCACTGTAAAACAAAGAAAACAACGAGTGTGTGAGATTCACTGTAAAACAGAGAAAACAACGTGTGTGAGATTCACTGTAAAACAAAGAGAAAAACAACGAGTGTGTGAGATTCACTGTAAAACAGAGAAAATGAGTGAGATTCACTGTAAAACAGAGAAAACAACAACAACGTGTGTGAGATTCACTGTAAAACAGAGAAAACGAGTGTGTGAGATTCACTGTAAAACAAAGAAAACAACAACGAGTGTGTGAGATTCACTGTAAAACAAAGAGAAAACAACGAGTGTGAGATTCACTGTAAAACAAAGAGAAAAACAACAACAACGAGTGTGTGAGATTCACTGTAAAACAAAGAAAACAACAACAACGAGTGTGTGAGATTCACTGTAAAACAAAGAAAACAACAACAAGGAGTGTGTGAGATTCACTGAAAAACAAAGAGAAAAACAACAACAAGTGTGTGAGATTCACTGTAAAACAAAGAGAAAAACAACAACAACAACGAGTGTGTGAGATTCACTGTAAAACAAAGAGAAAACAACGAGTGTGTGAGATTCACTGTTGTTAGATTTTGCTGTATTTGGCCGTGCAGTCGTTTGGGTGGCTCGCCAATGTATTAGATTTCTCTAATACATAAAATAAGTAAGCTTGACCAGAGTTCTTGTGGGGAGAAGAATTTATTGAAGGTAGTAGTGTAGCACAGTTCTTCAGCAGCGATGTTAGCGTCTCAGCCTTCAAAACATCTTAACCCAAAGTTCTGTCTGTGGGACAGAACTTTATACATGACATCAAAAGGGCTACAAACAATAGAACACTGTTAGGACCTCCCACAGGAGATCGATCTACCCTGCGATCTACTCTGAGCAATGCTGTTTGTTTGTCATTCACACCCATCAGTTTCTGTGGGCCATACGTCTGTATGGGCCATTTGGTTCACACCTTTACAAACACAGTTGATTGCATCTGAGGCGTGGTCCCAATGTAAATGCATCTAACATAAGATAAGGAAAATACACAATCTATCAATCCCCCCTCTGATCATTTTTGATCATAAAACAAACTTCCATAAATCATGTATACAGCATGCTGCATACAGGTTTCATTACTTAATGTAATGACAGAATAAGTGTTTATGATGAAGACTGCATCCTCCTGAATGCTTGAGTCCTTTTTTTATTTTGACATTGGGGTCTTGAGGAAGTGGCGGATAGTGTTGTTTTCTGTGGACGTTCAGGCACGTTCAGCTAGGTGGCCAGAGCAGTGCGGTCTAGGCGTTGGACGTCTTTGGTCATCATCTGGAGTGCTGAAACACCTGCAATCACACAAAAGAGAAAAGGGAAACTTATCTTGCCAAGGAAAATATTTTAATCAAATAACTCTTAACTGCTCCTAAAACTGTCCCTATTTAATATTGGCAGGACACTACTGTGTTTATCAGTGGCTGTATGTTTATGTCTTCGTCCTCAGGCGACAAGCTAGAGCCTAAAAACCCTAGTCCCACCATTTCTGGACTCTGATAAACACTACTGCCATCTATCCCTCATCTCTAGGTAGATGTTTCAAATCCCACTGGCTCACGTCGATCCACTTTTCTTTGCACCTTAACTGCTCAATCAGCTACCAAGAGATCCTGATGTGGGCTTTTCCACCTGGATTCTCGCTGTGACCTCTGAGTTTTTTTAATTGTTAATCTACCATGGCCCCCCTTTGGAGGTGTCAAAACTTTATCCTTGGCATTGTGTACTGCCAGGCTGAGTCTTTCATCAGTTTGGACAAGGCTGTCAGATGTTAGATTTTCATTGGGCATGGGCCGGCCTGTGACATGTTCAAAGACGCTTAGTCCTGTTTTCCTGTGGTCATCCTCACTGCACTGGTCGTCTTCATGCAGTTCAACTCCATTTGTCATCAATGATATTTTTTCTTTGTGCACTTCATTCTGCATCTGTTTACTGTCTGGTTGTCTGTCTTGCTCAAGTTGTCTTAATGCCGCTGTATGTGCACCTCTCTCCTTTACGGCTTGTTTAGCAGCACTGTCTACTAGGACATCATCTTTGGCTTCAGTTGTTGAAACTTCTGTGTATGCTTTCACCTTATTTGCATACACATGGAGTACATCAGTTGTTGGATGAGATGTCACTAGTTGGTGCTGCAGAGAGAGGTTCTTCAGTTTTCCTGCGGCTTAAAAGCTTTCAGCAGAGTTTGCTTTTGCTTGTCTGTCAGCTGCTGAAACCTCTTCAACAAGGTGTCCTCATCATCACTTTGATGTGTTAAAATCAACTTGCAATCACGAACCCAGTGTCCTTCTTCGTTGCAGTACCTGCATCTTCCTTGACTTTTTGCTTTTGGGTATCTCACATATTCATGTTCTTCATACCCCGTTGTCCTGTTGTTGAATGACAAGGTTTTGGTTTGCAAAGCTCTGAGATTGACTTCCTGTGTTCTTTCAATCTTTGCTGACCATTCAACAATCTGCATGAATGCTGTTCCAATGCTGTCCCAGTCATCATACCTGATTTTAAGGGCTTTAGAAATCTCAGGTTTCAGTCCATTTACAAATGCGGTTTTAAGAGGCATGCCGGTATCTTTACTGAGATCATCATTGTTGTTCACACCGGCATATTCCAACCAAATTTGTATGAAGCGTTCTTCATACTCAGCAACACTTTCTCCTGTCTTCTGCATGCATGAGGTAATTTTAGCCCAATTAACTTCTGCAGGTTTCAGTTCAAACAAGAATGTTCGTACAGCTTCCCATCCAGCCTCAGTGTTCGCTTGAGACTCACCAGTCCTTCTTTCAACACTTTCTGTTAATCTCTTTTGGTCAGTGTCCCTTAAGTTCACATTAACAATCATCACTCCGTCTAGTGGGTGCAAATTGTAGATTTTCTGCAAACGCTGAAGAAATTGCCAAGCTTTCCGTGGTTGTTTGTACACATCTGGCAAATCTTTTGACCATTTGTCAACTTGCTCTGGAGTAGCTGGCTGGTATGTTCTGTGTGGAACATATTTCTTTACCACTTTTGTGACAGTTCGAGTTCGTCGTTCACCATTTTCCTCATACTCCTCCTCATTGTCAATTTCAACTTCAGTCCTTCTGTTTTTGACAATTACAGGAGCAAGCCTAACCTTCAAGTTGTCCTTTATGATATCATCATGTGTGTTGACATCGCTGTCAGAGTTCACTGTGGAACTGTTGTCACTTTCTCCAAGCAGATAAAGGTCTTGTTGATCCTCATTCTTCTGGAGATCACTGAATGGATAGAGAAACTCTTGTTCTGCTTTGCTGCTAGATCTTATGGAATGACTCTTTTTTCCAGAACAGTCTTTTGATTCCAATCGTTTGGAAAGCAAATTTAACAACTTGGTCTTTTCATTTAGTAGTCTTTCTTTGTCTTTCTTTTCATTCTGCAATTGTTCAGCCAGTGCTCGAACCTTTGCTTTCTCTGCTTTGTTCTCACGTAGTAATTTGTCAGTCTCACACTTCTGTAGATGCTGTTGAATTTGTTTAACCAAAATTACAGACAAGCCATCTCTGTTTGTGTTTGCTCTTGAGCGCTGCATCTTTCCATAAGCCCTTTTAATGTCCGGCAAGGCCCAATGTCCATTCTCTGAGTGCCTAATGTTGTACTTCTGGCAGATGTCACCCTGGCACTTCTTTAGTCCCAGCCTTTTGTCCAAATATTCATTCAGATTTTCCATCATTTGATCAATAGTAACATTTGGAGGTTCTGTTCCATGTCTTTCTGTTGTTGGTCTCAATGCAGGGCCATTACCCTTGTTTCGTGCAGACTCAGCCATGGCAAGTACAGGAGATGTACCCTCAGAGGTGTGAAACAGAACAAAAGGTGTTAGAGCCGTTAAGGTGCTTATTCAGATTTAAATTCTCAGAAATCTTTTAGACTGACCATTTCAGATACACAGACAAATCAAACATGTTTCCAAAATACAAAATTGTGCATTATGGACTCTACTTGTACTCCTAACAAGTTTTCAATATTACTGTTAAGACAAAACATTCATTTTCAGGCTAATTTCCTTGTTTCATTTCTGAAAACTTCTGACTGAAAAGACTTGTTCTATTCTTTTTGAGTCCTAGCTCACAAGGCTGAGTTTGTCTCTTAGACAATTTACTTTAGATCTTTCCATATCATTCATCGGAAGGCTAACCAACTTATAGTTCCATGGCTTTATGCCATCATCTTCTAACCCAGTTAGAACATTTATTTCAAAACTAAAATAATGGCTACTGAATTAGCACCCAGTCAAGAAATTATAATTCTTGCAGCAACATCAGTCCCAAGACATTCTATGGTTTCTGCAGTCTCTGGATGAATGGACTAAACTGTTTCTTTAACAATTTCTACAGACACAAAGAAAAAGGACCAAGCCTTTGCTTCTACAATCTCTTAATGAACGGACCAAATTGTTTCTTAAACAATTCCTACACACTCCAGAGAAAGGACCAAACCGTGTACTATATATCTGTGGCTCCTACAATCTCATGAGAATGGACTAAACCTCTTCCTTAAATGATTCCTACAGACTCAAGAGAACAGGGCCAAGCTATAAACCTTATATCTATAGCTTCTACAGTCTCAGGAGAATGGACTAAAACATTTAAAAGGTTCCTACAGACTCATTAGAAAGGCCCAAGCCTAAAATTCTCAACAGTGCTAAACTGTATGTGACTACACAACAAATTTTACTGGTCTACTTATTATTCCTCTTTTTTTTTTTTTTTTTTCTTTAAGTTCTTTTAAGAGAGCTGATAAGTTTCACTCACCAAATTAGGATATTTGAGACAGAATCCAGTTGATTCAAATAAATTGTATCCACAGATGCAGTCTGTTGATCTTCAACATAAAAACTGTAGAATCTCCAAGACTTTTGTGTTCACTTTTTGTTGCAGTTGGTGAGTTCTCTTCTTGTCAGTCTCTCCTGGCTGGCTCGCCAAATTGTTAGATTTTGCTGTATTTGGCCGTGCAGTCGTTTGGGTGGCTCGCCAATGTATTAGATTTCTCTAATACATAAAATAAGTAAGCTTGACCAGAGTTCTTGTGGGGAGAAGAATTTATTGAAGGTAGTAGTGTAGCACAGTTCTTCAGCAGCGATGTTAGCGTCTCAGCCTTCAAAACATCTTAACCCAAAGTTCTGTCTGTGGGACAGAACTTTATACATGAAGACAAAAGGGTTACAAACAATAGAACACTGTTAGGACCTCCCACAGGAGATCGATCTACCCTGTGATCTGCTCTGAGCAATGCTGTTTCTTTGTCATTCACACCCATCAGTTTCTGTGGGCCATACGTCTGTATGGGCCATTTGGTTCACACCTTTACAAACACAGACAGTTGATTGCATCTGAGGTGTGGTCCCAATGTAAATGCATCTAACATAAGATAAGGAAAATACACAATCTATCACTGTAAAACAAAGAGAAAACAACGAGTGTGTGAGATTCACTGTAAAACAAAGAGAAAAATAACAAGTGTGTGAGATTCACTGTAAAACAGAGAAAACAACAACGAGTGTGTGAGATTCACTGTAAAACAAAGAAAAACAACGAGTGTGTGAGATTCACTGTAAAACAAAGAGAAAACAACAACGAGTGTGTGAGATTCACTGTAAAACAAAGAAAACAACAACAACGAGTGTGAGAGATTCACTGAAAAACAAAGAAAAACAACGAGTGTGAGAGATTCACTGTAAAACAAAGAGAAAACAACAACAACGAGTGTGTGAGATTCACTGTAAAACAAAGAGGAAACAACAACGAGTGTGTGAGATTCACTGTAAAACAATTACAATATAATATATATTTTAAAGTTGATCAGGCTAAAGTGCGTGTTCGGTGTAGCAATCACCTGCGAACCGCTGAAGTTTCTGTGGTGAACTGGCTTCTGCACTCAGATTCACGCAGCTGTGTATGTTGTTTGTGGTAACGGTGAAAACAATGTTTAGTACAGCAGCATAAATGTATATAAAACTGGACTGAAACATATACTTTTATACACCAAGAGACATTTCAGAACATTTCACCAGTACTTTCAAGACCTTTTCTGTCCTACAAATGTGTCGTATTTATGATAATCCACACAGCTTTCAGTTGATGATAATGTTTGAAGTTATTAATAATGAAACATGAATGAATGAGAAAGTAAAAAGCGGGATGTGCTCAGGCATGAGCAGGGATAGGCTGAGCCCACCCAAACGTCTACCTTGCCCCCACCCAATCAGAACTGAGGATAGAGTTAATCAGTTTTTTTATGATTTGTGCATTGAATGAAAACCATCAACAACAAAAAAAAGAGGGAAGTTTGCAGTAGGCAAATTTTTTTTTAGCTGAATGCAAATAACGAGGCGCGTTTATACAAGCTCTTAATCATACATTATGACTATGCAAGCTTGTTTCCACTAACAGAATAAAAAAAAAAAAGGTAATTGCAACATACTTTACCTTTTTATCTCACTATTCTGACTTTTTTCCTCGCAATTACGAGTTTATATCACAATTATGTAAACTCACAATTGCGAGAAAAAAAAAATCATACATTATGACAAATTGTTCACAAACTTGACAAACAAAAAGTCAATCATTGGAACTATTTTAAAGGGCACCTATTATGCCCCTTTTTACAAGATGTAATATTGGTCTTGGGTGTCCCCAGAATGTATTTGTGAAGTTTCAGCACAAAATACCCCACAGTTAATTTATTATAACCATTTGAAAATGTCATTTTTGGGGCCTGTTTTAAAAAGAGCTGTTTTGGTGTGTACCACCTTAAATATAAATGAGCTGCATATCCCCGCCCTGCCTTTGGATGAGGGCGTAACTTGCATACCTATGGCAATAAACAGTCGGTAGAAGCAGAATGGCTGAGAGTGAGAGGCCCGCTGTTTTGTACAGAGACATTATATGGCATTCAGCCGTACATGTTTGAACCGGAATCAGACCCAGATGATGAAGAGACTCCAGCAGAAGAAACACAATTGAGAATGGAGCAGGACGTCTCTGAATGGTTATTTGATACATTTACGTACTTATAGTTTTAATCGCGTCCCCTTTGCAATTATGGATGTGCAACACACACACACACACACTGTGATAACGTTCGCGCAATTTTTTGAAACTACAAACACAAATACTGTGATAACGTTTGCTAAGTACAAACGAAATTATATTTATGCGAGGGAACGGTTGCGTCATGTTGACATTACTTGTCGTACAGGTGCTTATGTGGCAAATGTGAGAAGATGGCTACAGAACCAGAAAATATATGCTGCAGGGAGATAGAACAGGTATTAATTTATTTACATATGTAATTGTTGCAAAAAATAATACGTGACATAAAACTGTCTGACGCTATTTGTTGTATCAAAGGTTACAAGACGGATGAAACAACTTCAAGTCACTCCATCATGTATGGTAGACCATCCCGGAAAACATACACAGTTTTTAATACAATATCTTTAAAAAATATATATATATACGTGTGGATACACACTATACAAACAAGGTTTAAATTATATACACAGACATTCTACGACGACGACAACAACAACTTTAGACGCATTTGTTATTGAATTGGCTGACATGGACTGAAATGACTATTTGCTCAAAAAATATTAAATACACTTACTTCTTCTGGAGGTGACGTTGGATCGCGAACAGTAGGCAACGATCCACACTTGAGGATTAACTTTGAAGCAAGACCTGCTTTGAATTGACCCTCGTTCTCAAAACAGTCAGTCAAAAAATGATTCGCGCAAACATAAACGTATTTTGGAATTTTGAGTGGCGCCTTTCCTTCGTAAATAAAATCCATCCACTGCGTTTTCAGTGGCTCTGATGTTTTATTGCCCCACTTATGTTCATTATTACATCCCACAACAGAACACTTATGTTTCTTAGAAAACATTACCGGCTGTAATGTGGGGACAACAGTGAGGGGAGACAAGACAACGGCGTGCACAGCCGAAGATAACTTACCTGCTTTTCTGTAATTAGAAAACTTTATTTAACATAACAGCCGTTAATGCACAAAAATTAGTGTGTCACATAAATGCCTGAAATGAGCTAGTTCATGCAGTGTATGTAGTTTAATGTATGTAGTTTATGTAGCTATTTCTTAGAGACAAGCTCACAGACTCACGTAAGATAATCCATCATGTCCTGTCCAAATAAAGATGTAGCTTTGCACAAATTAATAACACAGCCATGAATGAGCACATGCTGGAAATAAAAGTGCTGAATTTAATTCTCTGTCATCTGTTCATCATTAGTCTCGTGAGGTCGACTGTATTTGTTCACTCAGCGGGTTGATAGGAAATGCTCCAGCACGGCTATGGAACTTTTAATAAGATTTGCTTGTTTAAAACACGATTATATAGTAAATGTTTATATAATTAAGATTAATTCACTAATAAACATCCAAGTAAACACAACTATATAGAAATTATTTCTCTCCGCGAGCGATCACAGTTTGAGATTAGTTCTGTGTAAATGCAGAGGTAAACAGCGCTTTGATATTTCATAATCTAGATCGACAAAAACATCATCATAATTCTGATATAACATACCAGTTGAGAAATGCAATAAAATACGACATTTGGTTTGTTATATTCCAATATTCCACAGAATATTATTCAGTTATTTAACAGCCTATTAAAAAGCTTAAAAATCTACTAAAACTAATTTAAAATGAAGTACTACATTTCTGCAAAGCTGATATGACTCCTGTCTTTAATGTTTTCAAATGGAGTAAATAAATGAGACATTCTTCATTTATTGTTAGCATTAGTGTTGCTGCTGATGCTTTTTATAAATTCAATTATTTTTTTGATATGAAGATTAAAATTAACACGAAAGACTACTAATTTTCAACAAAATTTTTTGCACTTTCAGACCCTCTATTTATTGGTGTATAAATATTTGTTTTGTTTTCTATGTAAGGAGGGAGTGATTGTTATAAATAAAATGGTCTGTTCAGTTCAGTGGTGTTGTAATTGTGTCAAAAACAGAAGTATAACAGTAAATTAATATCGGTTCTGCATTATCGGGCACATAAACACACAAATTATCGGTATCAGTTCTAAAAATCAGTATTGGTTGATCACTAATCATCACTGAAAATACCACTCTCACGTGTCAAAACTCCTGAACATTCAACTAATGTGATTGTTTTGTGATAAACTCTTTGTTCTTGACTGAAGAAAAACCCAAGAAAAACAAATATTCTCCAGGACAATTTTACATTTTCTCTAATTTTCCATTTGTTTCCCAGGACTGGAAAATTTGTCATCAATTTTCCAGGTTTTCCAGGATGAGTGGGAACCCTGGTTAAAGAATGAAGTGTGACGCCTCCTACTGTTCATGACTTGCCTGAGCTGCAGAATGAAGCTGAAATCACAGGATCAGTTTCTTTCACCTTCACAGAAGTGTCCATGGTGTGAGTATCTCTGATGTAAACAGTGTCTCTGATGGAGAGATGAGGAGAGACACACTTTCACTGGCTCTGTTTCCATCCCTCACTGACTTGTGTTCATGCACAAACAACATTACACAAATATATCAAATAAATCAATAAAACAACTATGGTTCCTGACTAGGGTCCAATACACCTGCTGTGATATCATCAGACAACAAGGTGCAACGTCCTCAAAGCTCGACATGCTCAAGGAAATGAGGTCATCATCATCAACAGCAAAACTCAATCACTCAATGAATCAATACATTCAAACACTTTGTTGAGAGCGAGGAAACATGAGGAGGATCTAGACTTACCTGAAGAGAGAAGATGATGAGAAAATAAACCTGCTCAAAAGATCCACAAAGAGAAAACAACAACGAGTGTCTGAGAACACAAAGACAACATCTTCAATGTGTAATGTGGTCAAATTAATCAATTATCCACTTAGCATCCATTAACATCTTATAACACATTAATTTGGAACAAAAACGCTCACGAACAGATTAAAATCAGCATTAAGATTTCACTTCGCTTCTCTCAAAATGGCGGATCTCTAATCCTCTCAACGCTGAGCTGAAACATGTGTTACCTCAATAACTGGATACACAAATCACAATTCTGTCATCATTAGCCTTTCATCAGTACTGGAGCACAGATCCGCCTGGAGGCTGCGCGCCGCACTGGACAGCGCAGAGAGAATACTGTACTGAAGCGCAGAGCAGAATCGATTCAAGGGTCAAATCAAATCATCTTCATTTATATAGCGCTTCTTACAGATTGTTTCAAAGCAGCTTCACAGTGATAATAGGAAAATTAATAGACAGAGTTTGTTCTGGCTTTACAGCAGCTCCAAGATAAAGTTTATCAAGCTAAAGTTTTTGATTGAATCCCTTTCGTTGTAAAAAATCATTAATTATTAACTTAAAAGATTAAATGACACCTTTTAACTGAAAACAGTACAGAAACTTTTAATGCGTCTTGCCGTTCATTATACGTGTTTAAGGGTAGACTATGAAATAACACTTTGAACAATATAGCCAGAGATGAATATATATTTTTATATTTATTGCCATCTATTACCATCATAAATTAATTAGTAAAATAAACTATACTTAAAATAGCTATATCTTATTAAATATAGGCATGCCATTTGTTAATTTAAAATCTTAAATTTAGTCAATACAATTATAGTTTGACATTATTTTGTTTCAGTCAAAGGCAACAAACTCTGTCTATTAATTTTCCTATTATCACTGTGAAGCTGCTTTGAAACAATCTGTAAGAAGCGCTATATAAATGAAGATGACTTGACCCTTGAATCGATTCTGCTCTGCGCTTCAGTACAACAGCTCTTATGCATTCTCTCCACGCTGTCCAGTGTCAGCTGAATAAGAAGACTAATAAGTGTGCCAAATAGTTTGGTTAGTTGTGAGAGCAGATGCCGATATTTAATACGATAAATTAGTATTTCACGGCACGTGAATGAATACAGAAGAAAGCTCTGTCTAGGCTCTGCCCTGGCACGGGTTGTGTCGAGCTAATTATTAGTCTGGCTGTTTGATGAGAACGAGATTAAATGAAGTTTCAATAAACTCTGTAATAATCGTAATAATCCGTACAAATGTATCGGATATAATAGTCTACTGTTTCGCGGAGCTGATTCTGGAGTAAAGAACTGATGGCGCAGCTTGATCTTTGGTTGACCAATCAGCGGAAAGGGCCGTTTTATTCCCGCCCATGTAGAGATCGAATATTCAAGCCGTTTATCCATTTTGGTTTTATTGTTTTTCCATTTGGCAGATTAGAACAAAGTGTGATTAAAACAAAAATAAAAATATGAAAAAACGACTCGAGATTTGTTTATTTATGCTCATGAGGAGGGTCGAATATGTGATAAATGAATGCTTTCTTCGTTTTTCCGTTTAGAAGACAAAAACGAAAAAACAAATTATGTGAAGGTACACGGTCCGACCACAAATCAACGTTGTTCAAAGGTTTATATAATATTGTGTGTTTCATGAAGGATAATTGATCATGATTACATAGTTGATGATAATTCTATATTTGTTTTTTCGTTTTGGTTTTGTAAAGAAATAATGAAATAACAATACTGGATGTTTAATTGGGGTCCGTGTACCTGCAGGTTGATTTTATTTTTAACTTAAAAAGAAATAAAGAGAAAGAGAATTTGATTTTTGTTTTTTCGTTGTGTGTAAGAAACTGAAAAATGAAAAATCAAGCTAGATTTTCCGTAATTTTATTCATGGGTAAAAAATGTGATTATTCTTTAATATTTGTTTCGCATGAGTGGCGCCCTGAAACTCAGCATGTCTTGCATGTCCCATCACGCAGTTCATCTGATGTAGGCTACTGCTCTGCATTTTAGTTACAATTTTTCTAATTGGTTGTTTCATATATTTCTTGCCAATGTACATCTCGTGCAGAGCACAACAACACACTTCTCTTGTCCGCGGAGGCAATCCCTTCCATTGTTTTCTGATATTTTTTGGTTTTTCCAATGAAACACAATTTGTTATTATTTATAAAAAAATAAATAAATAAAAAACTGCTTGTAATAGTGAGTGAAACGTTGCATCTTTAGGTTTTTTGTTATTTTTTATAATAAAGTTATTTGTCATTGTTTATTTTCAAGTAAAATCAAATTAAATGAATGCCTTTATTTGATTTTTTCGATTTGGTTTAGTTAGACAATGAAATAAGTTGTCGTTTTTCTGGATGTAGGCAAATTAATGAAGGAATCACACTGACTGATGCTGCACAACTTTCCGTTTCTGACACGCGCTTGTCACTGAAAAGGAGGAAAGCAAACAGACTCAATTTGAAATCAAATGACTCCTACTATTTCTGTTAAATGTATATGCTTTGGTATATAGCCTAATACTATAATATGCTCGTATGCCGTTCAGTGTCATTCAATTCAATGCAATCAATGTCTAATATTTATAAACCGAGGCAGCACAAATGAAGCTTTTATCGGCACAAACGATTGCGACTGTTTGTGGTGAATTTGGAGCATGTGGGGGACTGAGAGAGCTCAGAATGAATAGCCAATTCTTTTAATATTTTAAAAACCGAAGCAGCACAAATGAAAATTTCACAGGCACAAACCAGCACAAACGAAAGCACAAACAAACGAGACTATTTGGGGTGAATTTGGAGCATGTGGAGGACTGTGTGACGTCAACCGCTTATAATTCAAAGTCTAATATTTTAAAATCGAAAGCAGCACAAACGAAACTTTTACTGTCACAAACCAGCACAAACGAAGCACAAATGATTTAGACTATTTTCGGTGAATTTGGAGCATGTGGGGGCTGAGTGACCTCAGAATGACCTATCCATGGGTTTCATGGCGGCGAAAAACACATATTTGTGTCCGGTCACAGCTGCGCGCCCTGTTTCAGTCTATGGCGACAGCAGCTACAACTACCAGACAAAGATCAACAAAACACTCTTAGAAGGTTCACAACAAGTTTTCAACATGTCTGGGATATGTGGTGCTGTTATCTGTTTTAACAGTCATCAGAGAAACCCCGAACTACAATTTTATTCGATCCCAAAGGAGTTAGATCGGCGGAATTGTTGGCTTCACTCAGAAAGGACCACACTGGCAGCCAACATTAATAACTGCTGGGACTGTCATTTACATAACATTATAACGGGAACACTACTGTAATAAAACTTTGTGAATTCTCTGTTGTTTCAGTGTGTTGTTGTGGGAAGAGCGCGTCTGCTGGAGTTAAACATTGATTACATACCTTAGTTCAAGCTTCACTTGTGCATTCGCGTCATTTTGTGCAGATAAAACTCGTAATATTAAATTTATGAAGTATAAGTATCTGATTAATCTCATAAAGGAAGTGTTTTGTTGACATTAATAACCCGCAGAGCTGATGATCATCTATAGCAGGGGTCTGCAAACTTGGTCCTGAAGGGCCACTGTCCTGCAGAGTTTAGCTCAAACTTGCCTCAACACATCTATCTGGAAGTTTCTAGCATGCTTAAAGCTCCGAAGCTTCCTGAAGCAGTGTTTTGAAATCGGCTATCACTATATAAGTCATTATTTTGTTTTTTTGCCGCACCAAAAATATTCTCGTGGCTTTATAATATTAATATTGAACCACTGTACTCACATGAACTGATTTAAATATGTTTTTAGTACATTAATGGATCTTGAGAGAGGAAATGTCATTGCTGGCTATGCAGGCCTCACTGAGCCATCGGATTTCATCAAAAATATCTTAATTTGTGTTCTGAAGATGAATGAAGGTCTTACGGGTGTGAAATGACATGAGGGTGAGTAATAAATGACAGAATTTTCATTTTTGGGTGAACTAACCCTTTAATAAGACCTTAATTAGCCGTTTCAGATGTGTTTATTTGGGGTTGGAGCTAAACTCTGCAGGACAGTTGGCCCTCCAGGACTGAGTTTGGAGACCCCTGATCTATAGCTTCAGCACGAGCGCTCAAAAAGTAAGGCAATACATTAATATGATTGGGACTGTCTTCTTATACATGATATTATAATCGTATATACATGTAATATAACATTGTTATAAGAATGCATCCACAACAGAAGCATTATTGACTACGTTACTCAAGTTCATCTGTGCGTGATTTTGTGCAAATGCTAGTAATTTTTATAAACATTTTTTATAAACAATTTTTATTTTGTATAAATATCATTTATATAGGATGTGTTCCGTTGAGTTAATTAACCTTCAGTTTATGGGTTTTGGTTCTCTTCAGCTTCAGCGTGCGCAGCTCAAAACAGCAATGATTAAGTCATTGAAAATGTTTACTACTGTAATATTAAAACTTTCATATTTAAAAAAAAAAAATGAATGCATTATTTTTTAATAACTAGCACTTATATTGTTCTCGAATTATTTTCATTAACACATGGTTTGATTAATAATAAGGATCACGAACAATAACAGATTTTTTCTTCAAATCATCTCATTTTGATAACATTACTGACGTTTGAGCTAACGTTACGCGCGCTGAATGAACAACCGTAAACTGAAGCGCTTTGACAGAAGGTCAGTTAAAGGGATAGTTCACCCAAAAATGAAAATTTGATGTTTATCTGCTTACCCCCAGGGCATCCAAGATGTAGGTGACTTTGTTTCTTCAGTAGAACACAAATGATGATTTTTAACTCCAACCGTTTGTCAGTCAAATAATGCGAGTGAATGGTAACACTAAAACACCATGTCCAACTGCGTTCTGCACTCGTTTAGTGAGGTCTGATCGTGCTCTGACAACGGCAGTGATGTCTCGCGCGTATACTTCAATGAGTGCTAGACATCACTGCCGTTGTCAGAGCGCTATCAGACCTCACTAAGCGAATCCTGAATGCAGTTGGACATAGTGGTGTTTTAGAGGTAAAAAATAATATAAATAAGGTTCGGTTTCTCGCACAAACCGATCGTTTCGTCTTAGGACATCAATGTGTCGTCACGAGCCGCAGGGTTTCATTTGGATTTGTCCATGCATATTTATTTACTCTTATAAATTGTGTTACCATTCACTCGCATTATACGACTGACAGACGGCAACGGTTGGAGTTAAAAATCATTATTTGTGTTCTACTGAAGAAACAAAGTCACCTACATCTTGAATGCCCTGGGGCATAAGCAGATAAACATCAAATTTTCATTTTTGTGTGAACTATCCCTTTAACTCAACGGAACACATCCTATAGGGCAATTCATATATTTATACAATATAAACATAACATTACACTTATATTTGCACGCATGAACCTGAACTAGTAACGTAGTTAGAATAGCTCCTGTTGTGGATGTGTTCTTCCTGTAACATGCCGAAACACAGCAACTAGAATTCACAACAGTTTAATACAATAGCATATACAATTAAAATGTTATTAATATGACAGCCACAATCACAGATAATGTTTTGTGTTGCTGAGCGCTCGCGCTGAAGCTAAAGATGATCATCAGATCAATGAAGTGCTGCTAGTTGCCATCTCCGACACAAAGATGGCGGCGGGAACTGCGGAAGTGACGTCTTTGAAACTCATGGATAAATATTCTTTTAATAACTAAAAACCAAAGCAGCACAAACGATTGAGACTATTTTGCCGACGTTTTGTGTTGGGTGGCGGGCCAGCTTCACAGGTTCAACATCGCCTGCGGGAAGAAGAGAGAAGAAGAAACTAGGACAAAGACCCACAGCCTCAAGAGCACACACACACAAACTGCACAGATGTACACAAACCAACACATTTAAAAAAAGGTGTAGTGAATACTGCAAATAACTCCACTCTCAATACCCATGCAGTGCTGAACCTCACGCCTCATGCAGTGGAGGAAAGACCCAGATGACCGCAGAAGAAAGCACTCCCACACAGACTGGCTCCTGAAAGATGGAAAGATGGGTTAAAAACTCCTCTTATGCACACATATAGAGCCTTAGTGGTTGGTACAAACAGAGTTCAATTAACAAAAATAAATAATCTCAAAACAAACATCAATATATAACAATCAGCTTAAAACGTATGTGACACAAATAAATAAATCATAAGCAAAACAGCAGGGCCTAGACATCAAAAGTCCATACAGAACTCCACAAAGGAAGATCTATCAAACAGAAAAACAAAAACATAAAGCACTTTCATCAGTCTTTAACAAACAATATGAAATCAACACAAATAAAACACCCGTCACAGTGCAAATCTAACAGTGTTGTGACCACTCAAAACACACAATCCTCCAAATCACTCAATAATTACACAAAGATTATAACTATAACAAACCATCTAATGCAAACATTCCTACTCAAGTAAAATACAAGTACTTATTAATATTTACTCAAAGTAAGAGTTAAAGTAATAATCTTAATAGTTACTTGAGTAAGAGTAAAAAAGTATCCAATGAAAATCTACTCAAGTAGCTCATTCATTCATATATATATATACACGACCAATATCACACTCGTAGCCGTGCAATATGGCTGTATATCAGCACGGCTATGATTCATCCGTAGGAACGAGGCCGCAGGCCGACTGTGATTCATCCGTAGGCACGAGGCCGCAGGTAATCACAGAGTGCTGATATACAGCCATATCGCACAGCTACGAGTGTGATATTGCGTTTATACAACAGTTCGATGGCACGAGTGTGTAAATAAATAAGAAATAACAACGGAGCGTCTTTAAAACCCTCTTTTGTGCAGCATTACTTCCTTCCGCCATGGATTCAAATCTCAAGTTGACAGTTGGACCAAACCTCCGTTACTAATTCTAAAACGTCACTTCAGAACTAGCAACGAAGGAACACAGAGTCGCTTCATTGAGAGAGAGAGAGAGAGAGAGAGAGAGAGAGACAGAGAGAGATCGCCTGAGAGAGTAGGCTATTACCTTTGTCTGATATATTCAGTTTCTTACCTGATCACTACTTGAAAAAAAGAAAGCAGTTTATTTAATTTCTATCTTTATTCTATTGTATTTATTTGTGCTGTTAGTCAGTTGTTCATTTTTTCTTATTTTTTTTACTGTTAACTTGTTTTTTTTTAATTCAATTTACCATTTGAAATCAAGCAGACCAAGTAAAAAATTATTATTGCTTCAAACAAGCCCTAACTAGTACACTACCTGTTCTGTTGGAAGGGCTCTGTAATTACTCTGTGGCAAACCCTGTCCCATTTTCCAAGTCATGTGACTGATGCTGACGAACACTGAGACTTCAGGGCCATCTTCACTTCATTTATCAGATTTGGTAGCTCTAGCGACAAAATATAGCTAAATAAAATATGATAAAGCACTCTCTTACACCTATTTACCAACTTTCTTACTTTTTTGTCATCATTTCTCAATTTTTCGTTCTCCATTTTTTTCAGCCTCTTCTGAGTCTCTGTCAAGGTTGTGTCTTGATACTCATCAACAGTCATTCATTTCTCTGTGGTTTGGGAATCACTGTCCTTCCTTTTCCTTTGGGTCTGTCAAGGAACAAGAAACAAGAGATGGAAAGATACGCATTCATTTTCTTAGATATCTGTCTTCTTATCTCAATAAATGTAAACAGATGAACATTAATGACTGTACCTTTTAAGGGGAGAGAGGCAGATCTCAAACGAGATGTGTTAATATGTTATTTTAAGGGTCCACAATTATGCATGTTATGCACATACACACTAGTAATTAATAGCCACGTTTCCACTGTCGGGCCTAAAGCGGGCGTGCTAGTGCGTTTCCACTGTCACTTCCGGGGCTTGATAGTGCCTCATCGGGGCTTCCTCGGGGCCAACGGCCTGGGTTTTTCGGCCCGCCGAATACCTTGGTCCAAAGCGGGCCAGCTCGGGCTTGAGGGAGTGGTTACGAACAAAGGCGGAGTTTATCTGTGTGTGGAGACGGAGGCGCCGATGATTACATGTAGGTTACCAGCTAACACCAGCATTAAAGACTTTTAAAATCATTTTAGCTCAAAACTCACTTTCATACAGCAGCAAGTGTTTGAAATAACTTCTGTTTGTGATCCGATGTGGATTCTGATCACCAAGACTATGTGCGCTATTACCATAGTAAACATGGTAAATACGACGGCTTGAAGAAATCAGACAAATATACGTAGGCCATCACAATCATGTATTTATTTTATCTGTCAGCACGTCTCGTCTCTCAGCGGACTGATATCCATATTTAGCTCCGCACATTTCATAAAATAAAGCAACTCCATATGTTTTCGGGATTCTTTTCTCTGTCACTGGAGAGAGTGCTAAAGCTCCTCAGGTCGTATGTTTGGTGGAAAATTTGTAGAAATTATTATTCTTTTTTCTATTATTCTGTAAATGTGATGTAAACATACTGTCGACTACAAATAAACAAAAACAGACGCGACTGAATAAGTACATTTGTCCTCTTTTGTGAAATAACAGTAAATACCACTTTATTTCTGTGACTGATGTTTATTCTCGACACATTAATTAATTATGACTAATTTGTTTGGTAAAACCTCCATTTGTTGGTGAAATGACGGGTTTGTGTGACGTTGTTCCAGAGAGGCGTGTTACGGGCGGGTTTTAGTGAAGTGCTGCGGAGCTTCTGACCCGACGGTGGAAATGCAGCGTGATTTTGGGTTCGGTGCTGCAAGTCCGAGGCTATTAGCCTAGCCTGGCCCGCTGAAAGCCCTGGCTCGCACTGGCCCGACAGTGGAAAAGCGGCTAATGATTAACTTAACATATAGGCATATTAGCCATTATTTTGCAAACCATATTATTTTTGAGTAGTAAAGTACTTCACCAATTAAAGCTGCTGTCCGCGATTTTTGGCCCTCTAGCGGTTAATAAACAGAACTGCACGCGTCTTGCGGAGGAACATTCTAGCCGGAGCTACTTTTCCCCATGTATGTCTATGGCGAGTCACCAGTCCGGTCTGAAATAGTCCGAATATAAACACTTATTATAAGTGTACCATAATGATTCAGGGCAAGACAAAAACACGGTTTGGAAAATGGATTCATGTTGTATATTCTCATTATATAATTTCTGTAAATCTTTACCACAAAAAAAGTTGCGGACTGCAGCTTTAAATAAACTGAACAATAAAAAGCTAGTAACTACGTTTAATTAGTGCTGGTTTTATTTATAAATTGCTAAAAGTGTGTAACAATATTTGACCCCCTGTTGTAAAGTGAAAGATATATTTAGATTTATTGACCAGAATAAACTATAATTATCACGTTCACATATAGAAAGATAGGCCTTGCAAAACAAGACAATTAACTTTTGATTCAGACATTTCCATAAATCATATGAATATCTCAAATTGACACAATCAAATTAAACATTAACATGCAGTTATTAATCACACTGACACTCATATATCACTCTTTATCTCATTTCATGACACAATTATCATGTTTACTCGTGTTAGCTTTAGCCCATGTGCTAATCAGTTCAGCTCGCGCTGTGTGCACGCGGCCTACTCAAAACGGCTCAGAATCAATCATTGTAGAAACTTCGACATGCTATTTACATTATATTCGGATTAATATCTGGAATTTCACTCACTAAAGCAAAGTAGAATCATATCTTTATTCACACAAGGAAGATTACTCACAGTGCTGATGCACTCTGGGATCCGCTCCGTCTCTCTCTCTCCGTCACTTCATCACTTCAGGCTGACGCATCGACTTCAAAAGCTCCGCTTTCAGTGCACTCAATCACATCTCCAGTTAGATCAGTTGATTTTCTGGAGAAACTGTCTGCTCTGACTCTCTCTCTCATTTGCTCACGCTGAAAGCAGCGCCGGCGCAACCAGTGGGCGGGACTTATGAATGCGCCGCTACTATTGGCTCTTAGGGGTGTCTCTCACTGCAGCACGATCAGTGATTGGATGAATCTCTTTTCCTTCTAATTTTCTTTCTTTTTCTTAACTTTTTTCTCTTTACTGGTAGCATAGGTTACCCGGTTTACAACAATCAATCTGGGCCAGGCAGAAGCAGATCTGATTTCAACCTCTTTTTTGAGTCTTTAGGCTCAGTGTTACCACAATTGTTACAGCCATACCAGTTCGTTTGTGTGCGTGTGTAAACTTCTATCTTGCTGTTTTTTCCTGCATAGTGGTTGAATTCTTGATTTTCTTGATATTTAACATTTGCAAAAACTTGCTCAGTTTTATAGTCACACTAGTGTGGGGTGGATGTGTCTGTTTTGCACTCTTGATATTTTAGAGCGTGACCTCTTCATTGCTGTGGACCTTTTTTGTCTGCACAGTGGTTGATTTGTAGTTTGTACTACCAAAAGATTCTCAGAGTTTTCGTATTTCCTTTTAATTTCCTATGGCGGCCATTTTTAACCGCAAAGGAGCCAAGTGTGACTTTTTCTCCCGACCCTTTAACATATCTGAATCATGTCCATGATTTTTGTGTTCACAGAGCTAATGAAACTAAAGTCACCAAGTGTCATCCCATGTTAAAACGTTAACCTAATGAATTAGTTTTGTAATTAAAATGTTAATTTTGTAATTAATAAATGTGCTTGTGTGTAGTTTATATGTGTTTCATCTTTTGAAAGTCTATGATTCTACTTTATATGACTGTGATTGACAGGCGTAAAGCTCCACTTAGGACAAGATAAGAGCGAGGGCATGAGTGAAGTACAGCCTTATACTGATGCACTATGTTTTATACACATCTTAAGAGATATGGTGGACATTCATAGGCCTATTAAATTTGCATTATTTTCCTGTTTTTACATCATGAAAATCTATAAGACTTTAGTTATATGTGGGACATATATGACATATAGAATTAAAAATACATAAATATTATGCAATTTGTATATGCGTTTTTTGCAGCATATATGTCCCTTATAATATTCTTTTGGAACATATAAGAATCACAGATGTTTTTAACAAAACTTTTCCATATGGGTTTTTGCTAAAAAAAAAAAAAAAAAGCTGCCATTTTGGGGTAAAAAAAACTTATCTTAATCTGTATTGTACAAAGCACTATATAAATAAAGATGACATGAATACCTTTTGCTTGCAGTTTAAATGTTTTATTATTCATACCACAATAGTAAATAAGTCTTTATAGACATTTTAAAATCGTATATTCCTATTAAATGGACAGCAATATATTAATCATGTCTGGCAACTTGAAACTAAAAGAACTTGAAAAACAGAATGTTTTATTGGGGTCAACAAAAGTTAAACATTTATGTACACTAATTACATAAAACAATACTGTCACTACATAAAAACTAGCTAGATCAATGCATCTATTTCCATTTGATCAACAGAAAAACATCAGGCTTGAAAGATTTCTTACCCTGTGGCTCCCTCTAGTGGGCACAGCTTATATCTCTTATTTGCAATGCCTAACAGTTTAGAATTTGCAATTAGCCTCATAAACTCATTCAAGATCCAATCCAAGACACTGTCCACACTGGGGAGAAAAAAATGTTTTTCTTACTCACTATTTTTGTTTTGTTTCCAGTCCAAATATCTATAAATTCTTAAATCAAGATGCATTTACTAAATATGTAAAATGACACGAGATATTATGTCTTATTATTCTGGGGAGGGGTCAAAATTAAGTGAGTTTTTGCTAAAAAAAAAAAAAAAAGCTATATTATCTGCCATTTTGGGGTAAGAAAAATAATCTTAATCTGTATTGTACAAAGTACTATATAAATAAAGATGACATGAATACTTTTTGCTTGCTTTTTAAATGTTTTATTATTCATACCACAATAGTAAATAAGTCTTTATAGATATTTTAAAATCGTCTATTCCTATTAAATGGACAGCAATATATTAATCATGTCTGGCAACTTGAAAGCTTTTTGGACACTACGAGAACAGACAACTGTTCGTCTGTCGTGCACTTTTTTCACTCCTCCCCTCCCTGCAGCCGCCTACTCTCGGCTGAACTGCAGGCGAGGCTAGGCGCATCTTAAACAAGCCTAATGATTCTCTCTAATGAATGCTAAATTACAACTGTTTAATACTAAAGCTGGCTTTGGCCACGCCTTACTGACCCGGAGCGAAACGAGAACAAACGCGATTTGCCACGTGTCTCAGTAAACAAACTTCCTAGCAACTACATAGCACTAAAATCAAACTAGAAACAACACAAAAACACTTACAGTACACACATCCTCTTGGAGCTTGAATGATTCACCACCTCTCATTTTCGTACGCGGGTGTGCTCTCCTCCGTCTCACCACTGTGCCCCGTCACCCCCTTGGGTGGTTTCTGCCGCGACCACGTAACACTATCTTGGTCACGAGCCACTTCCTCTATTCATATTACTCAACTCCTGTAAAAGGTTTACCTTTATAGATTCAGGAGGAGTCAGGAAGGCGTATAATATTTTCTTCTTAGATTATATTATCTCAGGGTCTACTTCTGATCACTACCGTACCTCCTAGGCCTACAGTTCAGATATCAACCAAGCCTACCTGGGTGGGGTGGGTTAGCCTCCCGTTCAGTGCACCACAGCTGGCTCTTCGCCCTCAGAGGACAATGCACTCCCACGGCCCACTCTGTTGCGACTGGTTGGCAACCTTGACTGACTTTGTAAAGTCCATCGGGATATCTTTATAAAAATCTATCTTTTTCAGACAGTCAACTTCTGATACCCCAAATGGATTCTCACTCTACAACAATAAACAGACTGAGACAATACTATCAGAGTTTGAGGGCAGTCCTCATTCTCATTTTATTATTTCTTGCAAAGGCAAAAGCTAAATACACCACTCTATGCCAGCTAAGCTGGAAGTTCCATGGGCCAGATAAATAATTACATTTTTAAAGCTTACCCTCTTCTCTATTCAGTATATGTTCTTCTCTAAGAAAATCAGGTGTCTTCTTTGATCCTCTGAGGGCTGTGGTCTGGCGTTGACTTCCGCTTGCTGCTTGCTTGTATGCTCTTTCTTTCTTCAGCAAAACCACACAACTACTACTACTATGCCTTCTATTCCTCTGAGAGCTAAAGGCCTCTGTATTTATATTCTCTTTTGATGCACTTTATCTTTTCATTTACGCACATGTGGTTTCTACTTGCGTCGATTGCTAGGTTACTTGTCTATCACCTTTTTTACTTGTGTCAATACATTTTGTATTCCCAGCAATGGCTTAAGCAATACACACATTTCTTTATTATACATTTTTATCAGATTTCTATCTTACTAGACATTTATTTCCTAACTGTCTTCATTATTATCAGTTACACACAACAATGCTTCTATCCCCCAGAACCCATGCTCACCTACACACATAATGCAACATTTGTCATCTTCACAGGATGTGGTATACAATGCACTCAAGCCCACAGCATGTGTTTTTGTATGTCTCATCTATGAAAACTTCGTAGACCCCAGAGATTCTCCAAGTTCAGCAATTTTCTTCTTTTTATTATATCTTTTAAAATCTTTATCAAATTGTTTGGAAGAGAACACTCCATTTCTCTTGACACCACCTCTCATTTTCGTACACGGGTGGAGTGTGCTCTCCTCCGCCTCACCACCTCACATTTTCGTACGCGGGTGGAGTGTGCTCTCCTCCGTCTGACCACCTTCATACGCGGGTGTGCTCTCCTCCGTCTCACCACCTCACATTTTCGTACGCGGGTGGAGTGTGCTCTCCTCCGCCTCACCACCTCACATTTTTGTACACGGGTGGAGTGTGCTCTCCTCCGTCTGACCACCTTCATACGCGGGTGTGCTCTCCTCCGTCTGACCACCTCACATTTTTGTACACGGGTGGAGTGTGCTCTCCTCCGCCTCACCACCTCACATTTTTGTACACGGGTGGAGTGTGCTCTCCTCCGTCTGACCACCTTCATACGCGGGTGTGCTCTCCTCCGTCTGACCACCTCACATTTTTGTACACGGGTGGAGTGTGCTCTCCTCCGTCTGACCACCTTCATACGCGGGTGTGCTCTCCTCCGTCTCACCACCTCACATTTTCGTACGCGGGTGGAGTGTGCTCTCCTCCGTCTGACCACCTTCATACGCGGGTGTGCTCTCCTCCGCCTCACCACCTCACATTTTTGTACACGGGTGGAGTGTGCTCTCCTCCGTCTGACCACCTTCATACGCGGGTGTGCTCTCCTCCGTCTGACCACCTCACATTTTTGTACACGGGTGGAGTGTGCTCTCCTCCGCCTCACCACCTCACATTTTTGTACACGGGTGGAGTGTGCTCTCCTCCGTCTGACCACCTTCATACGCGGGTGTGCTCTCCTCCGTCTGACCACCTCACATTTTTGTACACGGGTGGAGTGTGCTCTCCTCCGTCTGACCACCTCACATTTTTGTACACGGGTGGAGTGTGCTCTCCTCCATCTCACCACCTCACATTTTCGTACGCGGGTGGAGTGTGCTCCCAGATAGCAGACCAACCTTGAATCAACGGTGAATCAATGTTAATGCCTTAACCAAAATAACATTGAATCAATGTTGATCAACTTTGAATTTTAATTTGATTTTTCATCAGGTTTGCACCCTGAAATAATGTTATTTCATTGATGAAAAATAGATCAACATGGTTGTAAAATCAATGTTTTTTCAACCTTAATTAAATCACCTTAACATTGAATTAACGTGGAAACAATATCAAATCAATCTTGCTTTATGTACAGCAAGATTCTAATTTCAATCAGAGACAATGTAAGGGCAGCAGTAAATATGGTTTTAATGAAATATTCACAACTTCCTTCAGTTAACATACAAATGTATTCATTTATAACCACACACTGTTTGAACAGGAATTAACATCACATTCAGGAAAAACAAATGGCTGTAAAAATGGCATTTCATGGTGACTAAAACAAATAGACATGGTTTCACAGACAGAGCTTAGGCCAAGCCAGGATCAGACCTTAGTTCAATTATTTAAGTAGATTTTATAGACATGCCTTAGAAAATTGTTTATCTTGAGACAAAACAATGGCAGTGACATATTTTAAGATATGTTTTCAGTTAAAACTGCTCAGATATGCATTTTAGTCTGGGACTAGATTTAAGCCTTGTCTGTGAAAGGGGTTAAGCAGTAATAAAATTAAAAAAAAAACAAAAAAAACATTATTGGCATTCATCTTGAGACAAAACAATAGCACAGACAAATTGTAAGATGTCAGTGCAAGTTACTTTCAGTTAAAACAGGTCAAACATGCATTTTAGTCATTGGAAAAAGAGCCTGGAAAACTGTGAAAACATAAAATTTACAGATGCAGATTGCATTTAAGTAAATACAAATGGAAACTCACCAACAAAGACAGAAACACAGTACTACAGACTGAAACACTACCACAGTTCACTGTTCAGGACTTGAAGCTTTAAGGATTGAAGCTCTTCTGATGCAAAAAGTATGTCCTTATTCATTAAATTGATACTCTGACGAACTCAGGGATTTCCACCACGAGCAATGCCCGAAAGCTGATCAGGAGCATAACGGAGCCAGTTTTGCAGAAACAGAAAATACAAACTTTGAGGCCTCCTTTTTTCAGCCCTCACTTGATGTAAAGCATCTAAAGAAAACAAAAACCAGCAGGAAGTTAGAACTACACAATGTCGTGTATGACAGAAGGTGGGTCATATATATTTGGAAATGTGACTGTTAAAGTGTACTACAAAATTAAGTGAAACTTGAAATATGATAAAAAAAAAAAAAAAGGTTTATGTTAAAACACGCTGAATTCAAATTTATGACTATTTAATATAAACCATTATAGGTTGATGTATATCATACCCAAAAGCAGGGCACAAGCTGATGTGACTGAAGTGAGTTGATTCAAAACTTTCTCTCCCTCGATCACAATGTCTGTGGGTGCTTCTCAATTCTTATTTGTGCATCCTCGTTTCCTTTCCTTGCTTCCTTTCCTCGTGTCGTAGCTCCACCCCTTCAGGATGCGAGGGAAGGACGCAAGGAAAAGATGCGAGGACGTAGGAATTGAATCAAGTGAAATGATATATCCTCGCTCCCTTTAGCGTCACTTCAAAGCGTCACCAGCTGCACTCCAGGGATCTATCCATAGGTTATTAAAGTTTGGTTATTTAAAAAAATGATAATAAATATTACTAAAGCAAGATGCCCCGTTGAAATATATGAGGTATAAAGTTTATTTAAATTTAAATTATTGTGACAGATATAAAGGGGCAGGAGAATTTATGCGTGCGTCACATTTCTCGATGAGAAAAGACTTCCGCAAAGGATGCACCTGTGTATCCTTGCTCATGACTCCTCAGGAAGCCTCCTCTCTCCTCGTTCCTCACCTCCTCACGGTGCAATTAAAGAATTGAGATGTCCTTCAAGATGGCTGAGCTCGATTGTTTTCCGGGTCATAGGATGGAGGACGGAGGGACGAGGAGACGAGGAGGGATATTGTTTGTTGCTGCCGCGTTGTTTGAGCTAGAGCTCCGTCGAGCTGATTCCTAATTGCTTGTTTTTGTCTCTTAAAATCAAACTTATAACATATCACTCTTTCTTTTTCAGCGGGGGAACACATCCCCAACAATATTTTACATAAAAAACACTCGGATTACCGTGATATCGCTAGTTTTATCCGACTTCCCGAACATTCTCTATTAGCTTTAGCCTGTTAGCAATAGCGGCGTGGCACACTAGCATTTGTACTCTTCTCTAACTATATTATTGTTTCATCTATTCTAATGGCGAGTGTATCGGATGCTTCTCTACCTTTGTGTGCAGGTGAGGACACGTTTGAGCTGCATGCGGTGCAGTTGGAACTGGAGGACGTGGAGCGACAGATCCGGACCCTTCTCGAGAAGCAGGCCGAGCTACGCGAGCGGCAGACAGCGCTGGAAACATCGCGTGCTGACGCTTATCAATCCTCGGTAAGTTTACAGCGCAATATTAACACTCCTGCTTCCTCTACGCCGTGTGTTTCTCTGCACAGGGCCCGAGCACCCAGAACGCGTTCATCCCAGCCCTCATTCACTCCGGCGCCGTCTCACCAGGGACCTTGGGTGCTTCAGCAGCGGAAGGCGCGAGCCAGGCCTCGGACCAGGACCTCTCCTCCTCCGCCGCCCCCGATCTTCGAGGTCTTGACACGGAACCGCTTCTCCCCTCTTCGCGAGGCGGAACGTGACGCCGTGGTCATCGGAGACTCCATCGTAGTGCTGCACGCGGGGGTGAACGACACCAGGCTGCGGCAGACGGAGGTGCTGAAGCAGGACTTCAGGAGCCTGATCGAGACGGTACGAGCCACATCGCCCGCGACGAGGATCATCGTGTCCGGACAGTAGATTATTTGCTTTAAATGAATGGTTGATGTCTTGGTGTAATGAACAGAAGCTGCTCTTTATAAATAATTGGAATCTTTTCTGGGAGCGACCTAGGCTCTTCCGTGCTGATGGCCTGCACCCCAGCAGAATCGGAGCTGATCTTCTGTCGGAGAACATCTCCAAGACGCTTCGCACCGTATGACTAGTAAGTCAAACCTCAAATCACAGTCTGTGTTCTGCCCACTTAATTGATAGAAATGTGAGTGTAGTACAGTCTATAGAAACTGTGTCTATTCCCCAATAGTGAGGTCTAACAATAAAAATGAAGGATCTAGAAAAAATCTGATCGTGATCAAACCAGAAATTCGCAAAATTACTGAACAAAAACAATTTCTATGGCTAGGGCTACTAAACATAAGATCACTGACACCTAAGGCGGTTATTATAAATGAAATGATCACAGATAATAGTCTTGATTTAATTTGCCTTACTGAAATATGGCTTAAACCAAATGATTATTTCAGTCTTAATGAATCTTGTCCACCTGGCTACTGTTATAAAAACAAATGCCGTTTGATTGGCCGTGGCGGTGGTGTAGCAACAATCTATAGAGATAATCTTAATGTTACTCAGAAAACAAACTATAGGTTTAATTCATTTGAAATTCTTATGCTAAATGTTACACTCTCAGATATAAGTAAAAAGTCGCTACTATCTCTTGCTTTGGCTACCGTTTATAGACCTCCAGGGCCTTATGCTGATTTCCTAAAAGAGTTTTCAGACTTTCTCTCAGACCTATTGGTCAACGTCGATAAAGGGCTTATTGTTGGAGATTTTAACATTCATGTTGACAATACAAATGATGCGTTAGGGGCTGCGTTTACTGATTTACTAAACTCATTTGGGGTCAAACAAAATGTCACTGGACCGACTCACCGTTTTAATCGTACACTAGATTTAATTATATCACATGGAATCAATCCAACCGATATAGAAATTCTACCGCAAAGTGATGATGTCTCTGATCACTACCTTGTAACATGCGTACTGCATACTGATGATATTTGTCAAATTGCGCTGCAATATCGACTAGGCAGAACAATTCTCCCGACAACTATAGATAAATTCACAAATAACCTGCCTGATCTGTCTCAACTACTCATCGTACCTAAACACACAAATGATCTCGAGAAAATGACTAGCAGCATGTGCACCATTTTCACTAGTACATTAGATACTGTTGCACCGATGAGATTAAAAAAGGTTAGAGAGAAAAATACTGTACCTTGGTACAACAGTATTACTCGCTCTATCAAAAAAGAAACTCGCAATCTAGAACGCAAATGGAGACAAACTCGTTTAGAGGTCTTCAGAATCGCATGGAAAGACAGCTCGTCCCGTTATAGAAAGACTCTAAAAGCAGCCAGGGCCGAGCATCTCCGCAAACTCATAGAAAATAACCAAAACAATCCACGGTTCTTGTTTAGTACAGTGGCTATATTAACAAATAAACAGATATCACCAGAACAAAACATTTCATTACAATTTAGTAGTGATGACTTTATGAATTTCTTTACTGAGAAAATCGAAAGCATCAGAAATACAATTGTAAATGTACAACCTTTAACAGAGTTTTATGATTCAGCCTCAATTATTGCCCCTCAAGAACAGCTGCAGTGCTTTACAACTATAGGACAGGAAGAGCTAAATAAACTTATCACTGCATCTAAACCAACAACATGTTTATTAGATCCAGTACCCACTAAACTACTGAAGGAATTGTTACCTGTGGCAGAAGAGCCTCTTCTCAATATTATCAACTCGTCTTTATCTCTAGGTCACGTCCCACGACCGTTCAAGCGGGCCTCTCATTAAGAAACCACAATTAGATCCAAATGTATTAGCAAATTACAGACCAATTTCAAATCTTCCATTTATGTCTAAAATACTAGAAAAAGTGGTGTCGGTCCAATTATGCTCCTTCTTGCAAAAAAACACTATCTATGAAAAATTTCAGTCAGGATTCAGATCTCATCATAGCACAGAAACTGCGCTCGTTAAAATTACAAACAACCTACTTCTAGCTTCTGACCAGGGCTGTGTCTCAATACTAGTGTTACTTGATCTCAGTGCTGCGTTCGACACTATAGATCATAAAATACTCCTAGATCGACTACAAAATTACACTGGTATTCAGGGACAGGCATTACGGTGGTTTAGGTCGTACCTATCAGACCGTCACAATTTTGTTTATATAAACGGGGAAAAATCTAAGATAACGATAGTAAACTATGGAGTGCCGCAAGGATCAGTGTTAGGCCCTCTGCTATTTTCAATTTACATGCTGCCACTCGGCAATATTATAAGAAAACATGGAATTAGTTTCCACTGCTATGCCGATGATACTCAGTTATATATTTCAACACAACCAGATGAAATCTCTAAATTATCCAATCTGACAGAATGTATTAAAGAAGTAAAACTTTGGATGACTAGTAATTTTCTTCTATTAAATTCAGATAAGACTGAAGTATTACTTATTGGACCAAAAACCTGTACACAGAATCTCTCAGACTACAATCTGCATTTAGAAGGATGTACTGTTACTCCATCCTCGACAGTTAAAGACCTGGGTGTTATATTAGACAGCAACTTGTCTTTTGAAAATCATATTTCATATGTTACAAAAACAGCCTTCTTCCACCTCAGAAACATTGCTAAGATACGGAATATGTTATCTATTTCTGACGCAGAAAAGTTAGTTCATGCTTTCATGACGTCTCGACTAGATTACTGCAATGCATTATTAGCTGGTTGTCCTGCTTCCTCAATAAACAAGATACAATTAGTACAAAATGCAGCTACTATAGTTCTTACCAGGTCAAGAAAATATGATCATATAACACCAATTTTATCATCTCTACACTGGTTACCCATTAAGTTCCGTATCGATTATAAAGTATTGCTAATGACCTATAAGGCTCTAAATGGTTTAGCTCCTGTGTACTCAACTGATCTTCTATCGCCCTACAATCCTTCACGCTCCTTAAGATCACAAAACTCTGGACTTCTGGTTGTACCTAGGATAGCTAAGTCCACTAAAGGAGGGAGAGCGTTTGCACATTTGGCTCCGAAACTCTGGAATAGCCTTCCTGATAATGTTCGGGGCTCAGACTCGCTCACCCAGTTTAAATCTAGATTAAAGACGCATCTCTTTAGCCAAGCATTCACATAATGCATCTCATATCAGATCAACTGCACATGACTATCTTTGCTTAATGTTATGAACAGCAGCTACGCTAATTATTCTCCATTTGCTTTTCTGTTTTGCCTCGGGACACCCGTCCCAAGGTGACTAGAGATGACTTCAGCTTCAGTTTGGATCCAGCCTCTTAAGAAGACCTCAGATGACCAACACCTATGAAGAGACGGCGCCAACTCCTGTGAGGACTTCAGAAGATGCAATCATCTGGATCAACATGCACATTACACAATTTCTATATATCCTAATCATTGTTAATGTAATTCATTTTTCAGGAGCTCATTGCTTCTACGTTCAGTTAAACTGCTAACAGTGATTGTAAATTAATTGCCTAAATTATTACATTATTTGCTAACTGCATTCTTAAAAATTGTGATGTTGACATGCATTCTCTGTAAAGCTGCTTTGAAATGATATGTATCGTGAAAAGCACTATTCAAATAATTGTGAATTGAATTGATTTGAATATTGAGAAGCACCCAATGTCAGCAGGTGGTTCATGAAGTTCTCCAGCTCCTTCTGAAGAATGAACACCACCACGAAGGGCTGCTCAGGGTCACCCTCACAATCATCTGTCTGGTTATCCTAAAGTTGTGCACATAAAACAAACCAGTTTCATCGCCTTTTGCTAGAATGACTACAAAATAAATGTATTCTTTTTCTGAAAAACTAACATGGGAACACAGGCAAAACAAAACACAAAAGTCACATGCATTTGGGATGGCATAAAGGTGAGTTAATGAACATCTGGTTTGGACATTAGTAATTCATTATCTATTAACTATATCAGTTTTTTATAGAAATTACTTACCATGTATTGTAAAGTGTCCTCAGTCATCAAACAACATTGAAAAGCTTTAGGTCCTAAGGGGAGAAACATTTTTACAGCATTATTAGTTGTTTGCCAGGTCAATTAATTAGTTGTGCAAATACTATTATTATAATCTACTATTTCTACTACTACTGAAAAAAAAGTCCTAACATTTTTCCCTGGGCGAAGCAAAACACCAAGTTAGGCAAATGTAACGTTAGCTCACAATGTCTTTACTTACAGATTTGGATCATAATTTTGGGCAAACATATACATCAAATCAGAGCTAACATGTCAAAGACAAATAATAGAACAGAAAAATATAAATTTAAATACAGTTTCTGTGGGCCATACAGACGTATGGCCCACAGAAACTGATGGGTGTGAATGACAAAGAAACAGCATTGCTCAGAGCAGATCACAGGGTAGATTGATCTCCTGTGGGAGGTCCTAACAGTGTTCTATTGTTTGTAACCCTTTTGATGTCATGTATAAAGTTCTGTCCCACAGACAGAACTTTGGGTTAAGATGTTTTGAAGGCTGAGACGCTAACATCGCTGCTGAAGAACTGTGCTACACTACTACCTTCAATAAATGCTTCTCCCCACAAGAACTCTGGTCAAGCTTACTTATTTTATGTATTAGAGAAATCTAATGCATTGGTGAGCCACCCAAACGACTGCACGGCCAAATACAGCAAAATCTAACATAATATATAGAGTAAAACAAATTTCCAAATTCAACCTACCTTTCAGTCCGAGAAAATCGATCGATTCGAGCAGAAAGTTCAAGACGCTCGTGCGTCGTGACGTCAGAAAAACATCTGACGCTGGATCCTTAAAGTTCAGGTGAGATGTTTGAGTAGTTGTGAATTTAGTGTTTAAGTTGAAAGAGTGTAACATTATTATTATAATAATGTCCAGCTTTTTCATCTCACTGACTTCCAACTGGTTGGAGTTTATCTACACTTAAGTTGGCAGGATTTTTAAAAATTATTTATTTATTTATTTTTTTGTGGGACTAGAGGGAAGGGTCATGGGGAGCATGAATGCTAATGTGAATAAAGTGTTGAATGAGGGGACAGATGGATTGACATAGTCTAAGTTCCACCAGTGATGAAGCTGACCAAAAATCAACGTTGATTCAATGTTGTCTTTTTCAACACTGAAAAGCATTGAAATTTCAACATTGATTCAATATTATTTAACGTTGAATTTTCAATCTCAACCAAAATGATGATTCTGATGGAATTTCAACATTCAATCATTGTCACCTTGCTATCTGGGCTCTCCTCTGTCTCACCACCTCTAATTTTCGTACACAAGTAGAGTGTGCTCTCCTCTGTCTCACAACCTCTCATTTTCATACGCATGTGGTGGTGTGCTCTCCTCCGCCTCACCACCTCTCATTTTCGTACACAAGTAGAGTGTGCTCTCCTCCGTCTCACCACCTCTCATTTTCATACGCATGTGGTGGTGTGCTCTCCTCCGCCTCACCACCTCTCATTTTCGTACACAAGTAGAGTGTGCTTCTCCTCCGTCTCACCACCTCTCATTTTCATACGCATGTGGTGGTGTGCTCTCCTCTGTCTCACCACCTCTAATTTTCGTACACAAGTAGAGTGTGCTCTCCTCCGTCTCACCACCTCTCATTTTCATACGCATGTGGTGGTGTGCTCTCCTCTGTCTCACCACCTCTAATTTTCGTACACAAGTAGAGTGTGCTCTCCTCCGCCTCACCACCTCACATTTTTGTACGCGGGTGGAGTGTGCTCTCCTCCGCCTCACCACCTGTGGGGAGCGAGTCACCCATCTCTCTCCCCAGTGTTCGTGCTGGACCCAATGGCATGCCAGAGCGGCCGCCGGGGGTGGGACGACAAGCATATGGTAGCCTCTGGGGTGCCGAGCCCGCTGCTCGACCACTCTGGTTTTAACGAGACGACCGTACCATCGAGGGGAGATTGGTCGGCCGGGGACCGGGACAATTGCGACACGGGCGGGGTTCCCCACACACGGGTCTCGCTCCGCCACGAGGGCGACTCGGCCGTTTTGCACCAAAGCATCAATCAAAATAAAAATGCAAATACAATATGGCTTTGTGCACTTATCAAATTGTAAAAGGCCGCGAGTTAATCAAGTATATAATCTGTTGTACTGCATGTTTCAAAGCAAAGAGGGGCACATGAGCAACTCTGTTTACACCTGGTATAATGATGTGTTTTGGTTGATCAGATCACAAGTGGACGATGCTAAATACAGGTGTAAACAGGGTCTAAAACATTTTGAGCTTGACCACTTCCAGAGGTAGTCGAAAACGATTAAATGTGTTTGAACAGCCACAAAAGACCGCCTACTGACCTAACGCATTAACATTATGGGAAACGCGCTTGCCAGACAGATTTATACTTTGTCGACTGAAGACCGAAGTTTGTTTTGAAGATGAAAAATGTACCTAACACAATGTTTTCCCACCATTCCTGATTTCTAACACACAATGAATGCAGTGATCCATATCTGCATGTGCTGTGAGTTTAAAGGATTAGTTCACCTTCAAATGAAAATGATTTTCCCCTGGATTTACTCACCCTCAAGCCATCCTAGGTGTATATGCCTTTCTTCTTTCAGATGAACATAATCTGAGAAATATTAATAAATATCTTAGATGCTATGTTGAACAGTGTGATGAGGACTGGGATGAAATTGCTGAGGAAAAATGTTATGAGTTAGAGGAAGAAAATATACAAGACAGAGTAGCTTTGTTTTTAGCGAAATTAAGATCAAATTCCTCTCAAACATTGAGTGCTGTTAATTTTGTGGTAGATCACACATCTAGCCTTATCAGTGATGTTGTTGGATCTCGACAGAGAAAATCTGTTTAGTTTTTAAGAGAGATAGGCCACAGTGAGAGTCCTGGGGGCCAGCAGCTTTTAGAGCATTTTGCATGTGCAGCTCAACCATTTCAGGGATTTGAGTCAGAGTACAAGCAAATGCAGTATTTTACTCAGTCTGGATGCTTTGTGCAGCCAGAGGAAGTACCTCTCCCTGGCTTTTCATACACTCAACAGAGAGACCCATCGACGGGGACTGTTAGACAAGTGGCAGTCCGAGACACTTTTCAGCGTGTTCCTCTAAAGCCTTTACTGAAGCAGGTATTAGAAAGTCCAGGAACGATGGAGAAAATCTTTGAGTGGCAAAATCAAGAAAGCACTGCTCTTGAAGATTTTAGAGATGGCACAATCTTTAAAACAAATTAACTCTTTTCCAAAGAGTTGTCCATTCCTCTTGTGCTTTACAATGATGATTGTGAGATGGTCAATCCACTTGGATTGAAAACATCAGTTCACAAGCTAGGTTTTGTTTATTTTACTCTTAAATGCTTGTGACCTGAGTATCTTTCTACAAGACAGACGATGTAAAAACCTATGGTATAAATGCTGTCTTAGATCCAGTTGTGTGTGACATTGAGGATCTGGAATTGGAAGGAATTCAGGTTGAGACAAAACATTTCAAGGGCACTGTCAAAGCAGGAGTCGCACAGGTTTGTGGGGATAACCTAGGTCTTCATGGCATCCTAGGCTACACAACATTTCTCAGGGAAAACCGTGTGTCGATGGTGTCGGGTACACAAAGATGTTTTGAGAGGACAGACAGTTGAGGATCTGTCAGTAATGCACAACAGGTTTAACTACCATTCTGATCTACTTCAGAATAACCCAACTGAAACTGACATCAAAAGAAAGTGTTCACTCAAACTGCAGTTCTACCATGTAACTGACAATGTTACTCCAGATGTCATGCATGACATTTTGGAAGGGGTTGGAGGTTATGAATCCAAGCTTGTTCTCAGTTCTTTGATTGAACAAAAACTCTTGACGCTTGATCAGTTGAATAATAGATTGACAAGCTTTGACTATGGTTTTTCTGATGGTCACAACAAGCCATCTGCTATCAAACCTCAGGATCTTAAAAACCCTGATGGGGCCATCAGACAGACAGCAGCACAGATGTGGTGCCTTCTAAGCCTGTTGCCTCTTATGATAGGAGATTTGATTCCAGAAGGCGAGAAACACTGGGAGCTACTACTTTCATTACTTAGCTGCATGGAGTTGATTTTCTCTCCAGCCTTGACTGCAGAGGCAGTAATATTTTTGCAGCATCTGATTGAGGAACACCATAGGCTGTTTTTGGAGCTTTATCCAGACAGGCATTTGAAGCCAAAACACCACTTTATGCTTCATTATCCTGGGGCCATCAGGAAACTTGGACCTTTGGTTCAGTTCTGGTGCATGCGTTTTGAGGCAAAGCAGGGTTTTTTCAAAAGACTAAGTCGCGTAGCCTGCAATTTTTGCAATATTTGTAAAACGCAGGCCAGATGATGTCGTGCTACATCTTGCTCTGGGAAGATGTTCTCGCATGACTTTGAAGTTGGTCCACGATACACCACATTCCTGGGACCTAGAGGATTGAGAAAGTAAAATGTGGATTTGAGGGAATTCCATTGTTCTCAGATGTCTATTTGCCATCGTGGATTAAATGCAAGGGAACTACTTACAGGTCAGGAATGACACTTTTTGTGTCTCACTCTGCTGATGGTGAGCCCCAGTTTGCAACCATTCAGAACATTGTGGTCATTGACTCCAAAGTCAAATTCATTGTGAAAAAATGGGATACAGTTGGATTTGACAGACATTTTTTTGCCTTCTCTGTGTCTCCTTCTTCTGCACTTGATGTGGTGGACATTCATTCTGTCGATGATCACCACCCTCTACATGTTGTGATGTCCTTAAAAGAGAATGAGAATGATCATTACATTTCTCTGAGATACAGGCTATTTTAGGTGGGGGGAACAAAAATAACATTAGTTTAAAGGGATGGTTCACTCCTGATTTAAAATGTCCTGATAATTTACTCACTCCCGTGTCATCCAAGATGTTCATGTCTTTCTTTCTTTAATCGAAAACATTCCAAGATTTTTCTCCAAATTTTCCTCAATTTCATTTCGACTGAAGAAAGACAGACATGAATATTTTGGATGACATGGGGGTGAGTAAATTATCAGGACATTTTAATTCTGGAGTAACGCAGTTCTTTAAATTATGCTTTCTACACCTCCTACCAAATACTACCTTCTTACAGGCGTAAACAATATTCTATTCATACAAAATATCAATGTATATCAAAGTCATCATGGGCACATCACAATACATGGAGAGGGTTTCTCAATTTGATGACATCATAAAAAATCTTGTACATTGACTGAAAATAATGGTTTAGTCAAATTGGCAGAATTGTCGTTGCTGAAACAATATATTTTGCAGACCTAACGTATTGTAAAATTGCATACATGTACGTTACCAATCGATTTTTCTATTCGATTTTAAGGAATCAATCAAAGAACATGCAACTACGCCTACTATACCAAGGGAGCAGCAGCATGGTCCAGAGCACAGAATATCTGTGGAGCAAGTTGCAGCATTTGTAAGTTTTTATTTTTATTTTTTTTTATTGATTTATTTTAATCTATTACTAGAAAAGGCCCGTCTATTTTTTTTGTTTTTCTGTTTTTGGATGAATTACAGAAACCTACATTTTGTAGCGATTTCGTACAGATATTAAGTCAATTTATGGGTGGGACATATGAATATAATAAGTCAAAGCTTTATGACTGATTATTATGCATATACCGACCCAAGGGGGAATTAAACATATATTGTGAATTAATTACAACGAATTATAATCAATTACATATATGCTTAGTTCTGGTTTAATAATTATTTAGAGAAACTATTAGTTTGTCCAGCAAACAGTAAGCTCCTCACAGAATATCATCACAAGGAAAGTTTTTTTTCTCTGGCCACGAGAAAAACTTCCTCTACTAGCATTCAAATGTAAAGCAAGGATATAGGATCGAAACGTTAAAGTGACCTGGTTTTTGTATATATATATAGCTACAAGAATATACACATATATACAAGAGCGGAGGTGAAGACAGGAAAAGAGAGATGGTCAAAGAATGGCAAATTACAAGTTAACCCTGTGAAAGCCAGCACAGAAATCAGTTTAAACGAATTTCAGGAAATTAATACTTGCATATCGGTTCAAGTCGATGTGCAGTAGAGTTTCAGTGCGCTTGGCTTGGTTGGTCCTTTCCAAGAGGGTTTCTCCGGTGGGGTTTTCAAACGAGGCTTAACTGACACGTAATGACAGAGAAGAAAGAAGAGAGAGAGAGTCCAAGGAGATGGTTGTCCCGGAAGGAGCTGAGCGCGTGATGACAGCGCTGTCGCCTGAGGCAGTTCAGGGGCAGTCGAGAGACAATCGGGAGACAAAAGAAAAGCGCGTGTCGTTTGCTTTTATGGAAAATCAAGCGAACACACCTCCTGAGTTGGAACGGCCAATAGATGCGTAGCACTGTTTGGCGGGCAAAGTTTCTTTGTCTTGTCTCCCAGCTCCCAGATCGGATTTCGAGATGGAGTACTTTCTTCACAGTATCATTAAACAAATAGAACAATGCATTTGACAGCTATGTGACCTATCTCAGTGAATGAGCAGTAGCAAGAGCTTTAAAATGAGATCAAACTCGACAGATCAGAAAGGCATATAACAGAAGTTATGGTTTACAGACAAATTCCATCATTAAAACTAACACTAACTCAACTACAGTTATTTAAACTAAGTCTAAACACTAGGAAACATGCAATGCACTTGACATACATGACAATGCATGTTTGTGTGTTTTTGTGTGTGTCTGTGGTGTGTGTTGGAATGTGATCTGGCACTTAGTCCACATGAGGGGCCCCTTTGATGTCCTAAGAGCTAGGAAATTGGGCCCTCTGTTTTACCTCGGAGGGTAACAAAGATGTCAGAGTGTCTGTTTTTCTCTGGACCGGCCGGAGCCGAGGTCAGATTACAACACAGTCCAGCATGCGAGAAGCATCCTGAAGATTCCAGATTTTATTGACTGTCCTGATAAGTGTGCATATGCTACAATTTAATTGAGATGTTTTAATTAAGAAGCAATTTGTAGTAGTTTTTTCTTTTAAGCAAAAAAAAAAAAAATATATATATATATATATATACACACACACACACACACACACACACACACACACACACAGTAGGTACAGAAAGTATTGATGGAGTATTTTATCCATCCAATAGAAAACAATTGTAGAATTTGTTTGCTTACTATAAAAGCTAGAAGTGTTTTGAGGCCTCTTGGCCTATTTAACTGTAAGGGTCAAACAAGTTTACTTGGCCACTGAGCATATTTCATTGGTAATTTTCCACCAGACAACAGGTGGCTGTGAAATGAACAAGACCACTATTAAAGGGTGTCACGTGAAGGCTTCTTGCCTCCTGGGAGCATTGACTGTTTTGATACAATGTTTCATTTGGCCAATGGGAAAAGGGTTGACCATCAATTGGCAGAAGGCCATGAGAAATGAAGTCAAAAGATGTACAGTAGCTGGAAGCTGGTCACCCTTACTAAGAAAATTCGGTAACACTTTAGAATAATGGTCCGTCATTAATAAGTAACTATACAGGAAGTAATGCAGGACTAATGAGTAGTACTACATTAACACTTCAGCTACTACTATTAACTAATATAGAAACAAGCTTAACTAATCAGTAAGTAATATCGAATTTGGGACTAAGATAGTTCCTTATTAGCTAATCAATAATTAGAGAATGAGAGTGGCATCATTAAGAACTAATAGGTAACTATGACCAATTATAAAGAATTACTAATTAATTACTAATCACAACATTAAAGTGTCTGAGATGTGAGCAGTTGTCTTTTTTTACTCTCAACGTGGTCATAAAATGCATCATTAATTGCTCAAGTGTTACAAAGTAACTATGCAGGAACTACTAGTGATCAGGACCATTATTTTAAAGTGAAAAACATCTTTTTCACTTTAAAATAATGGTCCAGATCACTAGTAGTTCTTGAAGATTGTTGTTTTTTACTCTCAACGTGGTCATAAAATGCATCACTAATTACTCAAGTACCTAGTCATTCTTTAAGAACTACTAGTGATCTGGACCATTATTTTAAAGTGAAAAAATATGTTTTTCACTTTAAAATAATGGTCCTGATCACTAGTAGTTCCTGCATAGTGACTAGGTAACACTTGAGTGATTAATGATGCATTTTATAACTATATTCAGAGTAAAAATTATGACTGATTACGTCTCAGACACGATAATGTTCTTTACAATTTGTCCGTTAGTTAATAGTTATTAATGATGGTAATCTCTTTAGGTAATTATTGATTAGCTAATAAGGAAATATCTTCTAAATTTGATATTACTTACTGATTAGTTAAGCTTGTTTCTATATTAGTTAATAGTAGTAGCTGAAGTGTTAATGTAGAACTACTCATTAGTCCTGCATTACTTCCTGCATAGTTACTTATTAATGACGGACCATTATTCTAAAGTGTTACCGAAAATTCTCTTACATAAGCAACACCTGCAATTATATTAGTGAAGTGTCTATGACAGAAAGGTCGGGGAGTACATGGGAAGGAGGTGTGGGAGAAGAGCCCCCGTAGATCATATCATGGAAAATAACTGTTAGGGTGAATATTACCAGCCAATGATATTACTTTGGTGTATTTTAAGAGATAAGAAAAAGCCAATGATATTAATTTGGTGTGTTTTTAAGAGATAAGAAAAATGTATAAAAACTGCGCCCCGGCTACGGGAGCCTCAGATGCGGAGCTGGCATCTCACTTTGTTGCTTGACAATAAAGTTAACTACTTCTGAGACCTGGAACTTCGACTCTGCAAGTTTTTCTTTGAGACCAGATCTGAAGGGACAAAGAGACATTGAATTTGCCATGACAGTATTCAGACCAGAGAGGGTTATAGGGTACTATGTGTCAAAAATGATTGATTTATGACCCCCATAAAAATATCCCCCCCACCCCTCCCTCCGGACTGGACACCTGTTTGGACACCTGTTTTGGCCACCTGTTTTTGTCCTCCCCCACTACCCCACTACCCCTCCCTTTACCCCTACTAAGGAATTTATGACTGTGTTTTGGACTTTGTGTGTTTTTGAAGTGAAAATGTTTGAAAACGGTGCTTAAACTTTAAAATGTAAAACAGTGTATCGGGACGACAGACATGTTTTTAAAGGGTTGTTTTTATTAAAGAATGTTTTTTAAAAAGACATTAATGAAATGCACAATTTAAAATGTAGTTAGATTTTCTGAAACAAAAGTATAAAACAAATGCATTAACATTAACTATATTAAACAATAGTTGTTAAAAGCAAAAATGATTTTACAAGCAAAAACATTTCTAACATTTGTTGTTAAAGTTTTGTAACAAAAAATACTTCTTACGCTTCTCTATGAAACACATCCTTTCTCATGGCTGGCAAATTCAGAATAAAGTCAAAATGGTCCGTGAAAATGCCCCCCGAGCCCCCGCCCCTAACACACCTCCAAACATCAACGTCATCCAACCTAACAGACCCACCTCAACGCCGAAAGATAGAATGTGCACGTTTAAAAACATTTACATTTACATTTATTCATTTGGCAGACGCTTTTATCCAAAGCGACTTACAAGTGAGGAATACAACAAGCGAGTCGTCATGACGAGGCAAATAGACAAGAAGTGCTCATAATACAAGTTATAGGCAGTGCTCAGATTATCCTAAGCTACAATAGAGAGGGATTAGAGGAAGTGAAAGGATAGGAATAAGAAGTTTTTTTTTCTTTTTTTTTTTTTTTTTAAGATGAGGTTAAGTGCTCACGAAAGAGATGGGTTTTCAGCTGTCTTTTGAATATTGCCAGGGATTCCGCATTCCGGATGAAGGCAGGAAGATCATTCCACCAGCAAGGGACAGTGAATGAGAATGTTCTGGAAAGTGATTTTGTGCCTCTCTGTGATGGTACCACAAGCCTTCGCTCCTTTAATGAGCGCAGGTTTCTGGTAGGAGTGTAGACTCGTAAGAGTGAGTGGAAGTAGGAGGGTGCTGAGCCTGTGGTAGATCTGTAAGCAAGCGTCAACGCCTTGAATTTGATGCGAGCAGCAAGTGGTAGCCAGTGAAGAGAGATGAAGAGAGGCGTGACGTGGGCTCTTTTGGGCTCGTTGAAGACGAGACGTGCTGCTGCGTTCTGAATCATTTGTAGAGGCTTGATTGTGCATGATGGCAGTCCAGCCAGAAGTGCATTGCAGTAATCAAGCCTAGAAATGACCAGAGCCTGGACCAGAAGTTGTGTTGCATGTTCTGTTAGAAAGGGCCTGATTTTCCTGATGTTGTATAGTGCAAATCTGCATGACCGAGCTGTCATTGCAATGTGGTCTTTGAAGGTCAGTTGATCATCAAGGATTACTCCAAGATTTCTGGCCGAATTTGATGGGGTAATTGAGGATGTGCCTAGCTGGATGCTGAAATCGTGATTTAGAGTCGGATTGGCAGGGAAGACGAGAAGCTCAGTCTTAGCCAGGTTGAGCTGTAGATGATGTTCTTTCATCCATGCCGAGATGTCCGCCAGACAGCTTGAGATTCGAGCAGCTACTGTGGGATCGTCTGGATGGAATGAAAGGAAGAGTTGTGTGTCATCAGCATAGCAATGGTAGGAGAAACCATGTGCCTGAATGATGGGACCAAGTGATGTAGTGTAAATGGAGAAGAGGAGGGGTCCAAGAACTGAACCCTGAGGAACACCCGTGGTCAGCTGATGAGCTTTGGATACCTCCCCTCTCCAGGCAACCCTGAAAGACCTTCCTGTGAGATAGGATTCAAACCAGAGAAGTGGAGTACCTGTGATGCCCAGTGATGAGAGGGTGGACAGGAGGATCTGATGATTCACTGTGTCAAAGGCAGCTGATAGATCGAGCAGAATGAGGACTGACGATTTGGAATCAGCCTTTGCAATCCGCAGGGATTCAGTGACCGACAGCAGTGCAGTCTCGGTCGAGTGGCCACTCTTGAAACCAGATTGATTGACATCCAATTGGTTGCTGTGTGAGAGGAAAGATGACACCTGGTTGAAAACAACTCGTTCAAGTGTTTTTGCTATGAATGGTAGGAGAGAAACGGGTCTGTAGCTGTCTACAAGAGACGTGTTTAATGTGGGTTTCTTAAGCAGTGGGGTTACCCGAGCCTGTTTGAATGTGTTAGGGAAAGTGCCAGTTTGGAGAGATGTGTTGATGATGTGTGTCAGTGCTGGTAAAAGTGTGGGAGCGATGGCTTGTAGAAGGTGTGTGGGGATGGGATCTAGAGGGCAGGTAGTAGGATGATTGGAGAGGAGAAGTTTGGATACTTCTGTCTCAGTGAGGGGAGAGAATGAAGAGAGGAGGTGTGTGGCTGTGTGTGTGGTTGGTCTGAGTTCCTGTGTGTGTGGAGCGGAGAACTGACTGCTGATGGTAGATGTTTTGTCAGTGAAAAATGTAGCAAAATTATCAGCAGTAAGGGATGAGGTGGGTGGTGGTGGAGGGGGACAGAGGAGAGAGTTGAATGTTTTGAAAAGTGTGCGTGTGTTTGAAGCGCTGTTGATTTTGTTGTGGAAATAGGAGGATTTAGCAGCATGAATTTCAGCAGAAAAGGATGAGAGCAGAGACTGATAGCTACAAAGGTCAAATTGATCTTTTGATTTGTGCCACTTCCTCTCTGCAGCCCTGAGTTTGGTCCGATGTTCACGAAGAACATCAGATAACCAGGGATTAGAGGGAGTGGCACGTGCAGGCCTGGATGACAGAGGACAGATACTATCTAGAGAAGAAGTTAATGTGGAACATAAAGTGTCTGTTGCTGTATTCACATCCAGAGATGAGAATTGTGAGGGTGAGGGAAGGGAGGATGATACAGTAGAGGAAAGATGAGAAGAAGAAAGAGAGCGCAGGTTTCGTCTGAAGGTAACTGGTAGCGGGGTTGGTGGTGAACAAATGGGGAGTTGAAGATTAAAAGTAATGAAAAAATGATCAGAAAAGTGCAGAGGTTTTACCAGAATGTTGTCGGTGATGCAGTTGCGAGTGTAAATGAGATCAAGTTGGTTGCCAGATTTGTGTGTACTTGTGGTTATGAGCCGATTAAGATCGAATGAGGCTAGCAGAGAGTGGAAGTCAGAAGCATAAGGCTTCTCTAGATGAATGTTGAAATCGCCAAAAACTACAAGTGGGCTACCATCCTCTGGGAATGAGGACAACAGCATGTCCAGTTCCTCTACAAAGGTACCCAGTTGGCCTGGGGGGCGATAAATTACTACAAAATGAATTTTGACAGGAATTGAGATTGTAATAGCATGAAATTCAAATGAATTGTAGTTGCACAGAGACGAATGAGTCGAGTATTTCCAATTGTCAGAAATGAGAAGACCTGTGCCCCCACCCCTCCCAGATTGGCGAGGGGTATGAGAGAAAGTGAAGTTGTTAGAGAGAGCAGCAGGGGTTGCTGAGTCCTCTGGACGAATCCAGGTCTCAGTCAAGCCCAAGATATTAAGAGAAGAATTAGTAGCAAAGGCTGGAATGAAGTCAGCTTTGTTAACTGCTGACTGACAATTCCATAGACCCACAGAGACAGAGAGAGGAGTGTTAGTGTTAGAAGAGGAGTAAACAGGACGCAGGTTGGAAGCATTGCGCTGCCTTTTACGTGGGTTAGTGGAGCGTTGCCGAGAGACAACAGGAATGAGTTGAAAGCACATGCTGAGGAAGAAGGACAAGTGTGAGAGGAGGGAAGAGACTTAAGTGCCTACCGGTGTCGTTGCTCGGTGGAGTCGCGCAGGTAGAGTCGCAGGTCTTTACCCGAGTCGGTCTTCACACGAGGAGGCTGAACGCTCCCGCTGACGCTTCCGCGACAGCGCGCACACACAATTAATATACTGCTTATTAACACGTGATTGAAACGAGCTAGGCCCGCCTTGCAAATCAGCACTGCAAAAGCCTAAACCCGTGAATGGCTGAAAACCGAAACTAACTAAAGCTTAAGTGCGGGCAATAACACCAATAAAGTCTGCAAACGCGGCTGTTATTCTAAACAAGTACAATCAAAATACAATTATAGTCGAGGTAGGAAATAGGACAAACACAGATACGAATTAAATCCTTCCTAGCAGCAAATAATAAACGAAGCAACTGACCCAGAACAGATATTAAGCAAAACACTTACGCGCTCATGCGTCCGTCACCACTGCCAGCTCGCTAGTCCTGCTCACTTCTGAATTACACGAGTTTAAGTATGCTTAGCCTCGCCAGGCCCGCCTTGCAAATCAGCACTGCAAAAGCCTAAACCCGTGAATGGCTGAAAACCGAAACTAACTAAAGCTTAAGTGCGGGCAATAACACCAATAAAGTCTGCAAACGCGGCTGTTATTCTAAACAAGTACAATCAAAATACAATTATAGTCGAGGTAGGAAATAGGACAAACACAGATACGAATTAAATCCTTCCTAGCAGCAAATAATAAACGAAGCAACTGACCCAGAACAGATATTAAGCAAAACACTTACGCGCTCATGCGTCCATTAATGGACATTAATTAATTAAACACAAGATTTTTTACAAAAAACTACCAAACAAAAGTGTTAACATTAACTATATTAAACATTTGTTGTTAAAGTATTTTAACAAAAATATTTCTTACACTCTACCATGAAAGACGTCCGATCTCGTCCGTGACAAATACAGAATGAAATCAGAAGGAGTTGTGAAAATGCTCCCGAGTCTCCTCCCCTAACACGCCTCCAAACATCGACGTCATCCGTCCCTAACACGCCCACCTCAATGCCGAAAGATAGAATGTATATTTAAAAAAGGACGTTAATTAATTAAACACAAGATTTTAACAAAAGTATCAAACAAACGCATTATCATTAAGTATATTAAATAGTGTTGTTAAAAGACAAATGACTTTTAAAATGCAAAAAACATTTCTAACAATAAATATTTCTTACTGCTCTGTGAAACACATCCTTTCTCTGCGTCGTCAGATACAGAATGAATGCAGAACGGCGAGTGAAAACGCACCCGAGTCTCCGCCCCTAACACACCTCCAAACATCGACGTCATCCGCCCCTAACACACCCACCTCAATGCCAGAGCGATAGAATGCGCATGCGTCTTTCTTGCGGAGGGGATGTTTAAAAATGGTTAAGTGGTGTGTATAAATGTAAGATACGAGCCTTGTGATTTTACATAAACAGAATACTAATCTGTAACAATGGCTGAAGCATCTCTACCTAAAACTCCTGAGAGAAGCGTTGATGATGCAATGGGAGATCTGTCTCTCGCACCAAGGAAACCTTTCAGAGGACCGTGTTTGTCCAAATTTCTGCATAACAACGAGGACCGAGTCAGATATGACTTTCATTTGTCAGGCAATCGCGTGTGTACGTACGACTTCAACAAGATTAGCCGCGAGGTCAAATTAATCAATGTGGATAATGACGAGAGATTTACAACGAACTCAACAGACGACCCCGATCTGCTTTTCACAGAGAAGGATTGGATTCTGTTTTACACACAAGTGTGGCGCGATCTGAAAGAAGGACGCGACGAACCGTTGTTCATCGCTGAATGGAAAGGAGCAACCATGGGGACAAGATACAGGTTACTCGGAGATCATGTCAACAAATATGCAGATGATTATGTTTATATCCTCTGCAGTGATTTTGGAAAGGGACTGCCTGAATGTTCATGGCCTATATCAGAGGCCGATCACCTGAAATACTATGACCTTAAATTCATGTTCCAGTGGAAAGATATACCTGTGTTGGAGGACATTTTTGCTAAAATAGACCAATTGTTTAAGTGGTGCGATGCGTTTAAAAGGTATAATGGTATCAAAGTAAAACTGTTTCACCCCGAATGGTGCGTACCTACCAGACGTGGTGTTCAGAGTGTAGCTCCGCCTACATTTTACAACCATTAATATAGTCACGGATAGGAGGGTCTACATCATTCAAGCATTATGTCTCAAGAGAGCGGACCTGCTACTTCACCTCTTAGCCCTGTGGCTGGACCGTCACCAGCATCGGTGAGCGGATGTCATCAGAGACCCAACTTCTGGCTAAGCAAGCTCTGTACCGAACTGGGTTATCATAACCTGTCTTTCCTCGCAAACTACGGAGCTACTGGACACATCTCTCCCCCCACTGATGAGTCTGACATAACCCTTGATGAATCAGACGGTTGTTTGGGAATTGAGGGGATTAAACTTATTAAAGCGGTGATTGTTGTACTCCTGGAACATCTGATTGACAAAAAACTTAAGACGGAATGCGACGGATGCGCTGTGGACCATCCATCTCAGACAAGACATTCATGTCTGTATGAACCCTCTGCTTATTATTTTTACAGTGTTTTTAACGAAATAACCAAAACTCTGTTCATACCAGAATTAAAAAACATTCTGGCACGTGCGTTGAGAGCGTTCGGTTTAAAACCACATCTACAGAGAATTCAAGGATCTGTTGAGACAGTCTTATGCGAACTCAGGGTTGAAATGTACATACAGGAACAACTGGCCTCTCTGAGACAGAAACTTGTGGACGAGACCTGTGAGCAGATTGTTTACGACGCAGTTGACGCCTGGAAAACTGCCGCACCTGCTTCTGCACCTGAGACCGAGTCGCTGTGAGATGGGGAACCTCTGCTGCTGTTCTACATGGTTGATTAAACACTTCTTTAAACAACGTATGAAACGCCAAATATCCAATTTACTGTACAAAGTGATTGATAACACAACATGTAACGATACAGATGATAAACGTTTAACGCAATTAAAGAATCAGATGTGTATAGTGAGAAGATTATCGGACGAATGGAATAATATAACAAACATGCCTATTGCTTCTGGTTGTGATCCATGTATTATTATCAAAAATATTCTCGAGATGATGCCTGAAAATGCTGAATCGCTTAAGATAGGTAACATACTATGTATCTGTACTTATGTAACCGACGTATGTTCTGAACTAATGTCAAGAAATGAGCCTGTTGATGTTTGTAAAATTATTAACACATCGGCTGAATACATGGTGGATAAAAATTTTGTAATGTGTATGAAATTTCTGTGTTTTCTGGACGACCTGTAATTTTTGTGTGAAATGTACCCTTTTCCCCTACATGCTTTGAAAATAAAAACGCTGTTTGATGTAAACGTTTGGTCATTATTTTGTGGAAAGAGACGGGGCAGCATGAAGATGAATTCATGAAGAAAATATATTATAGAACGGCTCCGATAAAATACAAACGCAACAGAGTCGTGGTGTTCGGGAAAGATCACCAATTTCAGGCAGATCTAGTAGACATGAGCGCTTATTCAAAGGAGAATGATAACGTCAAATTCTTATTGACGTGTATAGATGTATTTAGCAAATATGCGTGGACTAGAGTGTTAAAGAACAAAACAGGTCAGGAGGTGTCTAAAGCGTTTGAGTCTATATTCAAAAAAGATAAAAGAATTCCTCTTAAGATTCAAACCGATAAGGGGACGGAATTCTTAAATAGACATTTTAAACAATTAACAAAAAAGTATAACATACATCACTTTACTACAGCCAGCGATTTAAAAGCGAGTGTGGTCGAACGATTTAATAAAACATTGAAAGGACGAATGTGGAGGTATCTAACGGCTGTCAATTCCAAGCGCTACTGCGACATATTACAGGATCTGACTGATGGATACAATTCTAGCTATCACAAATCTATACGGATGAGACCTTTGGACGTGTGTAAAGAGAACGAGTCAATTGTGTTTAACAACTTATATGGGGATCTGCGTAAAGAAAAACCTGTTTTTAAATTTAAAATAGGGGATGTGGTTAGAGTGTCTAAAGTCAGAAATGTATTTTCTAAAGGTTATGAGCAGAATTATACGGAAGAATATTTCACAATAGCAGCGTGTATACCTCGACAACCTCCCGTATACAAAATACAAGATTACGATGGTGAAATAATCCAAGGAACATTTTATGAGCAAGAACTACAAAAAATTATTGTAAGCGCTGATAAATCATTTAAAATAGAAAAGATTCTAGACAAGAAACGCCGCGGAAAGTCTATGATTGTACTTGTTAAATGGTGGGGGTGGCCTTCAAAATTTAACAGCTGGGTGCCTGAAAAACAGGTGGTGGACTTACAGAAACCTTTAAAGACGTAGATAACTTATGGCACGTATCATTTATGCTACAGTATCATCATGGAAGAGGAGGGGTTTTACATTATGCTACCTTGCAACGCCTCGAGGGTCATATATCCCGAAAACAGTATCTCTAATTACAGAACGAGACTATCTAGGACAATTAATTTAAAGGGATTATGGGAGGTTGCTCTGGTTCAATTTGACTACCCTAGTTCGTGGTACGCTTTCTATCAAGAGGATGCAGCCTTCATTATCAACTGTGACCAAAGCTTACTGAAAAGCGAAGAAGAACATTATAATGCTAAAGAAGACATTAATATACACATTGATCATAATGTTAAAGCCATACCAGTGTTACGCAATACCTTAAAGGAGGGGTATTACGAGGATGTGCCCTTTTTACTCAGATAAATAAAAGCGTCCCTCCCCCCACGTGTATATCTTGGTTACGATCATATAAAGAATAAGGTATTTCTAAAAGCTCCTCAGAATGTCTCATTGACGTTTTACGGTCAGTTGGCTATTATTCTCGGCCTCAAACCAGGTGTTTCTATAGAGACTGCGAAGAGTCTCCGTGAGAATCGAGAAGACAGAGGCGTGACAGTAGTCTACGCTCCCTTTCAAGCTGATATAAGAGCAGGTTTTTACACCTGTTTCGTTTATACAGATATAATAGAGTACCAATCAGCGGGTGATGCTTATGTGCCTTTATTAAGCACGGTACATTTAGACTGTGAGCCTAACAAGAGCATCAGTGTTCGGTACGACAAGCCACACTACGTGCGCGTAAATAAAAGCAGTATCACAGAAGTTACCATAGAGGTAAAAGACGACCGAAACCAGAACATTCGGTTCACCTACGGAAAGGTAACGGTTAAACTACACTTTAGGCCCGTGAAGCAGCATCAGTTTTAAATGGCGTACCTCGCTCAGTACAAAATGGACCCTGAAAGTTATATAGCATACTATCAGAACCAGGCTGGGAACGGTCTGCCGGGTTTTATGGGTAGCGGTGTGATGTACGGATCGGGACTTGCAGGAATTGGTGGCGTTTTTAAAAATCTATTTAGAATGGCTCTGCCATTCTTAAAAAGAGGTTTCAGTATAGCTAAACCTCATCTAAAAGCGGCAGCAAAAAATATAGTCAGTGACGTCGTCACCACAGCTCTGACAAAATCGTATAATACTGACAACAATGGACAGAACGGTAACGGATTAATGGTTATGACGCGTAAAAGATTCAATCCCCCAGGGACCAGGATGAGAAGGGGGAGTGGCCAGCGTGTTAAGAAGTCCAGACGGCCTGGTAAAAAATGTTCATTTGCAAGACGGACACAAAGGGGTCGTGTGAAACGGATGAAAAAAAACTACTAAACTTAAAAGATCTCTGAACAGTATTTTTTAAAAATGTCTTTATTGCATTGTATGTCAGAAGAATGTGTTAAATCGGAGTTGGATCTATTCGCTTTGCCTTTAACACAAACTGCAATTGAAAAACATAACTACGTTGAAATTCTCCCATTATCAGCTATTACGGATACATCACCATTAGAATTTTTTATAACAGGGACAGGTGAAGATTATCTTGATCTGAATAATACGCTCCTATACACACGCATCAAGATAACAAATCCTGACGGATCAGATATTCCTGACGGTGCACCTGTCGGACTCGTGAATTACCCAGGAGCATGTATTTTCAGCCAGGTTGATGTGTCTTTAGGAGATCGTCTAGTCTCACAGAGTTCCAATACGTATCCCTATAGATGTATCATCGAAGCTCTTATGAATTTTGGTAAAGATACTCTGGAAAGCACCTTCACAGCAGGGCTCTTTTACAAGGACACAGCCGGATCCATGGACGCCACAGACCCGGGAGGCCAGAACGCCGGGTTGACAAAGAGGGCTGCATTCACAAACGCAAGCAATATTGTAGAGTTATTAGCTCCGATCCATTCTGATATATTTTTTCAGCCTAAGTTGATCATTTCGGGAATAGACGTAAGACTTAAATTGACCCGTGCAAAAGACGAATTTTGTCTGATGGCCGGTAATGACGTAGCTTATAAACTCGATATAGTATCAGCGTCCCTTTTTGTAAAAAAGGTCACCGTCTCGCCACCTGTTCGCCTGGGGCACGCTCAGGCCCTTTTATCTGCAACTGCGAAATACGCGATTGAGAGGGTGTCCGTTAAAAATCTGTCTATACCAGCAGGTGCGCGCGTTTCTAATCATGAGAATCTATTCCTGGGTACATTACCAAAATCTATAATTCTGGCCATGACGGACAACGCTGCTTTTTCAGGATCATACGACAGAAATCCTTTTGCTTTTAAACATTTTAATCTGGAATTCCTGGCCCTTTGTCAGGATGGGGTACAGATTCCATCGCGTCCCTTCCAACCGCAATTCGACAATGGATCAGCAGTAAGAGAATTTTATCAGCTGGCTTTAGCTACAGGGAAGCATCTTAAAAATCAGTCCCTGGCTATAGACAGAGAGGATTTTCTTCATGGGTACACGCTTTATGCATTTAACTTGACTCCTGATGAAGAATGCGGTCATCACGTATCCCTAATCAGAACGGGGAACATCCGTCTGGAAGCACGCTTCAGAGAGCCCCTCAGACATACCATAACTATTATAGCTTATGCTATTTATGATTCTGTTATTGAAATTTCTAACCGGAGACAAGTGCTTGCGGACTACTATTATTGAAAATGAATACGGTGCAGTTGACGAGAATAATAGACAAGATGGTATGTAACACTAATTTTTTAGGAGTTCTACCGTGCAATCATATCCCCAAAACACAGATAAAGGATTTACCCGTATTTTTTATAGCGAACACAGATCCATCACACAGACCGGGTATGCATTGGATCGCCATTTACGTAGACAGAGAACGTGTAAGCTATTTTTTCGACAGCTTCGGAAATAGACCAGACTCTATTCGTTTCCCTCCAGCCTTCCAAGATTTCCTAAAAAACAATTCTTCCCGAATCCTGCATTCTAACAAGCAAGTGCAGAATGACTTTGCAGTCACCTGCGGACAACATTGTGTGTTTTTTCTGTATCATATATTAAAAGGATATGATTATGATGATATTATGAAAATGTATTATGACGATTTATTTAAAAATGACATAACGGTTTCTCTCTTTGTGAAAAAATTGAAACCGGTTATCTGTAATGATAAGACCTTTAAATGTATACAGTGCGTACAGGCTGGACATATGCTTCAATCTTATTAATTGATGTTTGTGTAAATGAATAATGTATCATAATGTGAATGTATGATAAATAAAAGAAATCGTAAAACAAATATCTTTCTCATCTTCCTTTATTAACGTAAATCACATACATTTAAATAAACATCCATATACATCTAAATAAGCACACACACACACACACACACACACACACATTTAAATAAGCATACATATACATCTAAATAAACATTTATAACGGGTGCTAAAAACTCAACCATTGACTTGCATCCAGCGCCGGTGAATTAAACACATTATCGCCTGAAATGTTCGACGGCTGGTTATACGACCGCTTTTGCATTCGACGTTTCTTCAGGGACGTTTTTGGTGTGACACCCATGTCTCTTGTAGGTGTTCCTCTTTTAATAGATTCAATTGTTCGTCTAACGTGATGATTGCTTATTGTCGAGAAAGGAATATTTAAATTTGCAAATGCCTCCAGAAATTCGTGCCACCCCTCTGGCCTGCGATCATCACGAATATGGTGAGACTGTGTTATATGTTTCAGTAGATCTAACATATGCGATCCTTCAATCGTTTTTCCTTTAAAAACAAATTCTCCAGAGTCTGTCCATGAAGACAACTGCTTGGCTTTGGACATTTTATCCATGATGTATTTGATATTTTTTAGACTCCTCTGCGGTACATTGCTTAACACTTCATTTACGACCTCGTCCCCGGCTACGTCACCGTCATTACGGCTGACAGCCGTCTCAGTATGCATTGTCTCATCAAAGGGCTCGTGCTGTGGCAATTTAAGGGTTAAGATATTGCTTTCCATGTCACCATGCTTCACTAAATTTAAAAACCTCTGTAAAGCATTGGTATAAAGTTTAGCTTTTTCGTGTGGATTCAGATCGTCCCTCTGTAATATATTCCGTATAGTGTTATCCAAGCTATCTTCCACAACATTGTGAATAGACTCACGGGGCTGCCCCATCCTCAATTTATCCATCTGCTGCTTAGACACTACATACATTTTTTCAGCATGGTCCATACTTATTGTCTAGATGTTATCAAACTAGAAATAAATGGAATGGCCACGCTTAAGAGGGGTAGAAGAAATCCCCCTCTTTGATTAATCATGCGCCTTTTTCTCTTGACATCAATTTTTTTATTAGCTACGTATTTAATATCGTTTTTTCTCTTTTTTAATCTTCTGTGCTGACTAGGTGTTAACGGTATTATGCCGTGAAGAATATTAAGAGCTACCTCACACAGCGAAAGAACAAATTCGTCAGAAGCTGATTGTAAAATAAGACGTCTCTGTTTAGGACTCGCTTTATATAGAGCTTTTAACAGAGGTAGGTTTCTGGATAGTCTCGAACTCATAACGTCTCACCGTTTCCTTTTCTGCACGTACACTACAGGACACTCCGACAGTAAATCCGTTCTGAGGCGAAATTTCTCAGGTGTATCCGTTTTATAGTCTATTAGTAAATATCCATAAGGACGTCCAGTAGCATCTTTGTACGCGTCTATAAAAAACTTAGACTCCCCGGGGTACATCTGTCTCCCTAAAAAACTTATTTGTTGTTTATCTCGTGGGTTTTTAAAAATAATTAAATAACTAGTGTTGAGACTAATAGTACGAGTGCTCTTCCCCTGGAAATACAAGTTTTGTATTAGAAATAAGGCTGAAATGGATCTGTGGTGTATGTACTGCGTAAAGAGTCGAGCAATTTCATCCTTGGAAGATGCTTGATCCATCAGGTCGTCAATCACGAGAAGGGTCTTCTTATTGGCAGGAAATAAAGAATCATCATTCAGGGATTCAGGTAAACCATCAATAAATTTAATATCAAACATATGCATTAATTCATCATAAATCGGTTGCCAGCATGCATATATGAAAACATATCTATCAAATTTTACAGAACACATCTTGTGTGAATTATACATCAAAGTTTTCACAAAATACGTTTTACCACTATTACTAGGACCCAATACAATAGCGCCAAAAGGATGACGCAATCTAAAATTTAAAATCCTCAGCATCATCCATATTACAACGATTCACAATATTGTTAGTATCCATAAGGTAATGTGGTATAATCAGACAAGAGCACACGTTTGTTGTAAACGACTCTGAAGGTTTTAACGTTTGATCTATTGTGTAATGTCAGCTTTGTCTTATTACGCACAATGGTATCACTGCGCACTAGCAGGTGCGTCGTGTCACGTGATTTCACATAATTCTGAATCAGCCCTATCAGACTTTGCAGCGTAACTATTTGTGCGTTCTCAGCGTTGAGTGTAATTCCTTTAGCCTTGAGACATACTTTCCCTTTCGCAGTTCTAAAGCCGTAACTTTTAGGTCCTGCCGAAGCGAATTCTTCTATATGATCGTGAGGATCCAGTTCATCTGTAAGATCACCCAGAAAAGATCCGGTCTCAGGCATCCAGTCATTCGTTTTAGACAAAAAAACTGCGCTGTCCGTGTCCACATAAATGACCCGTTCGCCTAATTTATCCAATAAATCATAAAGCTCCAAACGCGCATATGCTGTCGTGAAGGCACCTATGAACACATTGACATCACAAGTAGCGCAAGCCAACTTGTCGGGGTATGTCCATTGTATTAGAGCTACTGAATCCGACACAAACGAGAAATGTTTTATCACATAACTGTTCCCAAATATAAACCGTGCAAAGTCCTCCGGTTCACTCACCAGCTCTGTTATTGGCAATTGCTCGCGAAGACAGAATCTCCCCCACAAAGAATTAAGAATTAGCTTGCTTGTGGCTCGTTTTGCTTGATTGTGAGCAATTTTGTCAATGTTCAATTCGATTCCCTCTTTTAAGAGATACGAATCAATATAAGTCTGTTTGTCAGTCTCTGTGACTACGTGTGCTGGAAACCCCGACGCCTCTTGTTTGTGTTTGAGGAATGTTTTAACGTAGTCAGTAAATAATGTGTCCGACTTCTGTTGAAAGTGCCAGACTTCGTCTATTTTCAATACGATATAGCCATGTTTGATGGCTCGCGATAGCTCGACGGAAACCCAACATCCACTTATCGCTCTTTGTTCGTCTGTGTGACTGCATCGTGCTTGATTCTCTTCCTCCGCGCACGTACGACACAAAGTGAACATTAACTTCTGACGGGTTCTGAAAGGGAGCACAGGATGATAGAGGCCTCTAGGGGGCAGCACTGTCGCCTTAATTAGACCAAAGTATTCATCAATAGGGCCAAAGTCTTTAAAAATTATGGTAGGGTGTCCTATGGGGTATGTTTTACATGACTGCACGTGGGGGTATAAGGAAGTAAAATCGTAATAATGAAATTTCTGATCCTCTGTGATTTTGTGATATACCTTTAATGCGTTTGTCCTTCCCCCAAACAATGCATCTCGTGGTTTCAGTCTTTCGGGCGCTTCATATTTTTCCATAAATTTCATAACTGACGGATCGTCTTTTTTCGCTCGCTCCCATTCACATTCCCAGATTGAAACTACATCCAAGGAATACACGTCGCGCAGTGTTTGAAGCCTGTTTTCAGTCTGTCGCCTGAGATTTTCGAATGTCACTTTATGCAGAGGATGGACATCATCGGGTTTAAATTTACAATAATGTGCATGAAAAAAACACCCTAAATATTCTAATGCCACTTTATGGTTATTATTTTCATAAAATCCATCGAGATGGAATGGACAAAACTGAACTTCACCATAATTCAGTGCGTGACGGACGTCAACATCACGACTTTCTTTGATGTACTCTAACCATTGTATCGACGCATTGGAGTACGTCTTGAACTGATTAATGTACGCTTTGTTATGTGTTAATGCCAAAGTATCTCTGCATAGGTAGTTCGTCTTAAAGACTTTCATACAAGTTCCTGCCAGTGTCGTACATTTGAAAGGATCAATCTGCGCGCAATTCATGAACTCGTCTCTGAACTTCATACACGCCTGTCGCAGGATAATTACGTCATTCCGGCAGTAAAATCCTAGTTCACGTCTGAAATCGAAAATTTTGTTTTGTAAAGAATTATACCACTCATCAAATCTCTCGCGATCGGTGTTACTCATCGTGTTATATCCGTAGAAATGTTTAGAAGGATACGGACCCACATAATTCACATTCTCAGGTCTGTTGAAGTGATGGGGAAAGAACCCTTTTTCACCTATGTCGAGGTCAAACGCAGAGGTAGTTTTAGCCAACCCCATCGGGAGGAAGCTGAAGCTGTCTATGTAACGCTGTTTAAAAGCAGAGTCATACATGAAAATGATTTTACAGCCCTGCATTATAATTTTTGGTACTAGACCTACACTGGTAAAATATTCCAACAGTATATGAGCGTCGAATCCAGAGGCATTGTGTGCAATAAATGTGTAATTAGCATATTTTGGTCGTCTAAAATGCTTAATCATAAGCTCCACACAATTTGTGCCTTCTGCTATGAACTCATCTCCGCTGTGCGTTATAGCACATGCGTAGTTTGGCACGTGTTTTCCATCTATGTGCATAGTTTCAAGGTCATAATACACGTACTTATCATCATGTTCATCCAATTTGATAGGCTGAATGAAACACATGTGTTCGGCACCTTCCACCAAAGTTTCCCTGCAATGTAGGCATTTAGAGGATGCACACTTGTGTTTTTTGTTCTTATTTGTTAAACGGTACAATCTACAGCATTTGTCACAATATTTTATAACATCACACTGTGATTTTTCACCTGATATGTGTGATTGTTTATGCGCGTCGTAACAGAAGTTAGATTTGCAATATCTGAGACATTCTGCGCATTGTCTGTAACTCTTGGGATAGGAGTGACAATCCGCGCTATTACAAACATTGCATATAAATCTGCATTTATGAAGCCTTTGGTCATCAAAACTTTTATAGCAGAATAAGCATACGTAACTAGATCCTAGGAATGCTTTCAAATTTTTTATAAGATAATAATGGTCCTCGTGAATATATAGATGAGCAGTCTTTGGATGTAGTGCATCATAGTTTTTATGCACTTCTAAATTTCCAGACCAATCCCTATGAAAGACAACTATTTTCACACCCAAGTGCTGTTCAAAAACAGAAATATCATTAAATCCTATCATCCTTTGGGGGGTGTACCCCGCATCTCTGTGTATATCGGCCCCTATTTTTCTCAATTCCTGATCAGTGGAATTAGGATTCATGAAATGTGCTAAACAGTAACTAAAGCACATATTGTCTTCGACATTTACGGGACAGAATAAGTTCATTTTATTCCTTCTTATGACTTCATTATGAGCCAAATCTGATAATTTCCTACGTCCTCCGCCCTGTTTATCTCTTACGATAGACACATTAAGAGTCAGTTGATCATCATTGCACACAGATTCATTACTTTGCATGGAATTTTCGATCTGGTCTATGAATAAATCTGGATTGTGGTTATTATCAGGTGTTAAAACTGCGTTAATGGGGGCATGAAGACTCTCCCCCGATAGAGACACATTAATATATCCCGTCTCGCCAGCCAGCGATCTGGATAACGATACAATCTCATTTAACGCATTGTGTAGCAAAATGTTATATGCAGCCAGATCAGTAGTTGCCGTAATCTCCCTGAAATTTAGGGTTCTTTGAATTTCTACGCCATTAAATCTTCGACGCAGCGTTATGATATAGTCTTCTACATTACCTCCTTCTGTTACCAACCTACGAATCTCATCATCACTCAGCTCCATATTACGCTCCAAAGTATCGTCATTTGTCCGGCTAACTGAACCATGCCCTATCTGATCGTTTTCATTATCATCCGCAGACATTTCTAACCATTCATTTTGTTCGTTTATGAGACGTTCTAGGCTGACAGGTGTATTTTCACCCGTAGCCATCAACATTTGTAGTTGATCTCTTATTAATGTACGTATCTGTTCATCATTTGTTCTAGGTCTTAATACTATTTGTTCATTATCATTGTCATCAGTATGATGTGATTCATCGCGACACCTTTTAGAAGTCATTTTTGTTTTTTATTTTTCTCTCTCTTGGAAACAAACGTTTGCTCAGCCTTCCCCACACACAATTATAAAACGTTAGAAGTTACATATCGAAATATGGCACAATGTGTAATATCAGTAAATAGCATACCATCGGTACCAAAAATAGCGAATGACTTTCAGGTTATAATCAAACACTTAAACACATGCATACAAAATTATCGATAACAAAAACAAAACAGTCAACATGTAGAATTAAGTATTATCTCATCATCATCATCATCTATCCCTCCCCATAATGATATTTTGTAAATCCAATAACACCCTTTATACTTATAACAACCCTACTATACTTATAAAATATAGTACTCACCGATGTTATTAGCAGCCATCCTAACAACGACGATTGGATAATGCTCCGTGGTAGGTCCTGTCGAATCTTTGTTGTAAATGGCATTTTTCTGGCATTTTTTAAATCTAACCGGACTGAGGGGCGTTTCTGATGGTTATAAAGTTCTGGGTTGTCTACTGAGCTGTCACCTACTGTGTCAAAAATCTTAAACCTTTTTTAAAATTTCTTAGCGTAACTCTATTCTATATCTTTACATGTTGTAGAGGAGTACAACATTCCCAGTGTGACGTTTCTGATAATATTATAATACAATATGTTACACCACTACTATTTATTAATTGAAGCATCAAATGACATGAACCTGAGAAAAACGCATCCTCTCCCGCTCAAACTTGCTGCTCATTTACACATTAGAGCGTATGCTCTTATGATCAAACGATCCTTTCAGCTTTCTCCTTAACGCCGCGTGGTGCATTCATTATCTGTATCATAAACACACTAGGCCGCATCCCGCTGAAAACATCACCAGGACTCCTCAGGTAGGCCTATGTATGTGCGTAGGTGCATGCGCGCGATCGTCTTACATCTTGTCAGGGGTCACTGAACCCCATCCTTCCTTAACCTCTGTGCGAACTCAACAGACACCCCTGCAATAAAACAATTCCGGGGACATCAATAGGAAAATAATTATCTATATATAATTATCTATGTGTGTGTGTGTGTGTGTGCGTGTGATAAATGTCTGATACGTTAAAAGCGTTAGTCCTGTACACATTCGTAGTGAGCTAATTAAAGTATTATTATTTATAAGAGTTATTTTATTATCATTTAAATACGCATCTGCACTCTCTTCCATTGTTGGAGATGCTTTAGGCAAGTGTCTGGCTTCGATGTTTGGAGGTGTGTTAGGGGCGGAGACTCGGGTGCGTTTTCACTCGCCGTTCTGCATTCATTCTGTATCTGACGACGCAGAGAAAGGATGTGTTTCACAGAGCAGTAAGAAATATTTATTGTTAGAAATGTTTTTTGCTTTTTAAAAGTCATTTGTCTTTTAACAACACTATTTAATATACTTAATGATAATGCGTTTGTTTGATACTTTTGTTAAAATCTTGTGTTTAATTAATTAATTAACGTCCTTTTTTAAATATACATTCTATCTTTCGGCATTGAGGTGGGCGTGTTAGGGACGGATGATGTCGATGTTTGGAGGCGTGTTAGGGGAGGAGACTCGGGAGCATTTTCACAACTCCTTCTGATTTCATTCTGTATTTGTCACGGACGAGATCGGACGTCTTTCATGGTAGAGTGTAAGAAATATTTTTGTTAAAATACTTTAACAACAAATGTTTAATATAGTTAATGTTAACACTTTTGTTTGGTAGTTTTTTGTAAAAAATCTTGTGTTTAATTAATTAATGTCCTTTTTTAAACGTGCACATTCTATCTTTCGGCGTTGAGGTGGGTCTGTTAGGTTGGATGACGTTGATGTTTGGAGGTGTGTTAGGGGCGGGGGCTCGGGGGGCATTTTCACGGACCATTTTGACTTTATTCTGAATTTGCCAGCCATGAGAAAGGATGTGTTTCATAGAGAAGCGTAAGAAGTATTTTTTGTTACAAAACTTTAACAACAAATGTTAGAAATGTTTTTGCTTGTAAAATCATTTTTGCTTTTAACAACTATTGTTTAATATAGTTAATGTTAATGCATTTGTTTTATACTTTTGTTTCAGAAAATCTAACTACATTTTAAATTGTGCATTTCATTAATGTCTTTTTAAAAAACATTCTTTAATAAAAACAACCCTTAAAAACATGTCTGTCGTCCCGATACACTGTTTTACATTTTAAAGTTTAAGCACCGTTTTCAAACATTTTCACTTCAAAAACACACAAAGTCCAAAACACAGTCATAAATTCCTTAGTAGGGGTAATAGGGAGGGGTAGTGGGGTAGTGGGGGAGGACAAAAACAGGTGGCCAAAACAGGTGTCCAAACAGGTGTCCAGTCCAGAGGGAGGGGTGGGAGGGAGGGGTGGGGGGAATATTTTTATGAGGGGTCATAAATCAATCATTTTTGACACATAGTACCCTATAACCCTCTCTCAGACCCCCTTACATTTTTCACTCTTTGTTATATTGCAGCCATTTGCAAGTTAATTTTTTTCCTCAATGTACACACAGCACCCCATATTGACAGAAAAACACAGAATTGTTGACATTTTTGCAGATTTATTAAAAAAGAAAAACTGAAATATCACATGGTCCTAAGTATTCAGACCCTTTGCTCAGTATTTAGTAGAAGCACCCTTTTTATCTAATACAGCCATGAGTCTTTTTGGGAAAGATGCAACAAGTTTTTCACACCTGGATTTGGGGATCCTCTGCCATTCCTCCTTGCAGATCCTCTCCAGTTCTGTCAGGTTGGATGGTAAATGTTGGTGGACAGCCATTTTTAGCTCTCTCTAGAGATGCTCAATTGGGTTTAAGTCAGGGCTCTGGCTGGGCCATTCAAGAACAGTCACGGAGTTGTTGTGAAGCCACTCCTTTGTTATTTTAGCTGTGTGCTTAGGGTCATTGTCTTGTTGGAAGGTAAACCTTCGGCCCAGTCTGAGGTCCTGAGCACTCTGGAGAAGGTTTTCGTCCAGGATATCCCTGTACTTGGCCGCATTCATCTTTCCCTCGATTGCAACCAGTCGTCCTGTCCCTGCAGCTGAAAAACACCCCCAACAGCATGATGCTGCCACCACCATGCTTCACTGTTGGGACTGTATTGGACAGGTGATGAGCAGCGCCTGGTTTTCTCCACACATACCGCTTAGAATTAAGGCCAAAAAGTTCTATCTTGGTCTCATCAGACCAGAGAATCTTATTTCTCACCATCTTGGCAAACTCCATGCGGGCTTTCATGTGTCTTGCACTGAGGAGAGGCTTCCGTCGGGCCACTCTGCCATAAAGCCCCGACTGGTGGAGGGCTGCAGTGATGGTTGACTTTCTACAACTTTCTCCCATCTCCCGACTGCATCTCTGGAGCTCAGCCACAGTGATCTTTGGGTTCTTCTTTACCTCTCTCACCAAGGTTCTTCTCCCCCGATAGCTCAGTTTGGCCGGACGGCCAGCTCTAGGAAGGGTTCTGGTCGTCCCAAACGTCTTCCATTTAAGGATTATGGAGGCCACTGTGCTCTTAGGAACCTTAAGTGCAGCAGAAATGTTTTGTAACCTTGGCCAGATCTGTGCCTTGCCACAATTCTGTCTCTGAGCTCTTCAGGCAGTTCCTTTGACCTCATGATTCTCATTTGCTCTGACATGCACTGTGAGCTGTAAGGTCTTATATAGACAGGTGTGTGGCTTTCCTAATCAAGTCCAATCAGTATAATCAAAAACAGCTGGACTCAAATGAAGGTGTAGAACCATCTCAAGGATGATCAGAAGAAATGGACAGCACCTGAGTTAAATATACGAGTGTCACAGCAAAGGGTCTGAATACTTAGGACCATGTGATATTTTTTTTTAATAAATCTGAATTAAAAATTGGATGTGCCTAAACTTCCTTCAGTTAAACAAAGACAAAACTGAAGTCATTGCGTTTGGAAACAAAGATGAAGTTCTCAGTGACCATGTACCTTCACTCTAGAGGTCAAACAATTAAAAAACAAGTCAGGAATCTTGGTGTGATTTTGGAGTCAGACCTGAGTTTCAGTAGCCATGTAAAGACAGTAACTAAATCAGCATATTATCATCTCAGAAATATTGCAAGACTTAGATGCTTTGTCTCCAGTCAAGACTTAGAGAAACTTGTTCATGCTTTCATCACCAGCAGGGTGGATTATTGTAATGGGCTCCTCACTGGTCTTCCCAAAAAGACCATAAGACTGCTGCAGCTCGTACAAAATGCTGCTGCCAGGATTCTGAGCAGAACCAGAAAACATGAACACATCATACCAGTCCTCAGGTCCTTGCACTGGCTTCCAGTTGCATTTAGAATTGATTTTAAAGTACTGTTACTTGTTTATAAATCACTCAATGGCCTAGAACAGGGGTATTCAACTAAAATTTTAAATTCCAGTAAGAGAAAATTTCTTGAAGCTAGTTAGCTAGTCTTGAAGCATAATGTCTAACTAGTTAGTGTGATATAAATTATATACATTATAAGTAGCCTAGTAGGTGTATATCTGCATGTAATTGATTCCTGACTGTCAAATCAAATGAATTCAGTACAATTCAAAAACGTTTTGACAATATTTATTGTCACGTAAAATAGAACTGAACATATATGTAACTGTAGATATGTTCTCTGATTAGCTAAATAAAATAGAACTACATTTCAAAATAAGAGAAAATAAATAAACAAAAAATGTTCAAACTTAAGCATGTTCTGACTATGAGTAAAGTTGACAATGAGTAAAGTTGGCCACATATTCAGAGATTTGAATTTCCCGGATCAATAACTTGTGAGCCAAATTACACAAATAACACCTCTTTTCAAATATTTCACACTCCACTGCTGGTTATACTATAACACTTATTTTGGAAAAATGTATTTTTGCATTTATTTTTTTGTATTTTTTATTATGAAAAATAATGAATAACTTCACTGTAATACACTGCACTATTGACATTTTTCCAAAATAAGTGTTGTAGTATCTACTATCAAGACATCAGTGATGTGTGATCTGAATTTGGTGACAGTACGGTGTGTTACAATGAAGTTATTACATGTATTTTTCATAATGAAGTTCATAATTTCTTAGTAAAGTTATTGAATATTTTTCATTGTAAAAAAATTATTCAAAAATATATTTTTCCAAAATAAAGAGTTGTAGTATAACCAGCAGTGATGTGTGAACTGAATTTGGTGACAATGCAGTGTGTAACATTGAAGTTATTGACTGTTTTGCACTTTGCAGACGGTCCCTTCGGATCTGTCTCTCAGCCGTCCGTTTTGTCCACTGCGGAGGAAAGCTTGTTTTGAGGAAAATTAAGTTGTAGCTGCTTGTCTACATTAAAAAGAGGTGTTATTTGTGTAGTAACATCGTTTATCTCAAGTTACTTATCCGGAAAATTTGAATCTGTGAAAATGCGGCCAACTTTACCATTTCTCTACCTATCTCCGTCTCGCTCGTATTTTTCTCAACTTTCTCCGTCTCACTCGCCTGTTTCTCTCCTTTTCTCCATCTCTGTTTCTCCCCCTTTGTTTTGTACATGTATCGCTATCTTTCTTTTTCTTTCTACCGTCTTTTCATGTGTAATTACCGCCTGGGATGCGCGGACTTGATTGGCTGAATAGTATCACGTGGGATAGCTTAACTCGCGTGCAATTGGTCTGTGCGTTTCATCATCATAAACCTTTACCGTAAAGACTACAAAAGCTGCGCCGGTAAAATAGCACCCCATCAGGTTTTAAATCATAACCTTCTGTTTTGGTTTGGGTCCGTACGGGACAGCTTCTGGGTCCGGACCCGGACCGCGGTCCGCCTGTTAGTGACCTCTGGCCTAGGACCTTAATACATTGCAGATATGCTCATAGAATATAAACCTAACAGATCACTCAGATCATCAGGATCAAGTCACTTAGAAATACCAAGGGTTCACTCAAAGCAAGGAGAGTCTGCTTTTAGCTGTTACGCCAGCCACAGCTGTAACCATCTTCCAGAAGAGATCAGGTGTGCTCCAACAGTAGCCACATTCAAATCCAGACTCAAAACATATCTTTTTATCTATGCATTTGCTGATTGAGCACTGTGCCATGTCCGAAATGTTTGCATTTTATTTTATACGTATTATCTTTTTATTCTTTTAATTCCTTTTCCTGTTTTTATTTCATTTTTAATTTATTTTATATCTTTTATGTATCATCTTGTTATCTCTGACTTTTAATGCATTTTAAATATTGCTGTCTGGTTGAAAGAGCTGGGAGAATTAGAAAGAAAGCATTTGTGATTAGGTTAACAGGTAGCAGTCCTGTCGTGTGAGGAAGATCCATTTAGATCTGCTCTGATGGATAGATCCGTTTAGGTCCACTCTGACGGACAACAACAACAACAACAACAACAACAACAAAAAACTCCCTAAGGCTTCCTAGCTCATCCATCCAGATAGCAAAATTCTCTGTTTTTACTGTTATTTCTATTCCTTATGTTCTATTTTTATTATTCCTCTTTATGTAAAGCACTTTGAATTACCATTGTGTATGAAATGTGCTATACAAATAAAATTGCCTTACCTTGCCTTTTAGTCCAAGTACAGTTACAAAAGTCACTATGGCTTCATCAGTAGCTGAACAGTTTCCATGCCTTAAGGATTGCCAGGGTAAAGGCTATGTGAGTATAGTGTCTAACACAGGGATGTGATTTTGCTGTATTTATATGGATTTCTGTATTTCTGATCTCAGAAGTATGAGAAAAGTATTATTGCCGTTTTTTTTGTTTGTTTTTTTAAACCTGTGCTTGAAGGTTACAGCACTATCATATGTACACTTTGGACAAGTGGAAGAAATGCAAGGCTCGAAATTGTGACCATTTTAGTCACATATGCTCCCTAAATTTAATGTGTGCACCCTTAAAATATATTTGGGAGCATTTATGAGTGCGCATATAATTGTTGAGGTGCGACCCATTTTCATTTCTCTACAAAATGTTCACTAATTACAGCACAGTATGCGTCTGCTGTGAGCTGATACAGTGGCCGGTCCACCGTTCTATCATTCAACCAATTAAACTTCATCTTTATGTTCTTAAGTTTAAAGCAGACTTTAATGTTTGTTAATATTAGCCATCAATCACTCCCTTTCACTGCGCTTCATTGTCACATGACAGGGAGCTAGAACGCAAAATACAAAGAGCTGAAGAGAGAAGATGAAAGAACCGTTACACACGACTCAACATTAGCACTTGAATTTTTATATTTAAAACATATGATACAGTTAAGCAACATTTCACGACCTAGAGTAAGCCTAGTTTTCCTGAATATCCTGAATAAAACATCACAATTGAAAATGTAACACTGATTTCATAACAGTTCAATGAACTGTAATAAGTAGTTAAAATTAAATCACTTACATTTTAGACGCAATAGTGCCTGTTTTTGTTCTGTTTCAGCAGCAAAAATAGTTCCAAACAAAGTTCACAGCAGAACAAACGCGCATTTCATGACAACACAAAAAACAACTGCGTCATTATTGAATGAATCATCCGTTTGAACGAATCGTTTCAATCAATGACTCAATGACTCACTCATTAACACGGTCACCTGCCGTTAATTCATAATTATGTTAATCATTTATGGCTTATGATTTATCAATTTTAATTTTGATTCCATATATTTATGCACTCATATTTTCAAGTATTTACTTGTTATTGTACCCTTATGGTTATTCTTATTTTATCTTTAAGAGTATGTATGCTTGTTATATTGAATTGTTCTTCAAGTGTTCCAGTGTGACAGGTCACGTCGACACGTTTGTGGTTAGATATTGGACACCTGCCAAGTACTGCAGAAGTGATGTGTTTCAGAATTAGTTGCTCATTTGGACTTAATATGTCTGTTATTATTTCTGCTGACATTTGATCATGTAAGATTTGCAAAATTCCCTTAAGTGGGTCAAAACAACCCCTACAACTATTTTTGACACTGGACCAGTCTATGACATAATGGGTAAAACCATTTAACCTTTTCTTATTAGAACAAAAACATCAGTTTGAGTGAGATGTTAATTTCCCTATATGCTTAAGGTATAAAACTGGCTGAGTCGTTGATAATTTAGCTTTTCTCTCCTTTGCTCTTTTCAGCTTCTGCTTCTTCTCTCTTACCTGCAAATGTCTTAATTATTGTTCTTTTTGATCTTTATCCATTAGATACAATACTCTGGATTTTACAAAACTCTAAAATTTTAATATTAACTATTAATTAGCCTACTTCTTTCTGATTGTTATTTTTCCTTTTGGCTTTATTAAATATTTTCATTATCGATTAAAGTTTGCGTGCGAGGCTAAATTTAATTGAAAGGAATAAATAATTTTTCTTCAACGTCATCAACAGCCTGGATCTCATTTTCTCAAGTTTTTGCATCAATAAGATTAGAGGAAAAAGCCCTTTATATAAAATAAATAAATAAATAAATAAAATAAATAAAAAATGCCCTCAGGGTAAATACCACAAATATGCAAATTTAAATGTCAAATCTGAGTGAACACTGATGAGAATATTGCTTCAGTAAATTATATTTACAACACAAAAATCATATTTTTTCCAGCAACTTATTTTTAATTCGGACAAGCGAATGACAAGGCTTTTTAGTTGTGGTGCTCCTAAATGTTTGCTGGTGCTCCTAACTTTCTGAAGTTGGGAGCACCAGTGCTACCAAGTAAAAGAGTTAATTTTGAGCCCTGTAATGTGTTTAAAGCATATACATACCTTTATTATATGTATATATGTTTCCCAGAACTGCAAATTTTTGAAGTCTCCTAGAGCTGCACGATTACTCATTAAAAGATAGTGATCAAGTGAGAGCACAACCCCATGTGGTGAGACGGGTGAGAGCACACGTGCGTACGAAGAACCCCATGTGGTGAGAGCACACCTGTGTACGAAGAACCCCATGTGGTGAGACGGGTGAGAGTACACCTGTGTAAGAAGAACCCCATGTGGCGAGAGCACACCTGTGTACGAAGAACCCCATGTGGTGAAAGCACACCAGTGTACGAAGAACCCCATGTGGTGAGACGGGTGAGAGCACACCTGTGTAAGAAGAACCCCATGTGGTGAGAGCACACCTGCGTACGAAGAACCCCATGTGGTGAGACGGGTGAGAGCACAACTGTGTAAGAAGAACCCCATGTGGTGAGAGCACACCTGCGTACGAAGAACCCCATGTGGTGAGACGGGTGAGAGCACACCTGCGTAAGAAGAACCCCATGTGGTGAGACGGGTGAGAGCACACCTGCGTACGAAGAACCCCATGTGGTGAGACGGGTGAGAGCACACCTGCGTACGAAAAACCCCATGTGGTGAGACGGGTGAGAGCACAACTGTGTAAGAAGAACCCCATGTGGTGAGAGCACACCTGCGTACGAAGAACCCCATGTGGTGAGACGGGTGAGAGCACAACTGTGTAAGAAGAACCCCATGTGGTGAGACGGGTGAGAGCACACCTGCGTACGAAGAACCCCATGTGGTGAGACGGGTGAGAGCACACCTGTGTAAGAAGAACCCCATGTGGTGAGAGCACACCTGTGTACGAAGAACCCCATGTGGTGAGACGGGTGAGAGCACACCTGTGTAAGAAGAACCCCATGTGGTGAGAGCACACCTGTGTACGAAGAACCCCATGTGGTGAGCACACCTGCGTACGAAGAACCCCATGTGGTGAGCACACCTGCGTACGAAGAACCCCATGTGGTGAGACGGGTGAGAGCACACCTGTGTAAGAAGAACCCCATGTGGTGAGAGCACACCTGTGTACGAAGAACCCCATGTGGTGAGAGCACACCTGTGTACGAAGAACCCCATGTGGTGAGCACACCTGCGTACGAAGAACCCCATGTGGTGAGACGGGTGAGAGCACACCCTTAGGACAGATAATTAGGAAGCATGGTGTTAGTTTTCACTGCTACGCTGACGATACTCAGCTCTATATTTCCTCGCGCCCTGACGAAACCTACAAATTCACAAAACTAACAGAATGCATAGCTGACATTAAAAACTGGATGACAAGAAATTTCTTATTATTAAATTCAGAAAAAACTGATATCCTAATCTTTGGACCAAAAACTTCCTCACCAAAAAACCTTGAATACTCTCTAACACTTGACGGGTGCTCCATTAAACCTTCGTCCTCAGTTAGGAACCTGGGTGTGCTCTTTGATACCAATCTTTCATTTGAAAGTCATGTTTCTAGTATCTGTAAAACCGCATTCTTCCATCTAAAAAATATATCTAAATTACGACATATGCTCTCAATGACAAATGCGGAACAGTTGGATCATGCATTCATGACCTCAAGACTAGATTATTGTAACGCTCTACTGGGTGGTTGTTCTGCTCGGCTTTTAAACAGACTACAGTTGGTCCAAAATGCGGCAGCTAGAGTTCTTACTAGAACCAGAAAGTATGACCATATTAGCCCAGTTCTGTCAACATTACATTGGCTCCCTATTAAACATCGTATAGATTTTAAAATCTTGCTACTTACTTATAAAGCTCTAAATGGTTTAGCTCCCCAGTACCTAAGTGAGCTCTTAATGCATTATAGTCCTTCACGTCTATTGCGATCTCAGAATTCAGGCCAGTTGATAATACCCAGAATATCAAAATCAACTGAAGGCGGCAGATCCTTTTCCTATTTAGCACCTAAACTCTGGAACAATCTTCCTAGCATTGTTCGGGAAGCAGACACACTCTGTCAGTTTAAATCTAAACTAAAAACACATCTCTTTGCTCTTGCATACACATAACACATTATCAATACATTAACATTTTTCAAATCCGTTAAAGGATTGTTACGCTGCAATAATTAGGTCGGCCGGAACTGAGAACATTTCCTATAACACTAGATATACCTGTACATCAGAATAAGAATGGCATCTACGCTAATATCTGTCTCTCTGCTTATCCTGAGGTTTGCCGGGTGCTGGATCCAGGCCGTATCCAGATCAGATGGAGAACCTGTGTCTGGACCTGCCTACAATGTAGCCCAGGAGACAATGGGCCTACAGATCCAGTTCTGGCTGCATCTACAATTCTGATTTTTAATCCCCGTATCCGCTTACATATATTTATATATAATCTATTTTTAATCTCTATAATAAAATGTATAATTTAGATTTTGATCTCCATATCCATTTACATATATTATATATATCTTCCAAGGGGTTTTTTCCCTCCTAGGACATTTTTCCAATTGTGTGCACGCTGGGTTTTTCTCCTAGGGGGTTTTTTCCACCCCTGGGAGTCAGCCGACATTGGCTTAATGTAGCACCATCTTGTATATGTTACATATTACCACGCTTGTTTGTACAGCTTATTTTTAACCACTTCCCTTTTTTCTGTGCTTCTAATATGTAAAGCTGCTTTGAAACAATTACCAATTGTAAAAGCGCTATATAAATAAATTTGACTTGACTTGACACCTGCGTAAGAAGAACCCCATGTGGTGAGAGCACACCTGTGTACGAAGAACCCCATGTGGTGAGCACACCTGCGTACGAAGAACCCCATGTGGTGAGACGGGTGAGAGCACACCTGCGTAAGAAGAACCCCATGTGGTGAGACGGGTGAGAGCACACCTGTGTAAGAAGAACCCCATGTTGTGAGAGCACACCTGCGTACGAAGAACCCCATGTGGTGAGAGCACACCCGCGTACGAAGAACCCCATGTGGTGAGAGCACACCCGCGTACGAAGAACCCCATGTGGCGAGACGGGTGAGAGCACACCTGCGTACGAAGATGAGAGGTGGTGGTGAGACAGTTACCATGTTTTCACCATGAGTCATCTGACTCCTGGTGTATTGTCAGTTTCTGGGTGGTTGATCTGATTATCAATAAATATTCATATTTTGATTATTGAAGTCGATTGCTGTAGATGTGTTATTTTATTAGTTTTAATTAGTACAATTTAATTTACAACCCATTTTTGGGTTATGTTAGATTTTGCTATATTTGGCTGTGCAGTCGTTTGGGTGGCTCGCCAATGTATTAGATTTCTCTAATACATAAAATAAGTAAGCTTGACCAGAGTTCTTGTGGGGAGAAGAACTATTGAAGGTAGTAGTGTAGCACAGTTCTTCAGCAGCGATGTTAACGTGTCAGCCTTCAAAACATCTTAACCCAAAGTTCTGTTTGTGGGACAGAACTTTATACATGAAGACAAAAGGGTTACAAACAATAGAACACTGTTAGGACCTCCCACAGGAGATTGATCTACCCTGTGATCTGCTCTGAGCAATGCTGTTTCTTTGTCATTCACACCCATCAGTTTCTGTGGGCCATACGTCTGTATGGGCCATTTGGTTCACACCTTTACAAACACAGAGTTGATTGCATCTGAGGCACAGTCACAATGTAAATGCATCTAACTAAAGATAATGAAAATACACATAATCTTTCAATCCCTCCTCTGATCATTTTTGATCATAAAACAAACTTCCATAAATCATGTATACAGCATGCTGCATACAGGTTTGATTACTTAATGTAATGACAGAATAAGTGTTTATGATGAAGACTGCATCCTCCTGAATGCTTGAAGCTTTCTTATTTTGACATTGTGGTCTTGAGGAAGTGGCGGATAGTGTTGTTTTCTGTGGACATTCAGGCACGTTCAGCTAGGTGGCCAGTGCAGTGCGGCCTAGGCGTTGGTCGTCTTTGGTCATCATCTGGAGTGCTGAAACACCTGCAATCACACAAAAGAGAAAAGGGAAACGTATCTTGCCAAGGAAAATATTTTAATCAAATAACACTTAACTGCTCCTAAAACTGTCCCTATTTAATATTGGCAGGACACTACTGTGTTTATCAGTGGATGTATGTTTATGTCTTCGTCCTCAGGCGACAAGCTAGAGCCTAAAAACCCTAGCCCCACCATTTCTGGACTCTGATAAACACTACTGCCATCTATCCCTCATCTCTAGGTAGATGTTTCAAATCCCACTGGCTCACGTCAATCCACTTTTCTTTTCTTTGCACCTTAACTGCTCCATCAGCTACCAAGAGATCCTGATGTGGGCTTTTCCACCTGGATTCTTGCCATGGCCTCTGAGTTTTTTTAATTGTTACTTTACCATGGCCCCCCTTTGGAGGTGTCAAAATTTTATCCTTGGCATTGTGTACTGCCAGGCTGAGTCTTTCATCAGTTTGGACAAGGCTGTCAGATGTTAGATTTTCATTGGGCATGGGCCGGCCTGTGACATGTCCAAAGAAGCTTATTCCTGTTTTCCTGTGGTCATCCTGACTGCAATGGTTGTCTTCATGCAGTTCAACTCCACTTTCCATCAATGATATTTTTTCTTCTTTGTGCACTTCATTCTGCATCTGTTTAATGTCTGATTGTCTGTCTTGCACTAGTTGTCTTAATGCCGCTGTATGTGCACCTCTCTCCTTTACGGCTTGTTTAGCAGCACCGTCTACTAGGACATCATCTTTGGCTTCAGTTGTTGAGACTTCTGTGTATGCTTTCACCTTTGGGATGGGGTCTTCATTTGTGTTTTTTGCATAGACATGGAGTACATCAGTTGTTGGATGAGATGTCACTAGTTGGTGCTGCAGAGAGAGGTTCTTCAGTTTTCCTGCGGCTCAAAAGCTTTCAGCAGAGTCTGCTTTTGCTTGTCTGTCAACTGCTGAAACCTCTTCAACAAGTTGTCCTCATCATCACTTTGATGTGTTAAAATCAACTTGCAATCACGAACCCAGTGTCCTTCTTCGTTGCAGTACCTGCATCTTCCTTGACTTTTTGCTTTTGGGTATCTCACATATTCATGTTCTTCATACCCCGTTGTCCTGTTGTTGAATGACAAGGTTTTGGTTTGCAAAGCTCTGAGATTGACTTCCTGTGTTCTTTCAATCTTTGCTGACCATTCAACAATCTGCATGAATGCTGTTCCAATGCTGTCCCAGTCATCATACCTGATTTTAAGGGCTTTAGAAATCTCAGGTTTCAGTCCATTTACAAATGCGGTTTTAAGAGGCATGCTGGTATCTTTACTGAGATCTTCATTGTTGTTCACACCGGCATATTCCAACCAAATTTGTATGAAGAGTTCTTCATACTCAGCAACACTTTCTCCTGTCTTCTGCATGCATGAGGTAATTTTAGCCCAATTAACCTCTGCAGGTTTCAGTTCAAACAAGAATGTTCGTACAGCTTCCCATCCAGCCTCAATGTTCTCTTGAGACTCACCAGTCCTTCTTTCAACACTTTCTGTTAATCTCTTTTGGTCAGTGTCCCTTAAGTTCACATTAACAATCATCACTCCGTCTAGTGGGTGCAAATTGTAGATTTTCTGCAAACGCTGAAGAAATTGCCAAGCTTTCTGTAGTTGTTTGTACACATCTGGCAAATCTTTTGTCCATTTGTCAACTTGCTCTGGAGTAGCTGGCTGGTATGTTCTGTGTGGAACATATTTCTTTACCACTTTTGTGACAGTTCGAGTTCGTCATTCACCATTTTCCTCATACTCCTCATTGTCAATTTCAACTTCAGTCCTTCTGTTTTTGACAATTACAGGAGCTAGCCTAACCTTCAAGTTGTCCTTTATGATATCATCATGTGTGTTGACATCGCTGTCAGAGTTCACTGTAGAACTGCGGTCACTTTCTCCAAGCAGATAAAGGTCTTGTTGATCCTCATTCTTCTGGAGATCACTGAATGGATAGAGAAACTCTTGTTCTGCTTTGCTGCTAGATCTTATGGAATGACTCTTTTTTCCAGAACAGTCTTTTGATTCCAATTGTTTGGAAAGCAAATTTAACAACTTGGTCTTCTCCTTTAGTCGTCTTTCTTTGTCTTTCTTTTCATTCTGCAATTGTTCAGCCAGTGCTCGAACCTTTGCTTTCTCTGCTTTGTTCTCACGTAGTAATTTGTCAGTCTCACACTTCTGTAGATGCTGTTGAATTTGTTTAACCAAAATTACAGACAAGCCATCTCTGTTTGTGTTTGCTCTTGAGCGCTGCATCTTTCCATAAGCCCTTTTAATGTCCGGCAAGGCCCATTGTCCATTCTCTGAGTGCCTAATGTTGTACTTCTGGCAGATGTCACCCTGGCACTTCCTTAGTCCCAGCCTTTTGTCCAAATATTCATTCAGATTTTCCATCATTTGATCAATAGTAACATTTGGAGGTTCTGTTCCATGTCTTTCTGTTGTTGGTCTCAATGCAGGGCCATTACCCTTGTTTTGTGCAGACTCAGCCATGGCAAGTACAGGAGATGTGCCCTCAGAGGTGTGAAACAGAACAAAAGGTGTTAGAGCCGTTAAGGTGCTTATTCAGATTTAAATTCTCAGAAATCATTTAGACTGACCCTTTCAGATACACAGACAAATCAAACATGTTTCCAAAATACAAAATTGTGTATTATGGACTCTACTTGTACTCCTAACAAGTTTTCAATATTACTGTTAAGACAAAACATTCATTTTCCTTGTTTCATTTCTGAAAACTTCTGACTGAAAAGACTTGTTCTATTATTTTTGAGTCCTAGCTCACAAGACTGAATTTGTATCTTAGACAATTTACTTTAGATCTTTCCGTATCTTTCATCGGAAGGCTAACCAACTTATAGTTCCATGGCTTTATGCCATCATCTTCTAACCCAGTTAGAACATTTATTTCAAAACTAAAATAGTGGCTACTGAATTAGCACCCAGTCAAGAAATTATAATTCTTGCAGCAACATCAGTTCCAAGACATTCTATGGTTTCTACAGTCTCTGGATGAATGGACTAAACTGTTTCTTTAACAAAGAGAAAGGACCAAGCCTTTGCTTCTACAATCTCTTAATGAACGGACCAAATTGTTTCTTAAACAATTCCTACACACTCCAGAGAAAGGACCAAACCGTGTACTATATATCTGTGGCTCCTACAGTCTCATGAGAATGGACTAAACCTCTTCCTTAAATGATTCCTACAGACTCAAGAGAACAGGGCCAAGCTACAAACCTTATATCTATAGCTTCTACAGTCTCAGGAGAATGGACTAAATCATTTAAAAGGTTCCTACAGACTCATAAGAAAGGCCCAAGCCTTGTACTACATATTCATGGCTCCTACAGTCTCATGAGAATGGACTAAACCTTTTTCTTAAATGATTCTTACAGACTTAAGAGAACAGGGCCAAGCTATAAACCTTATTTCTATAGCTTCTACAGTCTCAGAAGAATGAACTAAACATTTAAAAGGTTCCTACAGACTCACAAGAAAGGACCAAGCCTAAAATTCTCAACAGTGCTACACTGTATGTGACTACACTACAAATTTTACTGGTCTACTTATTATTCCTTTTTTCTTTTTTTTTCTTTAAGTTCTTTTAAGAGAGCTGATAAGTTTCACTCACCAAATTAGGATATTTGAGACAGAATCCAGTTGATTCAAATAAATTGTATCCACAGATGCAGTCTGTTGATCTTCAACATAAAAACTGTAGAATCTCCAAGACTTTTGTGTTCACTTCTTGTTGCAGTTGGTGAGTTCTCGTCTTGTCAGTCTCTCCTGGCTGGCTCGCCAAATTGTTAGATTTTGCTATATTTGGCCGTGCAGTCGTTTGGGTGGCTCGCCAATGTATTAGATTTCTCTAATACATAAAATAAGTAAGCTTGACCAGAGTTCTTGTGGGGAGAAGAACTATTGAAGGTAGTAGTGTAGCACAGTTCTTCAGCAGCGATGTTAGCGTGTCAGCCTTCAAAACATCTTAACCCAAAGTTCTGTCTGTGGGACAGAACTTTATACATGAAGACAAAAGGGTTACAAACAATAGAACACTGTTAGGACCTCCCACAGGAGAATGATCTACCCTGTGATCTGCTCTGAGCAATGCTGTTTCTTTGTCATTCACACCCATCAGTTTCTGTGGGCCATACGTCTCATGAGAATGGACTAAACCTTTTTCTTAAATGATTCTTACAGACTTAAGAGAACAGGGCCAAGCTATAAACCTTATTTCTATAGCTTCTACAGTCTCAGAAGAATGAACTAAACATTTAAAAGGTTCCTACAGACTCACAAGAAAGGACCAAGCCTAAAATTCTCAACAGTGCTACACTGTATGTGACTACACTACAAATTTTACTGGTCTACTTATTATTCCTTTTTTCTTTTTTTTTCTTTAAGTTCTTTTAAGAGAGCTGATAAGTTTCACTCACCAAATTAGGATATTTGAGACAGAATCCAGTTGATTCAAATAAATTGTATCCACAGATGCAGTCTGTTGATCTTCAACATAAAAACTGTAGAATCTCCAAGACTTTTGTGTTCACTTCTTGTTGCAGTTGGTGAGTTCTCGTCTTGTCAGTCTCTCCTGGCTGGCTCGCCAAATTGTTAGATTTTGCTATATTTGGCCGTGCAGTCGTTTGGGTGGCTCGCCAATGTATTAGATTTCTCTAATACATAAAATAAGTAAGCTTGACCAGAGTTCTTGTGGGGAGAAGAACTATTGAAGGTAGTAGTGTAGCACAGTTCTTCAGCAGCGATGTTAGCGTGTCAGCCTTCAAAACATCTTAACCCAAAGTTCTGTCTGTGGGACAGAACTTTATACATGAAGACAAAAGGGTTACAAACAATAGAACACTGTTAGGACCTCCCACAGGAGAATGATCTACCCTGTGATCTGCTCTGAGCAATGCTGTTTCTTTGTCATTCACACCCATCAGTTTCTGTGGGCCATACGTCTGTATGGGCCATTTGGTTCACACCTTTACAAACACAGAGTTGATTGCATCTGAGGCACACAGTCACAATGTAAATGCATCTAACTAAAGATAATGAAAATACACATAATCTTTCAGTTACATCAACCCAGCCTTGTAGTAATTTTTAACCAATAATTGGGTTAAAAATGACAACCCAGCGTGCTGGGCAGTGTTAATTTTGACAGCAAATTTTGATTTAGTTTTAGTCATAGTCTTTTGACTAAAATGCCATTTAGTTTTAGTCATATTTTAGTCATCGGAAATTGTTTTAGTTTTAGTCTAGTTTTAGTCGACTAAATATCATAAGATTTTAGTCGACTAAATCTACAGTAGATTTAGTCGACTAAAATCTAATTTAGTTAAATTGTAATGCATAAAGCATTTCTCTAACAATACACAGATCCTATACACTGATATAGGTACATCTGATATTCCCCAAACTGTTTATGTTCACCCAACTGTACTTTGCTCGCCAAAGCAGACGGTTTTTGACCGTTCAAGTGCAAAAAGACACAAAAGAGCAAAATTCAGCATATTTCAGGGATTGACACTATCATTGAGGTACTATAGTTTTTGTTTAAAATGTTATTAGATTTGATTTTTAGTTTTAGATTTTTAATTTTTTTGTGTTTATGTCTTTTAGTTTTCGCTTTTAAATGTCTAAGTTTTTATTTCTGTTATTTTAATACCTCAGGTTAAGGTAAAGCTTAGAATCTAGATGAAATAAAATAAGTTTACATTTATATATATATATTTATTTTTTATTTCAGTTAGTTTATTTCAAATAATGAAGATTTCTTTGGTTTTAGGTTTAGTTAACTATAATAACCCTTATACTTGTAAAATATATTGAATAATATGTCAAATAATGTTCATAGTCTTTCCTTCCTGTGACAGAAGATACAGTAGTTTACTATGAATTAAATAGAAATTAAATTAAATACAGTTTATTGTGTAAACAAAATAACAATAATGACCAGGAAAAAAAATAATAATTATAAACCATCCCGAAATACACCGTGACTCTTATTCTGAAATGTCTGCAGCCTGCGTTGTAGCCTATTGTAGTAGCAGGCTACTATTGAGGGAGATAAATATGCATTCTTACAACCTACAACACATTACCATATAAACATAGTGTAGTAAACATTGTCGTACTTCATCAATATTAGTTTATAAGCAATCTCTTGGCATAAATGTGCGCTATTCATTAATTACTAAGCAGTCTGAAGTGCTGCTGCGCGAGCCTGTAGAGCGCGCAACAGCGACGCGTTTCCCGCGGTTAGATCGGCGCGTTACACTTTAAATGTGCGAATCTTCCACACAGGACAGCGTTCCTGACTGGATATCTTTCCAAATAGTTCCTCTCTTTCATTTTCGTCTCGTTTTTATACGTTGACGAATATTAGAGTAGATTTTAGTCATAGTTTTAGTCATTCAAAACACATTTTTATTTAGTCATCGTCTCGTTTTCGTCCGTAAAAAAATGTCGTTGACGAAAATTATGACGAAAATTATTCGTCAACGAAATTAACACTGGTGCTGGGTCAAACATTTAACCCAAATCGTTGGGTTAAAACAACCCAGCACTGGGTTCGTCCCTCTTTGACCCAGATTGGGTTGTTTTTAACCCAGCATTTTTTAGAGTGCATGCTCCTCTGTTTTTAACTCACTTGCACTTTATTGCACTGTGCAATTGACAAAATAAATGTATTTTTCTAGAATTCAGTGGGCAGTCAGCCATGACATTTACTAAATATGTAAAATGACACGAGATATTATGTCTTATTTTCTGGGGAGGGGTCAAAATTATTTGACCCCTCCCCAGAAATTTTTTTTTTTTTTGCTTAATACAAGCTATATTATCTACCATGTGGGGTAAGAAAAATAATCTTAATCTGTATTGTAAAGCACTAAATAAGTAAAGATGACATGAATACCTTTTGCTTGCAGTTTAAATGTTTTATTATTCATACCACAATAGTAAATAAGTCTCTTTATTGAAATTGTATTATCTATATAAAGATAAAATTGTCTATTCCTTTTAAATGGACAGCAATATGAAAAAAAATTCCTTGAAAAATATATTTAATTGGGGTCTACAAAAGTCTAACAATAAAATGACACAAGATATTATGTCTTATTTTCTGGGGAGGGGTCAAAAATAAGTGAGATTCACTGTAAAACAAAGAGAAAAAGAGAAAACAACAACAACGAGTGTGTGAGATTCACTGTAAAACAAAGAAAAACAACAACAACGAGTGTGTGAGATTCACTGTAAAACAAAGAAAACAACGAGTGTGTGAGATTCACTGTAAAACAAAGAAAACAACGAGTGTGTGAGATTCACTGTAAAACAAAGAAAACAACAACGAGTGTGTGAGATTCACTGTAAAACAAAGAAAACAACGAGTGTGTGAGATTCACTGTAAAACAGAGAAAACGATTGTGAGATTCACTGTAAAACAGAGAAAAACAACAATGAGTGTGTGAGATTCACTGTAAAACAGAACAATGAGTGTGTGAGATTCACTGTAAAACAAAGAACAACAACAACAACAACAACGAGTGTGTGAGATTCACTGTAAAACAGAAAACAATGAGTGTGAGATTCACTGTAAAACAAAGAGAAAACAACGAGTGTGTGAGATTCACTGTAAAACAGAACAACAACGAGTGTGTGAGATTCACTGTAAAACAAAGAAAACGAGTGTGTGAGATTCACTGTCAAACAGAGAAACAATGAGTGTGAGATTCACTGTAAAACAGAGAAAAACAACGAGTGTGTGAGATTCACTGTAACAAAGAGAAAACAACAACGAGTGTGAGATTCACTGTAAAACAAAGAAAACAACAACGAGTGTGTGAGATTCACTGTAACAGAGAAAACAACGAGTGTGTAAGGCCCAATCCCAATTCTACCCCTTCCCCTTTCCCCTTTCCCCTTTCCCCTTTCCCCTTCCCCTTCCCCTTCGTTTCGCGCGTTCACGTGAAGGGGTAGGGGTGTCCCAATTCTCATTTGGTTGGAGGGGAAGGGGTAGGGGGAAGGGCCAGGTAGCCCTTCAAACGAAGATTTTTCGGGACCACACTTCAGACGAAGGGGTATGATAAATTTCCAACATGGCCGACCAAGCGAGCAGAGAGACCCATAAATGTAAGTATTTGTTTACGGTAAACAGTATTTTAGTAATAAATAATCACTTGTTTTATGTTGCCTTTAATCTTGTGTTCATGTATACGGTTATGTTCTCCGAAAAAAGATTTGTTAAAATCGCTATGAAAACAGTTCGCTAATGTTTTTTACTTTATGATAGTTCCACAACATATTTTTTTTATATTTTATTGAAACCCGCGTTGATTTGACAACATAAATTCAAATCCGGTGGCAGCTAACTTGTCTTTTTGCTGCATGCCTGATTAATGTATTGTTTTGTTGTGGTTACGTCCATAAATACGTGTACGTTACATGATATAAACAAAAAGTGCATTCAGTTTGCGTGCTTATTCATCAGTATTGTATGTTCTGTATCAACAAGGGACTCCTGAGGAAACACGCAGGCTCGTCTCCTTTGTCTTATGCGAAGAACTGAAGACAAATGCAAAAAAATAGCTGTCGCCCAAGCAGCAGAGATCACTACAGCTATCGACGGCATCTTAAAAGGCCAATTCACAACCGCACCAACAAACATTTTTTTTAGCGCGACCCTTTTTATTAACGAGACCTATAAGCATATACAACCATGTAGCTAAACAAGCCAAAACGAATTATTAAAAACGAAACTGAAGGTAAACCTGCGTTGCTCTCATGGTTAACGTTACCTCTCTCTTTCGGTGAAGTGGAGCAGCTGCTCTTGCTGAATGGCACGGATTGCACTATGGACTATTGTACCTTTTGTATATTTTATTTTTTTAACAGTATTTTATTTTTTTATAATGAACAAGCTGCGATGTCAGGTTTCCACTGCTTTGTTGTGTGTGTGTGAGGCGCGGGCGCGATCAAACAGCTGTCTTTGCAGGGGACTTGCCTCATCGTCATGGCAACGGTTCGTGGCCAGGTCAGGTTACGTCAGAGTTTGTTGCCGTCTGTTGGAAAACTGTTCACACCGTGCAGACATTCCACGACCCGACAAACGCCGATTAAACATGTTCAGTCGGGTGAAAACCGACTCCAACAGACGCCAACAGGGGTATCACACCGATCCAACAAACTCCAACAGACGACTTTTGTCGGTGCGGTGTGAATTGGCCTTTAGAAGTGTGTGATAAACATCGGCGCATATATGACGTAGGAGCTAACGACGACTTATGATGACGTGTAACGGTCTAGTAGTGGTGTCCCATTTCTTAGGGGAATATTTTCAGCCCTACCCCTTGACACTCTGTTTCAAGGGGCAAGGGGAAGGGGTAGGCGTAGGGGTAAGGGGAAGGGGATGGGGTATAAAATAGAATTGGGATTGGGCCTAAGATTCACTGTAAAACAAAGAAAACAACGAGTGTGTGATTCACTGTAAAACAGAAAACGAGTTTGAGATTCACTGTAAAACAAAGAAAGCAACGAGTGTGTGAGATTCACTGTAAAACAGAGAAAACAATGAGTGTGTGAGATACACTGTAAAACAGAAAACAATGAGTGTGTTAGATTCACTGTAAAACAGAGAAAACAACGAGTGTGTGAGATTCACTGTAAAACAGAACAACAACGAGTGTGTGAGATTCACTGTAAAACAAAGAAAACAATGAGTGTGTGAGATTCACTGTCAAACAGAGAAACAATGAGTGTGAGATTCACTGTAAAACAGAGAAAACAACGAGTGTGTGAGATTCACTGTAAAACAAAGAAAACAAGTGTGTGAGATTCACTGTAAAACAGAGAAACAATGAGTGTGAGATTCACTGTAAAACAGAGAAAAACAACGTGTGTGAGATTCACTGTAAAACAAAGAAAGCAACGAGTGTGAGATTCACTGTAAAACAGAGAACAACACCACCAACAACAACAACAACAACACCAACGAGTGTGTGAGATTCACTGTAAAACAAAGAAAACAACGAGTGTGAGGTTCACTGTAAAACAAAGAGAAAACAACGAGTTTGTGAGATTTACTGTAAAACAGAGAAAACAACGTGTGTGAGATTCACTGTAAAAGAGAAAAACAACGAGAGTGTGAGATTCACTGTAAAACAAAGAACAACGAGTGTGAGATTCACTGTAAAAACAACAACAACAACAACAACAACAACAACAACAACAACAACAACAACAACAACGAGTGTGTGAGATTCACTGTAAAACAAAGAAAACAACAAGTGTGTGAGATTCACTGTAAAACAGAGAAACAATGAGTGTGAGATTCATTGTAAAACAGAACAACGAGTGTGTGAGATTCACTGTAAAACAAAGAAAACAACGAGTGTGTGAGATTCACTGTAAAACAAAGAAAACAACAAGTGTGTGAGATTCACTGTAAAACAAAAAAAACAACGTGTGTGATTCACTGTAAAACAAAGAGAAAAGAACAACAACGAGTGTGTGAGATTCACTGTAAAACAAAGAGAAAAATAACAAGTGTGAGATTCACTGTAAAACAACGAAAACAATGAGTGTGTGAGATTCACTGTAAAACAGAGAACAACAACAACAACAACGAGTGTGTGAGATTCACTGTAAAACAAAGAGAAAACAACGAGTGTGTGAGATTCACTGTAAAACAAAGAAAAACAACAATGAGTGTGAGATTCACTGTAAAACAAAGAGAAAACAACGAGTGTGTGAGATTCACTGTAAAACAGAGAAAACAACGAGTGTGTGAGATTCACTGTAAAACAAAGAGAAAAACAACGAGTGTGTGAGATTCACTGTAAAACAGAAACAAAGAGTGTGTGAGATTCACTGTAAAACAAAGAAAACAACGAGTGTGTGAGATTCACTGTGAAACAGAGAACAACAACAACAACAACAACGAGTGTGTGAGATTCACTGTAAAACAGAGAAAACAACGAGTGTGTGAGATTCACTGTAAAACAAAGAGAAAAACAACGAGTGTGTGAGATTCACTGTAAAACAGAAACAAAGAGTGTGTGAGATTCACTGTAAAACAGAAACAACGTGTGTGAGATTCACTGTAAAACAGAGAAAAACAACGAGTGTGTGAGATTCACTGTAAAACAAAGAAAGCAACGAGTGTGTGAGATTCACTGTAAAACAGAGAAAAACGAGTGAGATTCACTGTAAAACAGAACAACAACGAGTGTGTGAGATTCACTGTAAAACAGAAAACAACGAGTGTGTGAGATTCACTGTAAAACAAAGAGAAAACAACAACGAGTGTGTGAGATTCACTGTAAAACAGAACAACGAGTGTGTGAGATTCACTGTAAAACAGAGAAACAATGAGTGTGAGATTCACTGTAAAACAGAGAAAAACAACGAGTGTGTGAGATTCACTGTAAAACAGAAACAACGAGTGTGTGAGATTCACTGTAAAACAAAGAAAGCAACGAGTGTGAGATTCACTGTAAAACAAAGAAAACAACGAGTGTGAGGTTCACTGTAAAACAAAGAGAAAACAACGAGTTTGTGAGATTCACTGTAAAACAAAGAGAAAACAACGTGTGTGAGATTCACTGTAAAACAGAGAAAAACAACGAGTGTGAGATTCACTGTAAAACAAACAACAACAACAACAACAACAACAACAACAACAACAACAACAACAACGAGTGTGTGAGATTCACTGTAAAACAAAGAAAACAACAAGTGTGTGAGATTCACTGTAAAACAGAGAAACAATGAGTGTGAGATTCACTGTAAAACAGAGAAAAACAACGAGTGTGTGAGATTCACTGTAAAACAGAGAAACAATGAGTGTGAGATTCACTGTAAAACAGAGAAAAACAACGAGTGTGTGAGATTCACTGTAAAACAAAGAAAACAACGAGTGTGTGAGATTCACTGTAACAAAGAGAAAACAACAACGAGTGTGTGAGATTCACTGTAAAACAAAGAGAAAACAACAACAACAACGAGTGTGTGAGATTCACTGTAACAAAGAGAAAACAACAACGAGTGTGTGAGATTCAATGTAAAACAAAGAAAAACAACGAGTGTGTGAGATTCATTGTAAAACAAAGAAAAACAACGAGTGTGTGAGATTCACTGTAAAACAGAGAAAACAACGTGTGTGAGATTCACTGTAAAACAAAGAAAACAAGTGTGTGAGATTCACTGTAAAACAAAGAAAAAGTGTGTGAGATTCACTGTAAAACAGAGAAACAATGAGTGTGAGAGAAAAACAACGAGTGTGTGAGATTCACTGTAAAACAGAAACAACGTGTGTGAGATTCACTGTAAAACAGAAAAACAACGAGTGTGTGAAATTCACTGTAAAACAAAAAAAACAACATGTGTGAGATTCATTGTAAAACAAAGAAAAACAACGAGTGTGTGAGATTCACTGTAAAACAGAGAAAACAACGTGTGTGAGATTCACTGTAAAACAAAGAAAACAACGAGTGTGAGGTTCACTGTAAAACAAAGAAAACAACGAGTTTGTGAGATTCACTGTAAAACAGAGAAAACAACGTGTGTGAGATTCACTGTAAAAGAGAAAAACAACGAGAGTGTGAGATTCACTGTAAAACAAACAACAACAACAACAACAACGAGAGTGTGAGATTCACTGTAAAACAAAGAAAACAACAAGTGTGTGAGATTCACTGTAAAACAGAGAAACAATGAGTGTGAGATTCATTGTAAAACAGAGAACAACGAGTGTGTGAGATTCACTGTAAAACAAAGAAAACAACGAGTGTGTGAGATTCACTGTAAAACAAAGAAAACAACAAGTGTGTGAGATTCACTGTAAAACAAAGAAAACAACGTGTGTGATTCACTGTAAAACAAAGAGAAAAGAACAACAACGAGTGTGTGAGATTCACTGTAAAACAAAGAGAAAAATAACAAGTGTGAGATTCACTGTAAAACAACGAAAACAATGAGTGTGTGAAATTCACTGTAAAACAAAGAGAAAACAACGAGTGTGTGAGATTCACTGTAAAACAAAGAGAAAAACAACGAGTGTGTGAGATTCACTGTAAAACAAAGAGAAAAACAACGAGTGTGTGAGATTCACTGTAAAACAGAAACAAAGAGTGTGTGAGATTCACTGTAAAACAGAAACAACGTGTGTGAGATTCACTGTAAAACAGAGAAAAACAACGAGTGTGTGAGATTCACTGTAAAACAAAGAAAGCAACGAGTGTGTGAGATTCACTGTAAAACAGAGAAAAACGAGTGAGATTCACTGTAAAACAGAACAACAACGAGTGTGTGAGATTCACTGTAAAACAGAAAACAACGAGTGTGTGAGATTCACTGTAAAACAAAGAGAAAACAACAACGAGTGTGTGAGATTCACTGTAAAACAGAACAACGAGTGTGTGAGATTCACTGTAAAACAGAGAAACAATGAGTGTGAGATTCACTGTAAAACAGAGAAAAACAACGAGTGTGTGAGATTCACTGTAAAACAAACAACGAGTGTGTGAGATTCACTGTAAAACAGAAAAACAACGAGTGTGTGAGATTCACTGTAAAACAAAGAAAACAACGAGTGTGTGAGATTCACTGTAAAACAAAGAAAGCAACGAGTGTGAGATTCACTGTAAAACAAAGAAAACAACGAGTGTGAGGTTCACTGTAAAACAAAGAGAAAACAACGAGTTTGTGAGATTCACTGTAAAACAAAGAGAAAACAACGTGTGTGAGATTCACTGTAAAACAGAGAAAAACAACGAGTGTGAGATTCACTGTAAAACAAACAACAACAACAACAACAACAACAACAACGAGTGTGTGAGATTCACTGTAAAACAAAGAAAACAACAAGTGTGTGAGATTCACTGTAAAACAGAGAAACAATGAGTGTGAGATTCACTGTAAAACAGAGAAAAACAACGAGTGTGTGAGATTCACTGTAAAACAGAGAAACAATGAGTGTGAGATTCACTGTAAAACAGAGAAAAACAACGAGTGTGTGAGATTCACTGTAAAACAAAGAAAACAACGAGTGTGTGAGATTCACTGTAAAACAAAGAGAAAACAACAACAACAACGAGTGTGTGAGATTCACTGTAACCAAGAGAAAACAACAACGAGTGTGTGAGATTCAATGTAAAACAAAGAAAAACAACGAGTGTGTGAGATTCATTGTAAAACAAAGAAAAACAACGAGTGTGTGAGATTCACTGTAAAACAGAGAAAACAACGTGTGTGAGATTCACTGTAAAACAAAGAAAACAAGTGTGTGAGATTCACTGTAAAACAAAGAAAAAGTGTGTGAGATTCACTGTAAAACAGAGAAACAATGAGTGTGAGAGAAAAACAACGAGTGTGTGAGATTCACTGTAAAACAGAAACAACGTGTGTGAGATTCACTGTAAAACAGAAAAACAACGAGTGTGTGAAATTCACTGTAAAACAAAGAAAACAACGTGTGTGAGATTCATTGTAAAACAAAGAAAAACAACGAGTGTGTGAGATTCACTGTAAAACAGAGAAAACAACGTGTGTGAGATTCACTGTAAAACAAAGAAAACAACGAGTGTGAGGTTCACTGTAAAACAAAGAAAACAACGAGTTTGTGAGATTCACTGTAAAACAGAGAAAACAACGTGTGTGAGATTCACTGTAAAAGAGAAAAACAACGAGAGTGTGAGATTCACTGTAAAACAAACAACAACAACAACAACAACGAGAGTGTGAGATTCACTGTAAAACAAAGAAAACAACAAGTGTGTGAGATTCACTGTAAAACAGAGAAACAATGAGTGTGAGATTCATTGTAAAACAGAGAACAACGAGTGTGTGAGATTCACTGTAAAACAAAGAAAACAACGAGTGTGTGAGATTCACTGTAAAACAAAGAAAACAACAAGTGTGTGAGATTCACTGTAAAACAAAGAAAACAACGTGTGTGATTCACTGTAAAACAAAGAGAAAAGAACAACAACGAGTGTGTGAGATTCACTGTAAAACAAAGAGAAAAATAACAAGTGTGAGATTCACTGTAAAACAACGAAAACAATGAGTGTGTGAAATTCACTGTAAAACAAAGAGAAAACAACGAGTGTGTGAGATTCACTGTAAAACAAAGAGAAAAACAACGAGTGTGTGAGATTCACTGTAAAACAAAGAGAAAACAATGTGTGTGAGATTCACTGTAAAACAAAGAGAAAACAACGAGTGTGTGAGATTCACTGTAAAACAGAGAAACAAAGAGTGTGAGATTCACTGTAAAACAGAGAAAACAACGAGTGTGTGAGATTCACTGTAAAACAAAGAGAAAAACAACGAGTGTGTGAGATTCACTGTAAAACAGAAACAAAGAGTGTGTGAGATTCACTGTAAAACAAAGAGAAAAATAACGAGTGTGTGAGATTCACTGTAAAACAAAGAAAACAACGAGTGTGTGAGATTCACTGTGAAACAGAGAACAACAACAACAACGAGTGTGTGAGATTCACTGTAAAACAGAGAAAACAACAAGTGTGTGAGATTCACTGTAAAACAAAGAGAAAAACAACGAGTGTGTGAGATTCACTGTAAAACAGAAACAAAGAGTGTGTGAGATTCACTGTAAAACAGAGAAACAACGTGTGTGAGATTCACTGTAAAACAGAGAAAAACAACGAGTGTGTGAGATTCACTGTAAAACAAAAAGCAACGAGTGTGTGAGATTCACTGTGAAACAGAGAACAACAACAACAACGAGTGTGTGAGATTCACTGTAAAACAGAGAAAAACGAGTGAGATTCACTGTAAAACAGAACAACAACAACGAGTGTGTGAGATTCACTGTAAAACAGAAAACAACGAGTGTGTGAGATTCACTGTAAAACAAAGAGAAAACAACGAGTGTGTGAGATTCACTGTAAAACAGAGAAACAATGAGTGTGAGATTCACTGTAAAACAGAGAAAAACAACGAGTGTGTGAGATTCACTGTAAAACAGAACAACGAGTGTGAGATTCACTGTAAAACAAAGAACAACAACAACAACAACAACAACATGTGTGAGATTCACTGTAAAACAAAGAGAAAACGAGTGTGTGAGATTCACTATAAAACAGAGAAACGAGTGAGATTCACTGTAAAACGGAAAAACAATGAGTGTGTGAGAGTCACTGTAAAACAGAGAAACAAGTGTGATATTCACTGTAAAACAGATAAACAATGAGTGTGTGAGATTCACTGTAAAACAAAGAGAAAACAATGAGTGTGTGAGATTCACTGTAAAACAAAGAGAAAACAACGAGTGTGTGAGATTCACTGTAAAACAGAACGAGTGTGTGAGATTCACTGTAAAACAAAGAAAACAACGAGTGTGTGAGATTCACTGTAAAACAAAGAGAAAACAACGAGTGTGTGAGATTCACTGTAAAACAAAACAACGAGTGTGTGAGATTCACTGTAAAACAAAGAAAACAACGAGTGTGTGAGATTCACTGTAAAACAAAGAGAAAAACAACGAGTGTGTGAGATTCACTGTAACACAAAGAGAAAACAACAACGAGTGTGTGAGATTCACTGTAAAACAAAGAGAAAAACAACGAGTGTGTGAGATTCACTGTAAAACAGAACGAGTGTGAGATTCACTGTAAAACAAAGAAAACAACGAGTGTGTGAGATTCACTGTAAAACAAAGAGAAAAACAACAACAACGAGTGTGTGAGATTCACTGTAAAACAAAGAGAAAACGAGTGTGTGAGATTCACTGTAAAACAGAGAACAACAACAACGAGTGTGTGAGATTCACTGTAAAACAAAGAGAAAACAACGAGTGTGTGAGATTCACTGTAAAACAGAACGAGTGTGAGATTCACTGTAAAACAAAGAGAAAACAACGAGTGTGTGAGATTCACTGTAAAACAAAGAAAAACAACGAGTGTGTGAGATTCACTGTAAAACAAAGAGAAAACAACAACGAGTGTGTGAGATTCACTGTAAAACAAAGAGAAAACAATGAGTGTGTGAGATTCACTGTAAAACAAAGAGAAAACAACGAGTGTGTGAGATTCACTGTAAAACAAAGAGAAAACAACGAGTGTGAGATTCACTGTAACAAAGAGAAAACGAGTGTGTGAGATTCACTGTAAAACAAAGAGAAAACAACGAGTGTGTGAGATTCACTGTAAAACAAAGAGAAAACAACAACAACAACAACAACGAGTGTGTGAGATTCACTGTAACAAAGAGAAAACAACGTGTGTGAGATTCACTGTAACAGAGAAAACAACGAGTGTGTGAGATTCACTGTAAAACAAAGAGAAAACAATGAGTGTGTGAGATTCACTGTAAAACAGAGAACGAGTGTGTGAGATTCACTGTAAAACAAAGAGAAAAACAACGAGTGTGTGAGATTCACTGTAAAACAGAACAACGAGTGTGAGATTCACTGTAAAACAAAGAACAACAACAACAACAACATGTGTGAGATTCACTGTAAAACAAAGAAAACGAGTGTGTGAGATTCACTGTAAAACAGAGAAACGAGTGAGATTCACTGTAAAACGGAAAAACAATGAGTGTGTGAGATTCACTGTAAAACAGAAAAACAATGAGTGTGTGAGATTCACTGTAAAACAAAGAGAAAACAATGAGTGTGTGAGATTCACTGTAAAACAGAGAACAACAACGAGTGTGTGAGATTCACTGTAAAACAAAGAGAAAACAACGAGTGTGAGATTCACTGTAAAACAAAGAGAAAAACAACGAGTGTGTGAGATTCACTGTAAAACAGAGAAAACAACAACGAGTGTGTGAGATTCACTGTAAAACAAAGAGAAAACAATGAGTGTGTGAGATTCACTGTAAAACAAAGAAAACAACGAGTGTGAGATTCACTGTAAAACAAAGAGAAAAACAACGAGTGTGAGATTCACTGTAAAACAAAGAGAAAAACAACGAGTGTGTGAGATTCACTGTAAAACAAAGAGAAAACAACGAGTGTGAGATTCACTGTAAAACAAAGAGAAAAACAACGAGTGTGTGAGATTCACTGTAAAACAGAGAAAACAACAACGAGTGTGTGAGATTCACTGTAAAACAAAGAGAAAACAACGAGTGTGAGATTCACTGTAAAACAAAGAGAAAAACAACGAGTGTGTGAGATTCACTGTAAAACAGAGAAAACAACAACGAGTGTGTGAGATTCACTGTAAAACAAAGAGAAAACAATGAGTGTGTGAGATTCACTGTAAAACAGAGAACAACGAGTGTGTGAGATTCACTGTAAAACAAAGAGAAAACAACGAGTGTGAGATTCACTGTAAAACAAAGAGAAAAACAACGAGTGTGTGAGATTCACTGTAAAACAAAGAGAAAAACGAGTGTGTGAGATTCACTGTAAAACAGAAAACGAGTGTGTGAGATTCACTGTAAAACAGAGAAAACAACAACGAGTGTGAGATTCACTGTAAAACAGAGAAAACGAGTGTGTGAGATTCACTGTAAAACAAAACAACAACGAGTGTGTGAGATTCACTGTAAAACAAAGAGAAAACAACGAGTGTGTGAGATTCACTGTAAAACAAAGAAAAACAACGAGTGTGTGAGATTCACTGTAAAACAAAGAGAAAAATAACGTGTGAGATTCACTGTAAAACAAAGAGAAAAATAACGAGTGTGTGAGATTCACTGTAAAACAAAGAGAAAAATAATGTGTGAGATTCACTGTAAAACAAAGAGAAAAATAACGAGTGTGAGATTCACTGTAAAACAAAGAAAACAACAACGAGTGTGTGAGATTCACTGTAAAACAAAGAAAACAACAACGAGTGTGTGAGATTCACTGTAAAACAAAGAGAAAATAACGAGTGTGTGAGATTCACTGTAAAACAAAGAGAAAAACAACAACGAGTGTGTGAGATTCACTGTAAAACAAAGAGAAAACAACGAGTGTGTGAGATTCACTGTAAAACAAAGAAAAACAACGAGTGTGTGAGATTCACTGTAAAACAGAGAAAACAACAACGAGTGTGTGAGATTCACTGTAAAACAAAGAGAAAACAACGAGTGTGTGAGATTCACTGTAAAACAAAGGGAAAACAACGAGTGTGTGAGATTCACTGTAAAACAAAGAGAAAACAACAACAACAACAACAACGAGTGTGAGATTCACTGTAACAAAGAGAAAACGAGTGTGTGAGATTCACTGTAAAACAAAGAGAAAACAACGAGTGTGTGAGATTCACTGTAAAACAAAGAAAACAACAACAACAACAACGAGTGTGTGAGATTCACTGTAACAAAGAGAAAACAACGTGTGTGAGATTCACTGTAACAGAGAAAACAACGAGTGTGTGAGATTCACTGTAAAACAAAGAGAAAACAATGAGTGTGTGAGATTCACTGTAAAACAAAGAGAAAAACAACGAGTGTGTGAGATTCACTGTAAAACAAAGAAAAACAACGAGTGTGTGAGATTCACTGTAAAACAAAGAGAAAACAACAACGAGTGTGTGAGATTCACTGTAAAACAAAGAGAAAACAACGAGTGTGTGAGATTCACTGTAAAACAAAGAGAAAACAACAACAACAACAACGAGTGTGAGATTCACTGTAACAAAGAGAAAACGAGTGTGTGAGATTCACTGTAAAACAAAGAGAAAACAACGAGTGTGTGAGATTCACTGTAACAAAGAGAAAACAACGTGAGATTCACTGTAACAGAGAAAACAACGAGTGTGTGAGATTCACTGTAAAACAAAGAGAAAACAATGAGTGTGTGAGATTCACTGTAAAACAGAGAACAACGAGTGTGTGAGATTCACTGTAAAACAAAGAGAAAAACAACGAGTGTGTGAGATTCACTGTAAAACAGAACGAGTGTGAGATTCACTGTAAAACAAAGAACAACAACAACAACAACAACATGTGAGATTCACTGTAACACAAAGAGAAAACAACAACGAGTGTGTGAGATTCACTGTAAAACAAAGAGGAAACAACGAGTGTGTGAGATTCACTGTAAAACAAAGAGGAAACAACAACGAGTGTGTGAGATTCACTGTAAAACAAAGAAAAACAACGAGTGTGTGAGATTCACTGTAAAACAAAGAGAAAACAACAACAACGTGTGTGAGATTCACTGTAAAACAAAGAACAACAACAACGAGTGTGAGAGATTCACTGAAAAACAAAGAAAAACAACGAGTGTGTGAGATTCACTGTAAAACAAAGAGAAAACGAGTGTGTGAGATTCACTGTAAAACAGAGAAACGAGTGAGATTCACTGTAAAACGGAAAAACAATGAGTGTGTGAGATTCAGTGTAAAACAGAAACGACTGTGAGATTCACTGTAAAACAGAGAAACGAGTGAGATTCACTGTAAAACAGAAAAACAGTGAGTGTGTGAGATTCACTGTAAAACAGAGAAACAAGTGTGATATTCACTGTAAAACAGATAAACAATGAGTGTGTGAGATTCACTGTAAAACAAAGAGAAAACAATGAGTGTGTGAGATTCACTGTAAAAGAGAAAACAACGAGTGTGTGAGATTCACTGTAAAACAGAGAACAACGAGTGTGTGAGATTCACTGTAAAACAAAGAGAAAACAACGAGTGTGAGATTCACTGTAAAACAAAGAGAAAAACAACGAGTGTGTGAGATTCACTGTAAAACAAAGAGAAAAACGAGTGTGTGATATTCACTGTAAAACAGAAAACGAGTGTGTGAGATTCACTGTAAAACAGAGAAAACCAGTGTGTGAGATTCACTGTAAAACAAAACAACAACGAGTGTGTGAGATTCACTGTAAAACAAAGAGAAAAATAACGAGTGTGAGATTCACTGTAAAACAAAGAGAAAAATAACGTGTGAGATTCACTGTAAAACAAAGAGAAAAATAACGAGTGTGAGATTCACTGTAAAACAAAGAAAACAACAACGAGTGTGTGAGATTCACTGTAAAACAAAGAAAACAACAACGAGTGTGTGAGATTCACTGTAAAACAAAGAGAAAACAACGAGTGTGTGAGATTCACTGTAAAACAAAGAGAAAAACAACAACAACGAGTGTGTGAGATTCACTGTAAAACAAAGAGAAAACAACGAGTGTGTGAGATTCACTGTAAAACAAAGAGAAAACAACGAGTGTGTGAGATTCACTGTTGTTAGATTTTGCTGTATTTGGCCGTGCAGTCGTTTGGGTGGCTCGCCAATGTATTAGATTTCTCTAATACATAAAATAAGTAAGCTTGACCAGAGTTCTTGTGGGGAGAAGAATTTATTGAAGGTAGTAGTGTAGCACAGTTCTTCAGCAGCGATGTTAGCGTCTCAGCCTTCAAAACATCTTAACCCAAAGTTCTGTCTGTGGGACAGAACTTTATACATGACATCAAAAGGGCTACAAACAATAGAACACTGTTAGGACCTCCCACAGGAGATCAATCTACCCTGCGATCTACTCTGAGCAATGCTGTTTGTTTGTCATTCACACCCATCAGTTTCTGTGGGCCATACGTCTGTATGGGCCATTTGGTTCACACCTTTACAAACACAGAGTTGATTGCATCTGAGGCGTGGTCCCAATGTAAATGCATCTAACATAAGATAAGGAAAATACACAATCTATCACTGTAAAACAAAGAGAAAACAACGTGTGTGAGATTCACTGTAAAACAAAGAGAAAAATAAGTGTGAGATTCACTGTAAAACAGAGAAAACAACAACGAGTGTGTGAGATTCACTGTAAAACAAAGAAAACAAGTGTGTGAGATTCACTGTAACACAAAGAGAAAACAACAACGAGTGTGTGAGATTCACTGTAAAACAAAGAGGAAACAACAACGAGTGTGTGAGATTCACTGTAAAACAAAGAGGAAACAACAACGAGTGTGTGAGATTCACTGTAAAACAAAGAAAAACAACGAGTGTGTGAGATTCACTGTAAAACAAAGAGAAAACAACAACAACGAGTGTGTGAGATTCACTGTAAAACAAAGAAAAACAACAACAACGAGTGTGAGAGATTCACACTGAAAAACAAAGAAAAACAACGAGTGTGTGAGATTCACTGTAAAACAATTACAATATAATATATATTTTAAAGTTGATCAGGCTAAAGTGCGTGTTCGGTGTAGCAATCACCTGCGAACCGCTGAAGTTTCTGTGGTGAACTGGCTTCTGCACTCAGATTCACGCAGCTGTGTATGTTGTTTGTGGTAACGGTGAAAACAATGTTTAGTACATCAGCGTAAATGTATATAAAACTGGACTGAAACATATACTTTTATACACCAAGAGACATTTCAAAACATTTCACCAGTACTTTCAAGACCTTTTCTGTCCTACAAATGTGTCGTATTTATGATAATCCACACAGCTTTCAGTTGATGATAATGTTTGAAGTTATTAATAATGAAACATGAATGAATGAGAAAGTAAAAAGCGGGATGTGCTCAGGCATGAGCAGGGATAGGCTGAGCCCACCCAAACGTCTACCTTGCCCCCACCCAATCAGAATTGAGGATAGAGTTAATCAGTTTTTTTATGATTTGTGCATTGAATGAAAACCATCAACAACAAAAAAAAGAGGGAAGTTTGCAGTAGGCAAATTTTTTTTTAGCTGAATGCAAATAACGAGGCGCGTTTATACAAGCTCTTAATCATACATTATGACTATGCAAGCTTGTTTCCACTAACAGAATAAAAAAAAAAAAGGTAATTGCAACATACTATACCTTTTTATCTCACTATTCTGACTTTTTTCCTCGCAATTACGAGTTTATATCACAATTATGTAAACTCACAATTGCGAGAAAAAAAAAAAATCATACATTATGACAAATTGTTCACAAACTTGACAAACAAAAAGTCAATCATTGGAACTATTTTAATGTTTTGTTTTACTATTTGAAAATAAAAATATTAGTCAAAGATAAAGTCAGTGAACAACAAAGAAATCCATCATGATTCAATCATGATTCGGATCGCGTGTCAAACCGCCAAACTGCTGAAGTCACATGACTTTGGCGCTCCGAACCGCTGATTCGACACTGATTCATAATGCTCCGAAGCTTCCTGAAGCAGTGTTTTGAAATCAGCCATCACTATATAAGTAGTTTTGTTTTTTTGGCGCACCAAAAATATTCTCGTGGCTTTATAATATTAATATTGAACCACTGTACTCACATGAACTGATTTAAATATGTTTTTAGTACATTAATGGATCTTGAGAGAGGAAATGTCATTGCTGGCTATGCAGGCCTCACTGAGCCATCAGATTTCAAAAAAATATCTTAATTTGTGTTCTGAAGATGAACGAAGGTCTTACGGGTGTGAAACGGCATGAGGGCGAGTAATTAATGACAGAATTTTCATTTTTGGGTGAACTAACCCTTTAATTATTTTGCAGTTAACATATTCTTTGCAATTTTTAGTATTGCATTAATATTGAGGGGACAACAGTGAGGGGAGACAAGACAACGGCGTGCACAGGCGAAGATAACTTACCTGCTTTTCTGTAATTAGAAAACTTTATTTAACATAACAGCCGTTAATGCACAAAAATTAGTGTCACATAAATGCCTGAAATGAGCTAGTTCATGCAGTGTATGTAGTTTAATGTATGTAGTTTATGTAGCTATTTCTTAGAGACAAGCTCACAGACTCACGTAAGATAATCCATCATGTCCTGTCCAAATAAAGATGTAGCTTTGCACAAATTAATAACACAGCCATGAATGAGCACATGCTGGAAATAAAAGTGCTGAATTTAATTCTCTGTCATCTGTTCATCATTAGTCTCGTGAGGTCGACTGTATTTGTTCACTCAGCGGGTTGATAGGAAATGCTCCAGCACGGCTATGGAACTTTTAATAAGATTTGCTTGTTTAAAACACGATTATATAGTAAATGTTTATATAATTAAGATTAATTCACTAATAAACATCCAAGTAAACACAACTCTATAGAAATTATTTCTCTCCGCGAGCGATCACAGTTTGAGATTAGTTCTGTGTAAATGCAGAGGTAAACAGTGCTTTGATATTTCATAATCTAGATCGACAAAAACATCATCATAATTCTGATATAACATACCAGTTGAGAAATGCAATAAAATACGACGTTTGGTTTGTTATATTCCAATAATCCACAGAATATTATTCAGTTATTTAACATTTATTCTTCACACTTTAGCCTATTAAACAGCTTAAAAATCTACTAAAACTAATTTAAAATGAAGTACTACATTTCTGCAAAGCTGATATGACTCCTGTCTTTAATGTTTTCAAATGGAGTAAATAAATGAGACATTCTTCATTTATTGTTAGCATTAGTGTTGCTGCTGATGCTTTTTATAAATTCAATTATTTTTTTGATATGAAGATTAAAATTAACACGAAAGACTACTAATTTTCAACAAAAACTGCTATTTTTTGCACTTTCAGACCCTCTATTTATTGGTGTATAAATAAAATTGTTTTGTTTTCTATGTAAGGAGGGAGTGATTGTTATAAATAAAATGGTCTGTTCAGTTCAGTGGTGTTGTAATTGTGTCAAAAACAGAAGTATAACAGTAAATTAATATCGGTTCTGCATTATCGGGCACATAAACACACAAATTATCGGTATCAGTTCTAAAAATCAGTATCGGTTGATCACTAATCATCACTGAAAATACCACTCTCACGTGTCAAAACTCCTGAACATTCAACTAATGTGATTGTTTTGTGATAAACTCTTTGTTCTTGACTGAAGAAAAACCCAAGAAAAACAAATATTCTCCAGGACAATTTTACATTTTCTCTAATTTTCCATTTGTTTCCCAGGACTGGAAAATTTGTCATCAATTTTCCAGGTTTTCCAGGATGAGTAGGAACCCTGGTTAAAGAATGAAGTGTGACGCCTCCTACTGTTCATGACTTGCCTGAGCTGCAGAATGAAGCTGAAATCACAGGATCAGTTTCTTTCACCTTCACAGAAGTGTCCATGGTGTGAGTATCTCTGATGTAAACAGTGTCTCTGATGGAGAGATGAGGAGAGACACACTTTCACTGGCTCTGTTTCCATCCCTCACTGACTTGTGTTCATGCACAAACAACATTACACAAATATATCAAATAAATCAATAAAACAACTATGGTTCCTGACTAGGGTCCAATACACCTGCTGTGATATCATCAGACAACAAGGTGCAACGTCCTCAAAGCTCGACATGCTCAAGGAAATGAGGTCATCATCATCAACAGCAAAACTCAATCACTCAATGAATCAATACATTCAAACACTTTGTTGAGAGCGAGGAAACATGAGGAGGATCTAGACTTACCTGAAGAGAGAAGATGATGAGAAAATAAACCTGCTCAAAAGATCCACAAAGAGAAAACAACAACGAGTGTCTGAGAACACAAAGACAACATCTTCAATGTGTAATGTGGTCAAATTAATCAATTATCCACTTAGCATCCATTAACATCTTATAACACATTAATTTGGAACAAAAACGCTCACGAACAGATTAAAATCAGCATTAAGATTTCACTTCGCTTCTCTCAAAATGGCGGATCTCTAATCCTCTCAACGCTGAGCTGAAACATGTGTTACCTCAATAACTGAATACACAAATCACAATTCTGTCATCATTAGCCTTTCATCAGTACTGGAGCACAGATCCGCCTGGAGGCTGCGCGCCGCACTGGACAGCGCAGAGAGAATACTGTACTGAAGCGCAGAGCAGAATCGATTCAAGGGTCAAATCAAATCATCTTCATTTATATAGCGCTTCTTACAGATTGTTTCAAAGCAGCTTCACAGTGATAATAGGAAAATTAATAGACAGAGTTTGTTCTGGCTTTACAGCAGCTCCAAGATAAAGTTTATCAAGCTAAAGTTTTTGATTGAATCCCTTTCGTTGTAAAAAATCATTAATTATTAACTTAAAAGATTAAATGACACCTTTTAACTGAAAACAGTACAGAAACTTTTAATGCGTCTTGCCGTTCATTATACGTGTTTAAGGGTAGACTATGAAATAACACTTTGAACAATATAGCCAGAGATGAATATATATTTTTATATTTATTGCCATCTATTACCATCATAAATTAATTAGTAAAATAAACTATACTTAAAATAGCTATATCTTATTAAATATAGGCATGCCATTTGTTAATTTAAAATCTTAAATTTAGTCAATACAATTATAGTTTGACATTATTTTGTTTCAGTCAAAGGCAACAAACTCTGTCTATTAATTTTCCTATTATCACTGTGAAGCTGCTTTGAAACAATCTGTAAGAAGCGCTATATAAATGAAGATGACTTGACCCTTGAATCGATTCTGCTCTGCGCTTCAGTACAACAGCTCTTATGCATTCTCTCCACGCTGTCCAGTGTCAGCTGAATAAGAAGACTAATAAGTGTGCCAAATAGTTTGGTTAGTTGTGAGAGCAGATGCCGATATTTAATACGATAAATTAGTATTTCACGGCACGTGAATGAATACAGAAGAAAGCTCTGTCTAGGCTCTGCCCTGGCACGGGTTGTGTCGAGCTAATTATTAGTCTGGCTGTTTGATGAGAACGAGATTAAATGAAGTTTCAATAAACTCTGTAATAATCGTAATAATCCGTACAAATGTATCGGATATAATAGTCTACTGTTTCGCGGAGCTGATTCTGGAGTTAAGAACTGATGGCGCAGCTTGATCTTTGGTTGACCAATCAGCGGAAAGGGCCGTTTTATTCCCGCCCATGTAGAGATCGAATATTCAAGCCGTTTATCCATTTTGGTTTTATTGTTTTTCCATTTGGCAGATTAGAACAAAGTGTGATTAAAACAAAAATAAAAATATGAAAAAACGACTCGAGATTTGTTTATTTATGCTCATGAGGAGGGTCGAATATGTGATAAATGAATGCTTTCTTCGTTTTTCCGTTTAGAAGACAAAAACGAAAAAACTAATTATGTGAAGGTACACGGTCCGACCACAAATCAACGTTGTTCAAAGGTTTATATAATATTGTGTGTTTCATGAAGGATAATTGATCATGATTACATAGTTGATGATAATTCTATATTTGTTTTTTCGTTTTGGTTTTGTAAAGAAATAATGAAATAACAATACTGGATGTTTAATTGGGGTCCGTGTACCTGCAGGTTGATTTTATTTTTAACTTAAAAAGAAATAAAGAGAAAGAGAATTTGATTTTTGTTTTTTCGTTGTGTGTAAGAAACTGAAAAATGAAAAATCAAGCTAGATTTTCCGTAATTTTATTCATGGGTAAAAAATGTGATTATTCTTTAATATTTGTTTCGCATGAGTGGCGCCCTGAAACTCAGCATGTCTTGCATGTCCCATCACGCAGTTCATCTGATGTAGGCTACTGCTCTGCATTTTAGTTACAATTTTTCTAATTGGTTGTTTCATATATTTCTTGCCAATGTACATCTCGTGCAGAGCACAACAACACACTTCTCTTGTCCGCGGAGGCAATCCCTTCCATTGTTTTCTGATATTTTTTGGTTTTTCCAATGAAACACAATTTGTTATTATTTATAAAAAAATAAATAAATAAAAAACTGCTTGTAATAGTGAGTGAAACATGTTGCATCTTTAGGTTTTTTGTTATTTTTTATAATAAAGTTATTTGTCATTGTTTATTTTCAAGTAAAATCAAATTAAATGAATGCCTTTATTTGATTTTTTCGATTTGGTGCTGCACAACTTTCCGTTTCTGACACGCGCTTGTCACTGAAAAGGAGGAAAGCAAACAGACTCAATTTGAAATCAAATGACTCCTACTATTTCTGTTAAATGTATATGCTTTGGTATATAGCCTAATACTATAATATGCTCGTATGCCGTTCAGTGTCATTCAATTCAATGCAATCAATGTCTAATATTTATAAACCGAGGCAGCACAAATGAAGCTTTTATCGGCACAAACGATTGCGACTGTTTGTGGTGAATTTGGAGCATGTGGGGGACTGAGAGAGCTCAGAATGAATAGCCAATTCTTTTAATATTTTAAAAACCGAAGCAGCACAAATTAAAATTTCACAGGCACAAACCAGCACAAACGAAAGCACAAACAAACGAGACTATTTGGGGTGAATTTGGAGCATGTGGAGGACTGTGTGACGTCAACCGCTTATAATTCAAAGTCTAATATTTTAAAATCGAAAGCAGCACAAACGAAACTTTTACTGTCACAAACCAGCACAAACGAAGCACAAATGATTTAGACTATTTTCGGTGAATTTGGAGCATGTGGGGGCTGAGTGACCTCAGAATGACCTATCCATGGGTTTCATGGCGGCAAAAAACACATATTTGTGTCCGGTCACAGCTGCGCGCCCTGTTTCAGTCTATGGCGACAGCAGCTACAACTACCAGACAAAGATCAACGAAACACTCTTAGAAGGTTCACAACAAGTTTTCAACATGTCTGGGATATGTGGTGCTGTTATCTGTTTTAACAGTCATCAGAGAAACCCCGAACTACAATTTTATTCGATCCCAAAGGAGTTAGATCGGCGGAATTGTTGGCTTCACTCAGAAAGGACCACACTGGCAGCCAACATTAATAACTGCTGGGACTGTCATTTACATAACATTATAACGGGAACACTACTGTAATAAAACTTTGTGAATTCTCTGTTGTTTCAGTGTGTTGTTGTGGGAAGAGCGCGTCTGCTGGAGTTAAACATTGATTACATACCTTAGTTCAAGCTTCACTTGTGCATTCGCGTCATTTTGTGCAGATAAAACTCGTAATATTAAATTTATGAAGTATAAGTATCTGATTAATCTCATAAAGGAAGTGTTTTGTTGACATTAATAACCCGCAGAGCTGATGATCATCTATAGCAGGGGTCTGCAAACTTGGTCCTGAAGGGCCACTGTCCTGCAGAGTTTAGCTCAAACTTGCCTTAACACATCTATCTGGAAGTTTCTAGCATGCTTAAAGCTCCGAAGCTTCCTGAAGCAGTGTTTTGAAATCGGCTATCACTATATAAGACATTATTTTGTTTTTTTGGCGCACCAAAAATATTCTCGTGGCTTTATAATATTAATATTGAACCACTGTACTCACATGAACTGATTTAAATATGTTTTTAGTACATTAATGGATCTTGAGAGAGGAAATGTCATTGCTGGCTATGCAGGCCTCACTGAGCCATCGGATTTCATCACGGGTGTGAAATGAAGGTGAGTAATAAATGACAGAATTTTCATTTTTGGGTGAACTAACCCTTTAATAAGACCTTAATTAGCCGTTTCAGATGTGTTTATTTGGGGTTGGAGCTAAACTCTGCAGGACAGTTGGCCCTCCAGGACTGAGTTTGGAGACCCCTGATCTATAGCTTCAGCACGAGCGCTCAAAAAGTAAGGCAATACATTAATATGATTGGGACTGTCTTCTTATACATGATATTATAATCGTATATACATGTAATATAACATTGTTATAAGAATGCATCCACAACAGAAGCATTATTGACTACGTTACTCAAGTTCATCTGTGCGTGATTTTGTGCAAATGCTAGTAATTTTTATAAACATTTTTTATAAACAATTTTTATTTTGTATAAATATCATTTATATAGGATGTGTTCCGTTGAGTTAATTAACCTTCAGTTTATGGGTTTTGGTTCTCTTCAGCTTCAGCGTGCGCAGCTCAAAACAGCAATGATTAAGTCATTGAAAATGTTTACTACTGTAATATTAAAACTTTCATATTTTAAAAAAAAAAATGAATGCATTATTTTTTAATAACTAGCACTTATATTGTTCTCGAATTATTTTCATTAACACATGGTTTGATTAATAATAAGGATCACGAACAATAACAGATTTTTTCTTCAAATCATCTCATTTTGATAACATTACTGACGTTTGAGCTAACGTTGCGCGCGCTGAATGAACACCCGTAAACTGAAGCGCTTTGACAGAAGGTCAGTTAAAGGGATAGTTCACCCAAAAATGAAAATTTGATGTTTATCTGCTTACCCCCAGGGCATCCAAGATGTAGGTGACTTTGTTTCTTCAGTAGAACACAAATGATGATTTTTAACTCCAACCGTTTGTCAGTCAAATAATGCGAGTGAATGGTAACACTAAAACACCATGTCCAACTGCGTTCTGCACTCGTTTAGTGAGGTCTGATCGTGCTCTGACAACGGCAGTGATGTCTCGCGCGTATACTTCAATGAGTGCTAGACATCACTGCCGTTGTCAGAGCGCTATCAGACCTCACTAAGCGAATCCTGAATGCAGTTGGACATAGTGGTGTTTTAGAGGTAAAAAATAATATAAATAAGGTTCGGTTTCTCGCACAAACCGATTGTTTCGTGTCTTAGGACATCAATGTGTCGTCACGAGCCGCAGGGTTTCATTTGGATTTGTCTATGCATATTTATTTACTCTTATAAATTGTGTTACCATTCACTCGCATTATACGACTGACAGACGGCAACGGTTGGAGTTAAAAATCATCATTTGTGTTCTACTGAAGAAACAAAGTCACCTACATCTTGAATGCCCTGGGGCATAAGCAGATAAACATCAAATTTTCATTTTTGTGTGAACTATCCCTTTAACTCAACGGAACACATCCTATATAGGGCAATTCATATATTTATACAATATAAACATAACACTTATATTTGCACGCATGAACCTGAACTAGTAACGTAGTTAGAATAGCTCCTGTTGTGGATGCGTTCTTCCTGTAACATGCCGAAACACAGCAACTAGAATTCACAACATTTTAATACAATAGCATATACAATTAAAATGTTATGAATATGACAGCCACAATCACAGATAATGTTTTGTGTTGCTGAGCGCTCGCGCTGAAGCTAAAGATGATCATCAGATCAATGAAGTGCTGCTAGTTGCCATCTCCGACACAAAGATGGCGGCGGGAATTGCGGAAGTGACGTCTTTGAAACTCATGGATAAATATTCTTTTAATATCTAAAAACCAAAGCAGCACAAACGATTGAGATTATTTTGCCGACGTTTTGTGTTGGGTGGCGGGCCAGCTTCACAGGTTCAACATCGCCTGCGGGAAGAAGAGAGAAGAAGAAACTAGGACAAAGACCCACAGCCTCAAGAGCACACACACACAAACTGCACAGATGTACACAAACCAACACATTTAAAAAAAGGTGTAGTGAATACTGCAAATAACTCCACTCTCAATACCCATGCAGTGCTGAACCTCACGCCTCATGCAGTGGAGGAAAGACCCAGATGACCGCAGAAGAAAGCACTCCCACACAGACTGGCTCCTGAAAGATGGAAAGATGGGTTAAAAACTCCTCTTATGCACACATATAGAGCCTTAGTGGTTGGTACAAACAGAGTTCAATTAACAAAAATAAATAATCTCAAAACAAACATCAATATATAACAATCAGCTTAAAACTTATGTGACACAAATAAATAAATCATAAGCAAAACAGCAGGGCCTAGACATCAAAAGTCCATACAGAACTCCACAAAGGAAGATCTATCAAACAGAAAAACAAAAACATAAAGCACTTTCATCAGTCTTTAACAAACAATATGAAATCAACACAAATAAAACACCCGTCACAGTGCAAATCTAACAGTGTTGTGACCACTCAAAACACACAATCCTCCAAATCACTCAATAATTACACAAAGATATAACAAACTATAACAAAGATATAACAAAACTATAACAAACCATCTAATGCAAACATTCCTACTCAAGTAAAATACAAGTACTTATTAATATTTACTCAAAGTAAGAGTTAAAGTAATAATCTTAATAGTTACTTGAGTAAGAGTAAAAAAGTATCCAATGAAAATCTACTCAAGTAGCTCATTCATTCATATATATATATATATATATACACAAGCAATATCACACTCGTAGCCGTGCAATATGGCTGTATATCAGCATGGCTATGATTCATCCGTAGGAACGAGGCCGCAGGCCGACTGTGATTCATCCGTAGGCACGAGGCCGCAGGTAATCACAGAGTGCTGATATACAGCCATATCGCACAGCTACGAGTGTGATATTGCGTTTATACAACAGTTCGATGGCACGAGTGTGTAAATAAATAAGAAATAACAACGGAGCGTCTTTAAAACCCTCTTTTGTGCAGCATGACTTCCTTCCGCCATGGATTCAAATCTCAAGTTGACAGTTGGACCAAACCTCCGTTACTAATTCTAAAACGGCACTTCAGAACTAGCAACGAAGGAACACAGAGTCGCTTCATTGAGAGAGAGAGAGAGAGAGAGAGAGAGAGACAGAGAGAGATCGCCTGAGAGAGTAGGCTATTACCTTTGTCTGATATATTCAGTTTCTTACCTGATCACTAGTTGAAAAAAAGAAAGCAGTTTATTTAATTTCTATCTTTATTCTATTGTATTTATTTGTGCTGTTAGTCATTTGTTCATTTTTTCTTATTTTTTTACTGTTAACTTGTTTTTTTTAAATTCAATTTACCATTTGAAATCAAGCAGACCAAGTAAAAAATTATTATTGCTTCAAACAAGCCCTAACTAGTACACTACCTGTTCTGTTGGAAGGGCTCTGTAATTACTCTGTGGCAAACCCTGTCCCATTTTCCAAGTCATGTGACTGATGCTGACGAACACTGAGACTTCAGGGCCATCTTCACTTCATTTATCAGATTTGGTAGCTCTAGCGACAAAATATAGCTAAATAAAATATGATAAAGCACTCTCTTACACCTATTTACCAACTTTCTTACTTTTTTGTCATCATTTCTCAATTTTTCGTTCTCCATTTTTTTCAGCCTCTTCTGAGTCTCTTTCAAGGTTGTGTCTTGATACTCATCAACAGTCATTCATTTCTCTGTGGTTTGGGAATCACTGTCCTTCCTTTTCCTTTGGGTCTGTCAAGGAACAAGAAACAAGAGATGGAAAGATACGCATTCATTTTCTTAGATATCTGTCTTCTTATCTCAATAAATGTAAACAGATGAACATTAATGACTGTACCTTTTAAGGGGAGAGAGGCAGATCTCAAACGAGATGTGTTAATATGTTATTTTAAGGGTCCACAATTATGCATGTTATGCACATACACACTAGTAATTAATCGCCACGTTTCCACTGTCGGGTCTAAAGCGGGCGTGCTAGTGCGTTTCCACTGTCACTTCCGGGGCTTGATCGTGCCTCATCGGGGCTTCCTCGGGGCCAACGGCCTGGGTTTTTCGGCCCGCCGAATACCTTGGTCCAAAGCGGGCCAGCTCGGGCTTGAGGGAGTGGTTACGAACAAAGGCGGAGTTTATCTGTGTGTGGAGACGGAGGCGCCGATGATTACATGTAGGTTACCAGCTAACACCAGCATTAAAGACTTTTAAAATCATTTTAGCTCAAAACTCACTTTCAGACAGCAGCAAGTGTTTGAAATAACTTCTGTTTGTGATCCGATGTGGATTCTGATCACCAAGACTATGTGCGCTATTACCATAGTAAACATGGTAAATACGACGGCTTGAAGACAGGGGCGTAAATCGCGGGGGGGACAGGGGGGTCAGGACCCCCCCCATCTGAGTGCTGTCCCCCCACAAAAATATATAATGAATAACCACGCTAAGTATTGTACATAAATTATATAAACTTAAAATAATTATGTAAGTAGCGAAGCAATACAAACGCAAACGGGCGTTTTAAGTTTAGAAACATTTTGAGTCACCCCTCCCTTATGGCGTTCCGACGAAGGTCAATAATATAACTTTGCAACATGCACTCGTCTCACTGAACGTCTCACTGACGTCTTAATTTTTTGCTATTAAATCCATTCATTTTAAGACGCAGACGAGGCGTAGACGTCACGCAGACGTCACGTAAATCACGTGTGGCAGTGAAGTGTCCAGTCAGACGTTCACGCGTGATTCACGTGTAGCAGTGAAGTTATTTATTTATTTTTTCGCTAACACGTATCAGAACACGGTCCTCACACGGCTCAGTGCAGTGTGTGAGCCAATGCACAATTTACCTGCACTTCATTCACTGCTCTCAATGGACGTGACATCTCCGTCTGACTTGTAACGTGACGTCTGCGTCTGACTTTTTTTCTTTTTTTTTGTCAGTTTTTAGTGCAACTTTTTCCGCAAACTCTATACATTAATTATGTGCATACAAAATATACATAAATTAATATTTAACAATTTAGACATTTTTTTTTTACTTTTTTAAATTGTAAAAGTATAAAGATAACATAAAAAGTATAAAGCCTAAAAGCAATGTTTTGGCAAAGTTTGTGTTGCTTATAGGAATACTCATGTCATTTATTTTTATGAAATCCGTTTTGAAATTTTTTACATTTGGGGGTTATTGTGTTTTTATGTTTTTACATTTTTAATGTAGCTTACACGCTTGATGGCCAACCCATCGATCGCAATCAGCTGCTAGATCTGAGACTGTTGCTGTAAAATTATAATAAAATACATGGAAAAATGCATTATGCCTGATTAATGTTCAGTTTAAAGCACCTCTCTTCTTATATTTTACATTTAAAATATAAATTAGGATTCTAATATTATTTTATCATGTTTTCCTTTCTTTTAAAAAAGGAAAATGTTAACTTTTATTCAGCAATAATGTTAAATTGAAAAGATTTCTATATTTTGAATAATAATCTGCCAGTATTCATCAATCAATCCTGTAAAAATATCACAGAAAAATATTAAGCAGCACGATTTTTTCCGACGTTGACATTGAAGGATCATGCGTCAAAGAAGACTGGAGTAATGATGCTGAGAACTCAGCTTTGCATTCAGAAATAAATATAAAGTATATTAAAATAGAAAACCATTATTTTAAATTGTAACAATATTATAAGCTAATAACAATATTAACCAGACCCCGCCCCTTCAATATATAAATAAGTAAAACCTTATATAAATGATTCACCAATTTTATTTGTTTGTTTATTTATTTATTTGTGGTGTCCTCGATCCTTATCGTTGCGTGAAATGAATCGTTAATGGATGCGTGAAATGGAAATAGAGCTAAACAACGACGCTGGCACTCGCTCACCAATAGATGGCATCCTTGGTCCATGTTTAATTCATTTTATCCGACAACAGAAATAAATGATTGGGTGCTTATACAAGTATGTAAATAAATAAATAAATAGTTTCAGTTGCCACAAGAAGAAAAGAAAACAGATAAGTTAACAAATAAGTCATGAATAGAAATAAAAACTACTGGCAAGAATTCTAGCAGCTGCATTATGGACTAACTTTAACTTGTTTATTGAAGATGCAGGACAACCAGATATCGTTGAGAAAACCTAAGATAATTTTTTTTTAAGCTTTATGATCAGTGGATTGTGTACCAAACAAGCAAAGATTAATTAAATAGGCTATATAAAGGTGTGCGATAGAGACAAAAATGATATCTCGATATTTTCTGGGATTTTTATCCATAACCATAATCGGACTATATTTTAGCTGAGTCTGTTTTCTCTCTCTCTTTCCCAAACACAGCTGATGTGCAGCCATTACAATATTTCAGTTTTGTTTTTTAATGGCAAGGTGGTCAATTTCATTTCGTTTCTTTAGTTAATTTAGAAATATTTTGGGAACATTCTATGTTTGTTAAAATCATTTTTTTTTTTTTTTTTTTTTTTTTTTTTTTTAAAAGAACAGCCGAGCGGCCAGCCGCAGGAAGCGCAATGAGCACATGTTTGAATTTAGCCTTCTTCACAAATCAACACGACTTGCATAAAATACTATTTATGAAAAAAACACGTCATGCATTTTACCATACTAGATAAATGTGCGCTATTGATTAAAATAAATAAATAAATAATATAAAAAACAAACAAACAGAATGCGCATTTCACGTCTCTGGCTTAAGAAGGAAGGCTTCACAAAAATAAACCGAGACTAAGTGAATAGTTGCCTCATAGATAGTAAAAATATCTATAAAATACTTTAAATTACTACTTTAAAACGAAATAATTCAAATCAAAAACAAACTCTTATTATATGCAGTGAGAAGATAGTGCAAGCGGTCTTGTGGGTGGGTGCAAAACCGAAAACAGAATTTGGTTGTGTTGGCTGGGGAATATTCTGTGGGCTATATATTGGCTATTGTAGCCACCAGCGTGATAAATTAAGAACATTTATTTATTTATTTATTTAAGAACGTATTAGGCTAAGTAGGCCTAAATGACGACGCGTCATTTAGCCACACAGGCAGATGTATCGCGTTTATTTTATTGTTCCTTTTTATTCAAAATATCGAATATAGGCCTAACTTGTTTACTATATCATGAATTATATGATATATTTTGATTGTCAAATATGTGGAAGTGAGTGTTTTGCGTCGTTTAAACACCCTATTATCGAAATAAAATTGATAAATGAAAGTGGAGACAATACCTCAAAAGAGGCACATTATTAGGCTATTTTCCAAATTCCAACATTTATTATTCTTAAAAGTAATAATGTTTTCAACAATAGCTGTAGGTTTATTGGCCTCGATGAGTCTGAGACTCCCGGAGATTGTGTCCCAGACGGAATTAAATAATTCGTAAATATTTCTAAATATCCGTGGCTTAAACAGCAGGAAAACTGACTGTAATGCAGTTCTGTGGATGTTTTGCCCAGGCAGGGTTGTTATAGTTAACTAACAAAAACTATTAAAAACATTTGTGCTAATCGAAATAAACCTGAAACACACACACACATATATATATATATATATATATATATATATATATATATATATATATATATATATATATATATATATATATATATATATATATATATATATATATAGCCTATATATATAAAACAAACAAAACATTTTTTTTTAAAATATTGACTTGTCATTATAATTTCCGGGTTTTTTCCCCTGACATTCAGACGTGATCATTATCTTTTCATTAACCGACAAGTTTATTAAATTCGAATTAAACGAAATTAGAATGGATAAATGCCTGTGACCAATTAATAAAATCCCAGGCGTTTTAGCCTTCATGAACAAATAGCAGAATAAACAACAAAACACGCTTCTGTGAACGGAGAAAAAATAAGATTAAATCATATAAAAAGGAATAAATAGCCTATGTCTACACGCAAAATTGATTTTACTTAAATGATTAACATATTAACAAAATGAAAGGGAAAAAGTTTCGGTTTCAAGGAAAGGAAACGGCAGAAAAATATTTTTGTTTTCTTTATTTTACAAGCAGTGTTTTAACCAGATTCGTATAAATAAATGTGACCATAAATGTCTGATTATTTTAAGTTTTTTCCGCTTTTATAAGAAAATTCAAGTGATTGCGCCGGCGCCTCGCGCACAACATTCTAGTAACTTGACATTAGCCTGTTAATTGCCAAAATAACATGCAGTCAACTAAATGTAAAAAGTTACACTACTCATTTTAAGTCTGTGTAATCAAAGCGTTTAAATAATAAATATAGTTTAGCATCCAAATACACCGTGAATATGGAAACATTTGGATTTGTGCCAAATTATAACGCTGGTTTCTGTTTCAGTTTAGCTTTAAATTAATTAGTTTTGGCTTAACGTTTATATATATTTTTGATAAATAAAATAGCCTATGTAGGTGCCCTCGTGGTATTAAAATGCATTCATTTTAATGTCTATTTGAATGTCTGAAACCTCAAATAAACACACTTTGAGAACATTGAATAGTTGTGAAATGTGAAAAACACTAAGCGCGTCTGTCTCATGGCACAGCTCCAGCCAAAGTGAAAGCACGTTTGAATTATGATGCTCTGAATGCTCAAAGTTAAAATCAATCGCGTTTCGGTGGTGGAGAGGATGTTAGGCCTACTTGAAATAATGTAAATGTTAACTAATAAATTATTTCAATTTCTAACTAAACGCCAAAAGAAGAAGAAGAAAACATTCATCTGGAAGGAGAGGGCCCCAAATTATGTCCTGCATACCCCCCTTAAAACTCTTAACTGCGCCCCTGAGCCTATGTAATCTGTAAAGAAGCATTTTTATCTAAAGGGCGTCCAGTTGAGGAGATGAGTCAAGATCGTCAAATTCATCTTTGTGACAATCAGAAAACACTAGTTTATTAACAAATAATTTTTATTATTATTATTTTTTTTTTATTCAATTGGTATAAAAAAATATTTATTGTTGGTTCCATGTACCTGTACACCTTCTAGCTACAACCGCAAATATAACACATAATTATTGTATTTGCATTTCTGTAAGGGTATGTTTTGGGTTGTGGTAGGTGTTGACGTTAATAAACCATAACTTTACAGTAGCATTTTTCGTTGTCGAATTGTACTACCCACTGTTTTAGTGGGAGATGGGGAAAATCTGACAGGGTAGGACAAATCGATAGAACACCGGGTTTTCTGCACCTGTTGATACAAATAAATGTTTTTATGCATCTTCAAAAACATTTAAGCTAAATAAATAAATAAATAAAAACAAAAAATAATAATAAAATGTGCTCGCTTTTGTCTTTTGAGGTGTAAATGTTTTATAGTATTCTAACAGATCGCCTGTCAATCACTTTGGCGAAACTATAAAACTAAATATTACAACTCCAAAATAAAAGATTGCAAATATTGTTTATGTTAGTAAAATTAGCCCAAAATATCAATAATATAGCAGTGTTTAAACATTCGTTCTTTTGGTGTTGGTCTAGAGACTCCTAGTGGTGAATACATGCTAGAACAACTTTTTTATGATTTCTTCAAAGTATCCGTGGATATGTGGACAAGAAGCAATTGCATACAGAATTTTTTATATCATTTGTATAAATGTTTACTTTTTGGAATAAAAAGCTATACATAAGAAAGGTAAAAAGCACTTAATTGCTAATTAAACATAATTGAGGATAAGTGTAAACAATAATAGAGAATGAATAGGTACAATAAAGCTCAAATTAGTGTATGGAATGTGCTGGAAACCCTTGCAGCAAACGCAGACGTCACGTAGACGTCACGTCCAGGCAGTCGAACTGTAATGTGGCAGACGCAGACGTCACGTTCGGCAGACGCAGACGTCACGTTAGGCAGACGCAGACGTCACGTTCGGCAGACGCAGACGTGACGTTCAGTGAGACGAGTGCATGTTGCAACGTCTTATTAAAGAGCTCTTCCGAACGCCATACTCCCTTGCCTCACAGTGGTTTGGTCCACGGCGCACGTCACACTCGCGTGTGTGGAGATTCTGTAGAAGTCCGGCGGCGCCGGCGGGAGAGAACAGTTCTACAGACAGACGAGTTCCAGTAAGTCGGCTGTCAAGGCTATTTTATTCAAAAACATCGGATGAAGTGATTATTTTCTTTTTAATGCTGACGGTGCTGAGTAATTAGTCATAACAACAACAAAAAAGATGATAACTGATTATTTTATTTTCCCGTGAGTCCGCTATTTTAGCGATTATAATGTTACCTAGCTTGTTTACCATAGCTTGTTGGATATTATAAGATAAGTCACCCCCACCAACAACAATTAACATTGTGATAAGAATATGTGAACTGTAATAAGGCTAATAGATTTACTGTTGTGTGTTCGGTTATGCTCAGTGTGTATTCACAAAGACTAAAAGGGACTTTGGTATTCATCGTATTTTGGTGACTTGGTTGTAAACAACTTCAAAAAAAAAATATATATATATATATAGTCAGTTAGTCAGTTTTTTCATTGAACCAAAGAGAAACAATGAGCATAATGGCAGTCTCCATGCTACACTAATAATAGTAGGTTTTCTTCTGTGTAACATTACATATATTCTTTATAAGTAAAATTTTGGCCGTGTTATTTGTGTCCCCTTCAAAAATTACTCTTAAGAAATTTTATGTTTATTGTCCCCCCCTACTGTCAGATGAAATTTACGCCCCTGCTTGAAGAAATCAGACAAATATACGTAGGCCATCACAATCATGTATTTATTTTATCTGTCAGCACGTCTCGTCTCTCAGCGGACTGATATCCATATTTAGCTCCGCACATTTCATAAAATAAAGCAACTCCATATGTTTTCGGGATTCTTTTCTCTGTCACTGGAGAGAGTGCTAAAGCTCCTCAGGTCGTATGTTTGGTGGAAAATTTGTAGAAATTATTATTCTTTTTTCTATTATTCTGTAAATGTGATGTAAACATACTGTCGACTACAAATAAACAAAAACAGACGCGACTGAATAAGTACATTTGTCCTCTTTTGTGAAATAACAGTAAATACCACTTTATTTCTGTGACTGATGTTTATTCTCGACACATTAATTAATTATGACTAATTTGTTTGGTAAAACCTCCATTTGTTGGTGAAATGACGGGTTTGTGTGACGTTGTTCCAGAGAGGCGTGTTACGGGCGGGTTTTAGTGAAGTGCTGCGGAGCTTCTGACCCGACGGTGGAAATGCAGCGTGATTTTGGGTTCGGTGCTGCAAGTCCGAGGCTATTAGCCTAGCCTGGCCTGCTGAAAGCCCCTATTTTTGAGTAGTAAAGTACTTCACCAATTAAAGCTGCTGTCCGCGATTTTTGGCCCTCTAGCGGTTAATAAACAGAACTGCACGCGTCTTGCGGAGGAACATTCTAGCCGGAGCTACTTTTCCCCATGTATGTCTATGGCGAGTCACCAGTCCGGTCTGAAATAGTCCGAATATAAACACTTATTATAAGTGTACCATAATGATTCAGGGCAAGACAAAAACACGGTTTGGAAAATGGATTCATGTTGTATATTCTCATTATATAATTTCTGTAAATCTTTACCACAAAAAAAGTTGCGGACTGCAGCTTTAAATAAACTGAACAATAAAAAGCTAGTAACTACGTTTAATTAGTGCTGGTTTTATTTATAAATTGCTAAAAGTGTGTAACAATATTTGACCCCCTGTTGTAAAGTGAAAGATATATTTAGATTTATTGACCAGAATAAACTATAATTATCACGTTCACATATAGAAAGATAGGCCTTGCAAAACAAGACAATTAACTTTTGATTCAGACATTTCCATAAATCATATGAATATCTCAAATTGACACAATCAAATTAAACATTAACATGCAGTTATTAATCACACTGACACTCATATATCACTCTTTATCTCATTTCATGACACAATTATCATGTTTACTCGTGTTAGCTTTAGCCCATGTGCTAATCAGTTCAGCTCGCGCTGTGTGCACGCGGCCTACTCAAAAAAACGGCTCAGAATCAATCATTGTAGAAACTTCGACATGTTATTTACATTATATTCGGATTAATATCTGGAATTTCACTCACTAAAGCAAAGTAGAATCATATCTTTATTCACACAAGGAAGATTACTCACAGTGCTGATGCACTCTGGGATCCGCTCCGTCTCTCTCTCTCCGTCACTTCAGGCTGACGCATCGACTTCAAAAGCTCCGCTTTCAGTGCACTCAATCACATCTCCAGTGAGATCAGTTGATTTTCTGGAGAAACTGTCTGCTCTGACTCTCTCTCTCATTTGCTCACGCTGAAAGCAGCGCCGGCGCAACCAGTGGGCGGGACTTATGAATGCGCCGCTACTATTGGCTCTTAGGGGTGTCTCTCACTGCAGCACGATCAGTGATTGGATGAATCTCTTTTCCTTCTAATTTTCTTTCTTTTTCTTAACTTTTTTCTCTTTACTGGTAGCATAGGTTACCCGGTTTACAACAATCAATCTGGGCCAGGCAGAAGCAGATCTGATTTCAACCTCTTTTTGAGTCTTTAGGCTCAGTGTTACCACAATTGTTACAGCCATACCAGTTCGTTTGTGTGCGTGTGTAAACTTCTATCTTGCTGTTTTTTCCTGCATAGTGGTTGAATTCTTGATTTTCTTGATATTTAACATTTGCAAAAACTTGCTCAGTTTTATAGTCACACTAGTGTGGGGTGGATGTGTCTGTTTTGCACTCTTGATATTTTAGAGCGTGACCTCTTCATTGCTGTGCACTTTTTTTTCTGCACAGTGGTTGATTTGTAGTTTGTACTACCAAAAGATTCTCAGAGTTTTCGTATTTCCTTTTAATTTCCTATGGCGGCCATTTTTAACCGCAAAGGAGCCAAGTGTGACTTTTTCTCCCGACCCTTTAACGTATCTGAATCATGTCCATGATTTTTGTGTTCACAGAGCTAATGCAACTAAAGTCACCAAGTGTCATCCCATGTTAAAACGTTAACCTAATGAATTAGTTTTGTAATTAAAATGTTAATTTTGTAATTAATATATGTGCTTGTGTGTAGTTTATATGTGTTTCATCTTTTGAAAGTCTATGATTCTACTTTATATGACTGTGATTGACAGGCGTAAAGCTCCACTTAGGACAAGATAAGAGCGAGGGCATGAGTGAAGTACAGCCTTATACTGATGCACTATGTTTTATACACATCTTAAGAGATATGGTGGACATTCATAGGCCTATTAAATTTGCATTATTTTCCTGTTTTTACATCATGAAAATCTATAAGACTTTAGTTATATGTGGGACATATATGACATATAGAATTAAAAATACATAAATATTATGCAATTTGTATATGGGTTTTTTGCAGCATATATGTCCCTTATAATATTCTTTTGGAACATATAAGAATCACAGATGTTTTTAACAAAACTTTTCCATATGGGTTTTTGCTAAAAAAAAAAAAAAAAAAAAAAAGCTATATTATCTGCCATTTTGGGGTAAAAAAAAAAACTTATCTTAATCTGTATTGTACAAAGCACTATATAAATAAAGATGACATGAATACCTTTTGCTTGCAGTTTAAATGTTTTATTATTCATACCACAATAGTAAATAAGTCTTTATAGACATTTTAAAATCGTATATTCCTATTAAATGGACAGCAATATATTAATCATGTCTGGCAACTTGAAACTAAAAGAACTTGAAAAACAGAATGTTTTATTGGGGTCAACAAAAGTTAAACATTTATGTACACTAATTACATAAAACAATACTGTCACTACATAAAAACTAGCTAGATCAATGCATCTATTTCCATTTGATCAACAGAAAAACATCAGGCTTGAAAGATTTCTTACCCTGTGGCTCCCTCTAGTGGGCACAGCTTTTATCTCTTATTTGCAATGCCTAACAGTTTAGAATTTGCAGTTTGCATCATAAATTCATTCAAGATCCAATTTTTTTTTTTTCTATTTTTGTCTAGTTTCCAGTCCGAATATCTATAAATTCTTAAATAAAGATGCATTTACTAGATAAGTAAAATGGCACAAGATGTTACTTGTTTTCTGTGATGGGAAAATCAAAATTAAGTGAGTTTTTGCTTGAAACAAGTAAAATGATCTGCCACTTGGGGTAAGAAAAATAATCTTAATTCAAACGGAAGCAAGATTTTTTCTTTTTTTCTTTTTTTTTTTACCCCATTGGCAGACAATTCTGCTTTAAGAAAAAACTCACTTAATTTTGATGATTTTCTAGTCAATGCATCTAGCGCCTAGGTGGCCGTTTAAAGCTTGGGCATCACTCTGACACGAAAATTTGACAAAGTCCAAGATGGAATCAAACTTCCACCCCCTCCGAGGCTCTGGGGCAAGCCGGGGAAGGCTCACCATCCCGGGCCACGGTCAGATTCGTCTGCGATCTGGAGGTTTGTCGGTAGCACAGAATCATATAGGAAATCAGGTCATTCGATCCATTTGGGTGCTTATATCTCGGGAACCTTATCACTGTAAAGCTGTTTTGAAACAATCTGTATTGTATAAAGCACAGGTGACTTGATTAGACTAACTTATGCTTGCAGTTTAAATGTTGGTTTTATTATTCATACCACAATAGTAAATAAGTCTCTTTATTGAAACTGTACTATCTATATAAAGATAAAATTGTCTATTCCTTTTAAATGGACAGTAATATGATAAAAAAAAATCCTTGACTTTATTGAGATCTACAAAAGTCTAACATTTGATAATCTATAAGCATTTCACAGATTCTATGTACCATAATTACACAAAACAACACTATCAATACATGATACAAATAAGATAAATGCATTGGTTTCCATTCAAAGTGATGGAAATGATCAACAGAAAAACATCAGGCTTGAAAGATTTCTTATCCTGTGGCTCCCTCTAGTGGGCACAGCTTTTATCTCTTATTTGCAATGCCTAACAGTTTAGAATTTGCAATTAGCCTCATAAACTCATTCAAGATCCAATCCAAGACACTGTCCACACTGGGGAGAAAAAAATGTTTTTCTTACTCACTATTTTTGTTTTGTTTCCAGTCCAAATATCTATAAATTCTTAAATCAAGATGCATTTACTAAATATGTAAAATGACACGAGATATTATGTCTTATTATTCTGGGGAGGGGTCAAAATTAAGTGAGTTTTTGCTAAAAAAAAAAAAAAAAAGCTATATTATCTGCCATTTTGGGGTAAGAAAAATAATCTTAATCTGTATTGTACAAAGTACTATATAAATAAAGATGACATGAATACTTTTTGCTTGCTTTTTAAATGTTTTATTATTCATACCACAATAGTAAATAAGTCTTTATAGATATTTTAAAATCGTCTATTCCTATTAAATGGACAGCAATATATTAATCATGTCTGGCAACTTGAAAGCTTTTTGGACACTACGAGAACAGACAACTGTTCGTCTGTCGTGCACTTTTTTCACTCCTCCCCTCCCTGCAGCCGCCTACTCTCGGCTGAACTGCAGGCGAGGCTAGGCGCATCTCAAACAAGCCTAATGATTCTCTCTAATGAATGCTAAATTACAACTGTTTAATACTAAAGCTGGCTTTGGCCACGCCTTACTGACCCGGAGCGAAACGAGAACAAACGCGATTTGCCACGTGTCTCAGTAAACAAACTTCCTAGCAACTACATAGCACTAAAATCAAACTAGAAACAACACAAAAACACTTACAGTACACACATCCTCTTGGAGCTTGAATGATTCACCACCTCTCATTTTCGTACGCGGGTGTGCTCTCCTCCGTCTCACCACTGTGCCCCGTCACCCCCTTGGGTGGTTTCTGCCGCGACCACGTAACACTATCTTGGTCACGAGCCACTTCCTCTATTCATATTACTCAACTCCTGTAAAAGGTTTACCTTTATAGATTCAGGAGGAGTCAGGAAGGCGTATAATATTTTCTTCTTAGATTATATTATCTCAGGGTCTACTTCTGATCACTACCGTACCTCCTAGGCCTACAGTTCAGATATCAACCAAGCCTACCTGGGTGGGGTGGGTTAGCCTCCCGTTCAGTGCACCACAGCTGGCTCTTCGCCCTCAGAGGACAATGCACTCCCACGGCCCACTCTGTTGCGACTGGTTGGCAACCTTGACTGACTTTGTAAAGTCCATCGGGATATCTTTATAAAAATCTATCTTTTTCAGACAGTCAACTTCTGATACCCCAAATGGATTCTCACTCTACAACAATAAACAGACTGAGACAATACTATCAGAGTTTGAGGGCAGTCCTCATTCTCATTTTATTATTTCTTGCAAAGGCAAAAGCTAAATACACCACTCTATGCCAGCTAAGCTGGAAGTTCCATGGGCCAGATAAATAATTACATTTTTAAAGCTTACCCTCTTCTCTATTCAGTATATGTTCTTCTCTAAGAAAATCAGGTGTCTTCTTTGATCCTCTGAGGGCTGTGGTCTGGCGTTGACTTCCGCTTGCTGCTTGCTTGTATGCTCTTTCTTTCTTCAGCAAAACCACACAACTACTACTACTATGCCTTCTATTCCTCTGAGAGCTATAAAGGCCTCTGTATTTATATTCTCTTTTGACGCACTTTATCTTTTCATTTACGCACATGTGGTTTGCGTCGATTGCTAGGTTACTTGTCTATCACCTTTTTTACTTGTGTCAATACATTTTGTATTCCCAGCAATGGCTTAAGCAATACACACATTTCTTTATTATACATTTTTATCAGATTTCTATCTTACTAGACATTTATTTCCTAACTGTCTTCATTATTATCAGTTACACACAACAATGCTTCTATCCCCCAGAACCCATGCTCACCTACACACATAATGCAACATTTGTCATCTTCACAGGATGTGGTATACAATGCACTCAAGCCCACAGCATGTGTTTTTGTATGTCTCATCTATGAAAACTTCATAGACCCCAGAGATTCTCCAAGTTCAGCAATTTTCTTCTTTTTATTATATCTTTTAAAATCTTTATCAAATTGTTTGGAAGAGAACACTCCATTTCTCTTGACACCACCTCTCATTTTCGTACACGGGTGGAGTGTGCTCTCCTCCGTCTCACCACCTTCATACGCGGGTGTGCTCTCCTCCGTCTCACCACCTCACATTTTCGTACGCGGGTGGAGTGTGCTCCCAGATAGCAGACCAACCTTGAATCAACGTTGAATCAATGTTAATGCCTTAACCAAAATAACATTGAATCAATGTTGATCAACATTGAATTTTAATTTGATTTTTCATCAGGTTTGCACCCTGAAATAATGTTATTTCATTGATGAAAAATAGATCAACATGGTTGTAAAATCAATGTTTTTTCAACCTTAATTAAATCACCTTAACATTGAATTAACATGGAAACAATATCAAATCAATCTTGCTTTATGTACAGCAAGATTCTAATTTCAATCAGAGACAATGTAAGGGCAGCAGTAAATATGGTTTTAATGAAATATTCACAACTTCCTTCAGTTAACATACAAATGTATTCATTTATAACCACACACTGTTTGAATTAACATCACATTCAGGAAAAACAAATGGCTGTAAAAATGGCATTTCATGGTGACTAAAACAAATAGACATGGTTTCACAGACAGAGCTTAGGCCAAGCCAGGATCAGACCTTAGTTCAATTATTTAAGTAGATTTTATAGACATGCCTTAGAAAATTGTTTATCTTGAGACAAAACAATGGCAGTGACATATTTTAAGATATGTTTTCAGTTAAAACTGCTCAGATATGCATTTTAGTCTGGGACTAGATTTAAGCCTTGTCTGTGAAAGGGGTTAAGCAGTAATAAAATAAAAAAAAAAAAAATAAAAAAACATTATTGGCATTCATCTTGAGACAAAACAATAGCACAGACAAATTGTAAGATGTCAGTGCAAGTTACTTTCAGTTAAAACAGGTCAAACATGCATTTTAGTCATTGGAAAAAGAGCCTGGAAAACTGTGAAAACATAAAATTTACAGATGCAGATTGCATTTAAGTAAATACAAATGGAAACTCACCAACAAAGACAGAAACACAGTACTACAGACTGAAACACTACCACAGTTCACTGTTCAGGACTTGAAGCTTTAAGGATTGAAGCTCTTCTGATGCAAAAAGTATGTCCTTATTCATTAAATTGATACTCTGACGAACTCAGGGATTTCCACCACGAGCAATGCCCGAAAGCTGATCAGGAGCATAACGGAGCCAGTTTTGCAGAAACAGAAAATACAAACTTTGAGGCCTCCTTTTTTCAGCCCTCACTTGATGTAAAGCATCTAAAGAAAACAAAAACCAGCAGGAAGTTAGAACTACACAATGTCGTGTATGACAGAAGGTGGGTCATATATATTTGGAAATGTGACTGTTAAAGTGTACTACAAAATTAAGTGAAACTTGAAATATGATTAAAAAAAAAAAAGGTTTATGTTAAAACACGCTGAATTCAAATTTATGACTATTTAATATAAACCATTATAGGTTGATGTATATCATACCCAAAAGCAGGGCACAAGCTGATGTGACTGAAGTGAGTTGATTCAAAACTTTCTCTCCCTCGATCACAATGTCTGTGGGTGCTTCTCAATTCTTATTTGTGCATCCTCGTTTCCTTTCCTTGCTTCCTTTCCTCGTGTCGTAGCTCCACCCCTTCAGGATGCGAGGGAAGGACGCAAGGAAAAGATGCGAGGACGTAGGAATTGAATCAAGTGAAATGATATATCCTCGCTCCCTTTAGCGTCACTTCAAAGCGTCACCAGCTGCACTCCAGGGATCTATCCATAGGTTATTAAAGTTTGGTTATTTAAAAAAATGATAATAAATATTACTAAAGCAAGATGCCCCATTGAAATATATGAGGTATAAAGTTTATTTAAATTTAAATTATTGTGACAGATATAAATGGGCAGGAGAATTTATGCGTGCGTCACATTTCTCGATGAGAAAAGACTTCCGCAAAGGATGCACCTGTGTATCCTTGCTCATGACTCCTCAGGAAGCCTCCTCTCTCCTCGTTCCTCACCTCCTCACGGTGCAATTAGAGAATTGAGATGTCCTTCAAGATGGCTGAGCTCGATTGTTTTCCGGGTCATAGGATGGAGGACGGAGGAGCGAGGAGACGAGGAGGGATATTGTTTGTTGCTGCCGCGTTGTTTGAGCTAGAGCTCCGTCGAGCTGATTCCTAATTGCTTGTTTTTGTCTCTTAAAATCAAACTTATAACATATCACTCTCTCTTTTTCAGCGGGGGAACACATCCCCAACAATATTTTACATAAAAAACACTCGAATTACCGTGATATCGCTAGTTTTATCCGACTTCCCGAACATTCTCTATTAGCTTTAGCCTGTTAGCAATAGCGGCGTGGCACACTAGCATTTGTACTCTTCTCTCACTATATTATTGTTTCATCTATTCTAATGGCGAGTGTATCGGATGCTTCTCTACCTTTGTGTGCAGTTGAGGACACGTTTGAGCTGCATGCGGTGCAGTTGGAACTGGAGGACGTGGAGCGACAGATCCGGACCCTTCTCGAGAAGCAGGCCGAGCTACGCGAGCGGCAGACAGCGCTGGAAACATCGCGTGCTGACGCTTATCAATCCTCGGTAAGTTTACAGCGCAATATTAACACTCCTGCTTCCTCTACGCCGTGTGTTTCTCTGCACAGGGCCCGAGCACCCAGAACGCGTTCATCCCAGCCCTCGTTCACTCCGGCGCCGTCTCACCAGGGACCTTGGGTGCTTCAGCAGAGGAAGGCGCGAGCCAGGCCTCGGACCAGGACCTCTCCTCCTCCGCCGCCCCCGATCTTCGAGGTCTCGACACGGAACCGCTTCTCCCCTCTTCGCGAGGCGGAACGCGACGCCGTGGTCATCGGAGACTCCATCGTAGTGCTGCACGCGGGGGTGAACGACACCAGGCTGCGGCAGACGGAGGTGCTGAAGCAGGACTTCAGGAGCCTGATCGAGACGGTACGAGCCACATCGCCCGCGACGAGGATCATCGTGTCCGGACAGTAGATTATTTGCTTTAAATGAATGGTTGATGTCTTGGTGTAATGAACAGAAGCTGCTCTTTATAAATAATTGGAATCTTTTCTGGGAGCGACCTAGGCTCTTCCGTGCTGATGGCCTGCACCCCAGCAGAATCGGAGCTGATCTTCTGTCGGAGAACATCTCCAAGACGCTTCGCACCGTATGACTAGTAAGTCAAACCTCAAATCACAGTCTGTGTTCTGCCCACTTAATTGATAGAAATGTGAGTGTAGTACAGTCTATAGAAACTGTGTCTATTCCCCAATAGTAAGGTCTAACAATAAAAATGAAGGATCTAGAAAAAATCTGATCGTGATCAAACCAGAAATTCGCAAAATTACTGAACAAAAACAATTTCTATGGCTAGGGCTACTAAACATTAGATCACTGACACCTAAGGCGGTTATTATAAATGAAATGATCACAGATAATAGTCTTGATTTAATTTGCCTTACTGAAATATGGCTTAAACCAAATGATTATTTCGGTCTTAATGAATCTTGTCCACCTGGCTACTGTTATAAAAACAAATGCCGTTTGATTGGCCGTGGCGGTGGTGTAGCAACAATCTATAGAGATAATCTTAATGTTACTCAGAAAACAAACTATAGGTTTAATTCATTTGAAATTCTTATGCTAAATGTTACACTCTCAGATATAAGTAAAAAGTCGCTACTATCTCTTGCTTTGTCTACCGTTTATAGACCTCCAGGGCCTTATGCTGATTTCCTAAAAGAGTTTGCAGACTTTCTCTCAGACCTATTGGTCAACGTCGATAAAGGGCTTATTGTTGGAGATTTTAACATTCATGTTGACAATACAAATGATGCGTTAGGGGCTGCGTTTACTGATTTACTAAACTCATTTGGGGTCAAACAAAATGTCACTGGACCGACTCACCGTTTTAATCGTACACTAGATTTAATTATATCACATGGAATCAATCCAACCGATATAGAAATTCTACCGCAAAGTGATGATGTCTCTGATCACTACCTTGTAACATGCGTACTGCATACTGATGATATTTGTCAAATTGCGCTGCAATATCGACTAGGCAGAACAATTCTCCCGACAACTATAGATAAATTCACAAATAACCTGCCTGATCTGTCTCAACTACTCATCGTACCTAAACACACAAATGATCTCGAGAAAATGACTAGCAGCATGTGCACCATTTTCACTAGTACATTAGATACTGTTGCACCGATGAGATTAAAAAAGGTTAGAGAGAAAAATACTGTACCTTGGTACAACAGTATTACTCGCTCTATCAAAAAAGAAACTCGCAATCTAGAACGCAAATGGAGACAAACTCGTTTAGAGGTCTTCAGAATCGCATGGAAAGACAGCTCGTCCCGTTATAGAAAGACTCTAAAAGCAGCCAGGGCTGAGCATCTCCGCAAACTCATAGAAAATAACCAAAACAATCCACGGTTCTTGTTTAGTACAGTGGCTAGATTAACAAATAAACAGATATCACCAGAACAAAACATTTCATTACAATTTAGTAGTGATGACTTTATGAATTTCTTTACTGAGAAAATCGAAAGCATCAGAAATACAATTGTAAATGTACAACCTTTAACAGAGTTTTATGATTCAGCCTCAATTATTGCCCCTCAAGAACAGCTGCAGTGCTTTACAACTATAGGACAGGAAGAGCTACATAAACTTATCACTGCATCTAAACCAACAACATGTTTATTAGATCCAGTACCCACTAAACTACTGAAAGAACTGTTACCTGTAGCAGAAGAGCCTCTTCTCAATATTATCAACTCGTCTTTATCTCTAGGTCACGTCCCACGACCGTTCAAGCTAGCCTCTCATTAAGAAACCACAATTAGATCCAAATGTATTAGCAAATTACAGACCAATTTCAAATCTTCCATTTATGTCTAAAATACTAGAAAAAGTGGTGTCGGTCCAATTGTGCTCCTTCTTACAAAAAAACACTATCTATGAAAAATTTCAGTCAGGATTCAGATCTCATTATAGCACAGAAACTGCGCTCGTTAAAATTACAAACAACCTACTTCTAGCTTCTGACCAAGGCTGTGTCTCAATACTAGTGTTACTTGATCTCAGTGCTGCGTTCGACACTATAGATCATAAAATACTCCTAGATCGACTACAAAATTACACTGGTATTCAGGGACAGGCATTACGGTGGTTTAGGTCGTACCTATCAGACCGTCACAATTTTGTTTATATAAACGGGGAAAAATCTAAGATAACGATAGTAAACTATGGAGTGCCGCAAGGATCAGTGTTAGGCCCTCTGCTATTTTCAATCTACATGCTGCCACTCGGCAATATTATAAGAAAACATGGAATTAGTTTCCACTGCTATGCCGATGATACTCAGTTATATATTTCAACACAACCAGATGAAATCTCTAAATTATCCAATCTGACAGAATGTATTAAAGAAGTAAAACTTTGGATGACTAGTAATTTTCTTCTATTAAATTCAGATAAGACTGAAGTATTACTTATTGGACCAAAAACCTGTACACAGAATCTCTCAGACTACAATCTGCATTTAGAAGGATGTACTGTTACTCCATCCTCGACAGTTAAAGACCTGGGTGTTATATTAGACAGCAACTTGTCTTTTGAAAATCATATTTCATATGTTACAAAAACAGCCTTCTTCCACCTCAGAAACATTGCTAAGATACAGAATATGTTATCTATTTCTGACGCAGAAAAGTTAGTTCATGCTTTCATGACGTCTCGACTAGATTACTGCAATGCATTATTAGCTGGTTGTCCTGCTTCCTCAATAAACAAGATACAATTAGTACAAAATGCAGCTACTATAGTTCTTACCAGGTCAAGAAAATATGATCATATAACACCAATTTTATCATCTCTACACTGGTTACCCATTAAGTTCCGTATCGATTATGAAGTATTGCTAATGACCTATAAGGCTCTAAATGGTTTAGCTCCTGTGTACTTAACTGATCTTCTATCGCCCTACAATCCTTCACGCTCCTTAAGATCACAAAACTCTGGACTTCTGGTTGTACCTAGGATAGCTAAGTCCACTAAAGGAGGGAGAGCGTTTGCACATTTGGCTCCGAAACTCTGGAATAGCCTTCCTGATAATGTTCGGGGCTCAGACTCGCTCACCCAGTTTAAATCTAGATTAAAGACGCATCTCTTTAGCCAAGCATTCACATAATGCATCTCATATCAGATCAACTGCACATGACTATCTTTGCTTAATGTTATGAACAGCAGCTACGCTAATTATTCTCCATTTGCTTTTCTGTTTTGCCTCGGGACACCCGTCCCAAGGTGACTAGAGATGACTTCAGCTTCAGTTTGGATCCAGCCTCTTAAGAAGACCTCAGATGACCAACACCTATGAAGAGACGGCGCCAACTCCTGTGAGGACTTCAGAAGATGCAATCATCTGGATCAACATGCACATTACACAATTTCTATATATCCTAATCATTGTTAATGTAATTCATTTTTCAGGAGCTCATTGCTTCTACGTTCAGTTAAACTGCTAACAGTGATTGTAAATTAATTGCCTAAATTATTACATTATTTGCTAACTGCATTCTTTAAATTGTGATGTTGACATGCATTCTCTGTAAAGCTGCTTTGAAATGATATGTATCGTGAAAAGCGCTATTCAAATAATTGTGAATTGAATTGAATTGAATATTGAGAAGCACCCAATGTCAGCAGGTGGTTCATGAAGTTCTCCAGCTCCTTCTGAAGAATGAACACCACCACGAAGGGCTGCTCAGGGTCACCCTCACAATCATCTGTCTGGTTATCCTAAAGTTGTGCACATAAAACAAACCAGTTTCATCGCCTTTTGCTAGAATGACTACAAAATAAATGTATTCTTTTTCTGAAAAACTAACATGGGAACACAGGCAAAACAAAACACAAAAGTCACATGCATTTGGGATGGCATAAAGGTGAGTTAATGAACATCTGGTTTGGACATTAGTAATTCATTATCTATTAACTATATCAGTTTTTTATAGAAATTACTTACCATGTATTGTAAAGTGTCCTCAGTCATCAAACAACATTGAAAAGCTTTAGGTCCTAAGGGGAGAAACATTTTTACAGCATTATTAGTGGTCGATAGTTGTTTGCCAGGTCAATTAATTAGTTGTGCAAATACTATTATTATAATCTACTATTTCTACTACTACTGAAAAAAAAGTCCTAACATTTTTCCCTGGGCGAAGCAAAACACCAAGTTAGGCAAATGTAACGTTAGCTCACAATGTCTTTACTTACAGATTTGGATCATAATTTTGGGCAAACATATACATCAAATCAGAGCTAACATGTCAAAGACAAATAATAGAACAGAAAAATATAAATTTAAATACAGTTTCTGTGGGCCATACAGACGTATGGCCCACAGAAACTGATGGGTGTGAATGACAAAGAAACAGCATTGCTCAGAACAGATCACAGGGTAGATTGATCTCCTGTGGGAGGTCCTAACAGTGTTCTATTGTTTGTAACCCTTTTGTCTTCATGTATAAAGTTCTGTCCCACAGACAGAACTTTGGGTTAAGATGTTTTGAAGGCTGAGACGCTAACATCGCTGCTGAAGAACTGTGCTACACTACTACCTTCAATAAATTCTTCTCCCCACAAGAACTCTGGTCAAGCTTACTTATTTTATGTATTAGAGAAATCTAATACATTGGCGAGCCACCCAAACGACTGCACGGCCAAATACAGCAAAATCTAACAATTTGGCGAGCCAGCCAGGAGAGACTGACAAGAAGAGAACTCACCAACTGCAACAAGAAGTGAACACAAAAGTCTTGGAGATACTACAGTTTTTATGTTGAAGATCAACAGACTGCATCTGTGGATACAATTTATTTGAATCAACTGGATTCTGTCTCAAATATCCTAATTTGGTGAGTGAAACTTATCAGCTCTCTTAAAAGAACTTAAAGAAAAGAAAAAAGGAATAATAAGTAGACCAGTAAAATTTGTAGTCACGTCACATACAGTGTAGCACTGTTGAGAATTTTAGGCTTGGGCCTTTCTTGTGAGTCTGTAGGAACCTTTTAAATGTTTAGTTCATTCTTCTGAGACTGTAGGAGCTATAGAAATAAGGTTTATAGCTTGGCCCTGTTCTCTTGAGTCTGTAGGAATCATTTAAGAAAAAGGTTTAGTCCATTCTCATGAGACTGTAGGAGCCACAGATATGTAGTACAAGGCTTGGGCCTTTCTCATGAGACTGTAGGAGCTATAGATATAAGGTTTATAGCTTGGCCCTGTTCTCTTGAGTCTGTAGGAATCATTTAAGGAAGAGGTTTAGTCCATTCTCATGAGACTGTAGGAGCCACAGATATATAGTACACGGTTTGGTCCTTTCTCTGGAGTGTGTAGGAATTGTTTAAGAAACAATTTGGTCCGTTCATTAAGAGATTGTAGAAGCAAAGGCTTGGTCCTTTCTCTTTTTGTCTGTAGAATAGGGATGGGCGATATTATCGTTTGCGATAAATACCATTGAAAATTCTCCTCACGATAAAACTTTGTCTCCTCTCGATAATTACGATAAGTCTAGTTGTTGACGTATTTCGTGCGCGACCCAGTAGGTGGTGAGCACGCTCCAGTGTGGCAGCAGAGCGCGAGTTCAGTCTCCAGAATAAAATGATGCGTTTGATTACAAGCACTCAGTTTAGGTATATTTTATAATAATAAAGTTATGATACTTATACTAAAATAATTCAGTTTCTAATCCAGTTCGTTTTGTTTTAAATGGTTTGTTTTCTTATTTTTCTTGCTGACTAATGACTATCAAGTTTATGGTATATATATATATATATATATATATATATATATATATATATATATATATATATATATATATATAATTATCGTCATTGGTATCGTTATCGCAATAAATACCTGAAATTATCGTGATAATTTTTTTAGGCCATATCGCCCATCCCTACTGTAGAAATAGAAAAGAAACAGATTAAAGAAACAGTTTAGTCCATTCATCCAGAGACTGTAGAAACCATAGAATGTCTTGGGACTGATGTTGCTGCAAGAATTATAATTTCTTGACTGGGTGCTAATTCAGTAGCCACTATTTTAGTTTTGAAATAAATGTTCTAACTGGGTTAGAAGATGATGGCATAAAGCCATGGAACTATAAGTTGGTTAGCCTTCAGATGAAAGATACGGTAAGATCTAAAGTAAATTGTCTAAGAGACCAATTTGAACTAAATTCAGCCTTGTGAACTAGGACTCAAAAAGAATAGAACAAGTCTTTTCAGTCAGAAGTTTTCAGAAAGGAAACAAGGAATATTAGCCTGAAAATTAATGTTTTGTCTTAAATGTAGTATTAAAAACTAAGCTGAGTTAGCAGACTAGAAAGAATAACATTGAACTGTTATTTAACATTGGATTGTTAGGAAATTGTTAGGAGTACAAGTAGAGTGTATTTTGTATTTTGTATTTTGGAAACATATTTGATTTGTCCGGGTATCTGAAATGGTCAGTCTAAAAGATTGCTGAGAATTTAAATCTGAATAAGCACCTTAACGGCTCTAACACCTTTTGTTCTGTTTCACACCTCTGAGGGCACATCTCCTGTACTTGCCATGGCTGAGTCTGCATGAAACAAGGGTAATGGCCCTGCATTGAGACCAACAACAGAAAGACATGGAACAGAACCTCCAAATGTTACTATTGATCAGATGATGGAAAATCTGAATGAATATTTGAACAAAAGGCTGGGACTAAGGAAGTGCCAGGGTGACATCTGCCAGAAGTACAACATTAGGCACTCAGAGAATGGACAATGGGCCTTGCTGGACATTAAAAGGGCTTATGGAAAGATGCAGCGCTCAAGAGCAAACACAAACAGAGATGGCTTGTCTGTAATTTTGGTCAAACAAATTCAACAGCATCTACAGAAGTGTGAGACTGACAAATTACTACGTGATAAAGCAGAGAAAGCAAAGGTTCGAGCACTGGCTGAACAATTGCAGAATGAAAAGAAAGACAAAGAAAGACTACTAAATGAGAAGACCAAGTTGTTAAATTTGCTTTCCAAACGATTGGAATCAAAAGACTGTTCTGGAAAAAAAAGAGTCATTCCATAAGATCTAGCAGCAAAGCAGAACAAGAGTTTCTCTATCCATTTAGTGATCTCCAGAAGAATGAGGATCATCAAGACCTTTATCTGCTTAGAGAAAGTGACAACAGTTCCACAGTGAACTCTGACAGCGATGTAAACACACATGATGATATCAGAAAGGACAACTTGAAGGTTAGGATTGCTCCTGTAATTGTCAAAAACAGAAGGACTGAAGTTGAAATTGACAATGAGGAGGAGTATGAGGAAAATGGTGAACGACAAACTCGAACTGTCACAAAAGTGGTAAAGAAATATGTTCCACACAGAACATACCAGCCAGCTACTCCAGAGCAAGTTGACAAATGGTCAAAAGATTTGCCAGATGTATACAAACAACCACGGAAAGCTTGGCAATTTCTTCAGCGTTTGCAGAAAATATACAATTTGCACCCACTAGACGGAGTGATGATTGTTAATGTGAACTTAAGGGACAATGACCAAAAGAGATTAACAGTAAGTGTTGAAAGAAGGACTGGTGAGTCTCAAGCGAACATTGAGGCTGGATGGGAAGCTGTACGAACATTCTTGTTTGAACTGAAACCTGCAGAGGTTAATTGGGCTAAAATTACCTCATGCATGCAGAAGACAGGCGAAAGTGTTGCTGAGTATGAAGAACGCTTCATACAAATTTGGTTGGAATATGCCGGTGTGAACAACAATGAAGATCTCAGTAAAGATACCGGCATGCCTCTTAAAACCGCATTTGTAAATGGACTGAAACCTGAGATTTCTAAAGCCCTTAAAATCAGGTATGATGACTGGGACAGCATTGGAACAGCATTCATGCAGATTGTTGAATGGTCAGCAAAGATTGAAAGAACACAGGAAGTCAATCTCAGAGCTTTGCAAACCAAAACCTTATCATTCAACAACAGGACAACGGGGTATGAAGAACATGAATATGTGAGATACCCAAAAGCAAAAAGTCAAGGAAGATGCAGGTACTGCAACGAAGAAGGACACTTGGTTCGTGATTGCAAGATGATTTTAACACATCAAAGTGATGATGATGACAACTTGTTGAAGAGGTTTCAGCAGCTGACAGACAAGCAAAAGCAGACTCTGCTGAAAGCTTTTGAGCCGCAGGAAAACTGAAGAACCTCTCTCTGCAGCACCAACTAGTGACATCTCATCCAACAACTGATGTACTCCATGTGTATGCAAATAAGACAAATGAAGACCCCATCCCAAAGGTGAAAGCATACACAGAAGTTTCAACAACTGAAGCCAAAGATGATGTCCTAGTAGACGGTGCTGCTAAACAAGCCGTAAAGGAGAGAGGTGCACATACAGTGGCATTTAGACAACTTGAGCAAGACAGACAACCAGACAGTAAATAGATGCAGAATGAAGTGCACAAAGAAAAAACACCATTGATGGAAAATGGAGTTGAACTGCATGAAGACAACCAATGCAGTGAGGATGACCACAGGAAAACAGGACTATACTTCTTTGAACATGTCACAGGCCGGCCCATGCCCAATGAAAATCTAACATCTGACAGCCTTGTCCAAACTGATGAAAGACTCAGCCTGGCAGTACACAATTTGAAGGATAAAGTTTTGACACCTCCAAAGGGGGGCCATGGTAGAGTAACAATTAAAAAAACTCAGAGGTCAATGAAAGAATCCAGGTGGAAAAGCCCACATCAGGATCTCTTGGTAGCTGATGGAGCAGTTAAGGTGCAAAGAAAAGTGGATCGACGTGAGCCAGTGGGATTTGAAACATCTACCTAGAGATGAGGGATAGATGGCAGTAGTGTTTATCAGAGTCCAGAAATGGTGGGACTAGGGTTTTTAGGCTCTAGCTTGTCGCCTGAGGACGAAGACATAAACATACATCCACTGATAAACACAGTAGTGTCCTGCCAATATTAAATAGGGACAGTTTTAGGAGTAGTTAAGTGTTATTTGATTAAAATATTTTCCTTGGCAAGATACATTTCCCTTTTCTCTTTTGTGTGATTGCAGGTGTTTCAGCACTCCAGATGATGACCAAAGACGACCAACGCCTAGACCGCACTGCACTGGCCACCTAGCTGAACGTGCCTGAACGTCCACAGAAAACAACACTATCCACCACTTCCTCAAGACCACAATGTCAAAATAATAAAGGACTCAAGCATTCAGGAGGATGCAGTCTTCATCATAAACACTTATTCTGCCATTACATTAAGTAATCAAACCTGTATGCAGCATGCTGTATACATGATTTATGGAAGTTTGTTTTATGATCAAAAATGATCAGAGGAGGGATTGAAAGATTATGTGTATTTTCATTATCTTTAGTTAGATGCATTTACATTGTGACTGTGCCTCAGATGCAATCAACTCTGTGTTTGTAAAGGTGTGAACCAAATGGCCCATACAGACGTATGGCCCACAGAAACTGATGGGTGTGAATGACAAAGAAACAGCATTGCTCAGAGCAGATCACAGGGTAGATTGATCTCCTGTGGGAGGTCCTAACAGTGTTCTATTGTTTGTAACCCTTTTGTCTTCGTGTATAAAGTTCTGTCCCACAGACAGAACTTTGGGTTAAGATGTTTTGAAGGCTGAGACGCTAACATCGTTGCTGAAGAACTGTGCCTTCAATAAATTCTTCTCCCCACAAGAACTCTGGTCAAGCTTACTTATTTTATGTATTACAGAAATCTAATACATTGGCGAGCCACCCAAACGACTGCACAGCCAAATACAGCAAAATCTAACATAATATATAGAGTAAAACAAATTTCCAAATTCAACCTACCTTTCAGTCCGAGAAAATCGATTGATTCGAACAGAAAGTTCAAGACGCTCGTGCGTCGTGACATCAGAAAAACATCTGACGCTGGATCCTTAAAGTTCAGGTGAGATGTTTGAGTAGTTGTGAATTTAGTGTTTAAGTTGAAAGAGTGTAACATTATTATTATAATAATGTCCAGCTTTTTCATCTCACTGACTTCCAACTGGTTGGAGTTTATCTACACTTAAGTTGGCAGGATTTTTTAAAATTATTTATTTATTTATTTTTTTGTGGGACTAGAGGGAAGGGTCATGGGGAGCATGAATGCTAATGTGAATAAAGTGTTGAATGAGGGGACAGATGGATTGACATAGTCTAAGTTCCACCAGTGATGAAGCTGACCAAAAATCAACGTTGATTCAATGTTGTCTTTTTCAACACTGAAAAGCATTGAAATTTCAACATTGATTCAATATTATTTAACGTTGAATTTTCAATCTCAACCAAAATGATGATTCTGATGGAATTTCAACATTCAATCATTGTCACCTTGCTATCTGGGCTCTCCTCCGCCTCACCACCTCTCATTTTCGTACGCGGGTGGAGTGTGTTCTCCTCCGCCTCACCACCTCTCATTTTCGTACACAAGTAGAGTGTGCTCTCCTCTGTCTCACAACCTCTCATTTTCATACGCATGTGGTGGTGTGCTCTCCTCCGCCCCACCACCTCTCATTTTCGTACACAAGTAGAGTGTGCTCTCCTCCGTCTCACCACCTCTCATTTTCATACGCATGTGGTGGTGTGCTCTCTTCCGCCTCACCACCTCTCATTTTCGTACACAAGTAGAGTGTGCTCTCCTCCGTCTCACCACCTCTCATTTTCATACGCATGTGGTGGTGTGCTCTCCTCTGTCTCACCACCTCTAATTTTCGTACACAAGTAGAGTGTGCTCTCCTCCGCCTCACCACCTCACATTTTTGTACGCGGGTGGAGTGTGCTCTCCTCCGCCTCACCACCTCACATTTTCGTACGCGGGTGCCCTCTCGCCCACCTCACCACCTGCCAAACACTCAGATTTATTATCTGGCAGTCTTTTCGTACACGGGTCTCCACTCACCCATGTTTGAGGAGGTTTTTACCTCCTGTGGGGAGCGAGTCACCCATCTCTCTCCCCAGTGTTCGTGCTGGACCCAATGGCACGCCAGAGCGGCCGCTCTGGTTTTAACGAGACGACCGTACCATCGAGGGGAGATAGGTCGGCCGGGGACCGGGACAATTGCGACACGGGCGGGGTTCCCCACACACGGGTCTCGCTCCGCCACGAGGGCGACTCGGCCGTTTTGCACCAAAGCATCAATCAAAATAAAAATGCAAATACAATATGGCTTTGTGCACTTATCAAATTGTAAAAGGCCGCGAGTTAATCAAGTATATAATCTGTTGTACTGCATGTTTCAAAGCAAAGAGGGGCACATGAGCAACTCTGTTTACACCTGGTATAATGATGTGTTTTGGTTGATCAGATCACAAGTGGACGATGCTAAATACAGGTGTAAACAGGGTCTAAAACATTTTGAGCTTGACCACTTCCAGAGGTAGTCGAAAACGATTAAATGTGTTTGAACAGCCACAAAAGACCGCCTACTGACCTAACGCATTAACATTATGGGATGCGCGCTTGCCAGACAGATTTATACTTTGTCGACTCAAGACCGAAGTTTGTTTTGAAGATGAAAAATGTACCTAACACAATGTTTTCCCACCATTCCTGATTTCTAACACACAATGAATGCAGTGATCCATATCTGCATGTGCTGTGAGTTTAAAGGATTAGTTCACCTTCAAATGAAAATGATTTTCCCCTGGATTTACTCACCCTCAAGCCATCCTAGGTGTATATGCCTTTCTTCTTTCAGATGAACATAATCTGAGAAATATTAATAAATATCCTGATGCATCCGAGGTTTATAATGGCAGTGAGCGAAGATCTGAAGTGTCTCCATTCACATCCATCCATCGTAAACGTGTACTCCACACGGCTCCAGGGGGCCTTCTGAAGTGAAGTGATGCGTTTGTGTAAAAACATTTAAAAAAAAAAAAAAAATCCATATTTAACAAGTTATGAAGTAAAATATCTAGCTTCCGCCAGACCACTTTCCATATTCAAGTTACGAAGAAAGTGTAAACTGGCGTCACGTCAATTAAGCTTTTTCCGTAAGTTGAATAGGGAAGGCGGTTTTGGGCAAAAGCTAGATATTTTACTTTATAACTTGTTAAATATGGATTTAACAAGTTATAAAGTAACTTGAAAGTGGACTAATCCTTTAAACATGCATTAGGAATGCACTTTAATGTTTTTAATGCATAAATAAGTTCACATTTAGCAGTATGAAACAGACAAAAAAAAAAAAATTAACTCCTTGGGGAAATCATATTTTTAAGCTTTATTACACTTCCCTGTGCTTAACGTAAATGCAAAGTGTATGTACATGGAATTAATTTTTAGTTTTATCTCCATCAAAATACTTCTATGTTATGCATATTTTTTTTTCTCTCTTACAGCTGAGAAAATTTATCAAGAAACCCTCCTTCTTTTAGATGATATCACACTGACCTCTCTGATCCCCATTATTGGACTTTGTTTAAAATTCAAGAAGTACCTCAAGAATTTGCTTGATGTAAGTAAAAGGTATTAGGTGTAGAAGGCATGGGGTACATCTGTTTTAAATGCAAAAGGTCTTTGGGACCTCATATTAGAGCTTTGTTTGCACATTTAAGGGTAGTACATCATGTATTTTCTACATCTAGTTATTTTCAGTGTGCTCAAGCTGGATGTCATCGCACATTCAGTCTTATTAGATCATTTAGAAGACACCTACTGGAGCATGTTAATGAAATTGGAGATGAAATGGAGGAAACCCCTTTAGTTGAGCCTGATGATGATTCATCAAATTCAGTTTTAGATGCTATGTTGAACAGTGTGATGAGGACTGGGATGAAATTGCTGAGGAACAATGTTATGAGTTAGAGGAAGAAAATATACAAGACAGAGTAGCTTTGTTTTTAGCGAAATTAAGATCAAATTCCTCTCAAACATTGAGTGCTGTTAATTTTGTGGTAGATCACACATCTAGCCTTATCAGTGATGTTGTTGGATCTCGACAGAGAAAATCTGTTTCCTTTTTAAGAGAGATAGGCCACAGTGAGAGTCCTGGGGGCCAGCAGCTTTTAGAGCATTTTGCATGTGCAGCTCAACCATTTCAGGGATTTGAGTCAGAGTACAAGCAAATGCAGTATTTTACTCAGTCTGGATGCTTTGTGCAGCCAGAGGAAGTACCTCTCCCTGGCTTTTCATACACTCAACAGAGAGACCCATCGACGGGGACTGTTAGACAAGTGGCAGTCCGAGACACTTTTCAGCGTGTTCCTCTAAAGCCTTTACTGAAGCAGGTATTAGAAAGTCCAGGAACGATGGAGAAAATCTTTGAGTGGCAAAATCAAGAAAGCACTGCTCTTGAAGATTTTAGAGATGGCACAATCTTTAAAACAAATTAACTCTTTTCCAAAGAGTTGTCCATTCCTCTTGTGCTTTACAATGATGATTGTGAGATGGTCAATCCACTTGGATTGAAAACATCAGTTCACAAGCTAGGTTTTGTTTATTTTACTCTTAAATGCTTGTGACCTGAGTATCTTTCTACAAGACAGACGATGTAAAAACCTATGGTATAAATGCTGTCTTAGATCCAGTTGTGTGTGACATTGAGGATCTGGAATTGGAAGGAATTCAGGTTGAGACAAAACATTTCAAGGGCACTGTCAAAGCAGGAGTCGCACAGGTTTGTGGGGATAACCTGGGTCTTTTATGGCATCCTAGGCTACACAACATTTCTCAGGGAAAACCGTGTGTCGATGGTGTCGGGTACACAAAGAGGTTTTGAGAGGACAGACAGTTGAGGATCTGTCAGTAATGCACAACAGGGTTAACTACCATTCTGATCTACTTCAGAATAACCCAACTGAAACTGACATCAAAAGAAAGTGTTCACTCAAACTGCAGTTCTACCATGTAACTGACAATGTTACTCCAGATGTCATGCATGACATTTTGGAAGGGGTTGGAGGTTATGAAACCAAGCTTGTTCTCAGTTCTTTGATTGAACAAAAACTCTTGACGCTTGATCAGTTGAATAATAGATTGACAAGCTTTGACTATGGTTTTTCTGATGGTCACAACAAGCCATCTGCTATCAAACCTCAGGATCTTAAAAACCCTGATGGGGCCATCAGACAGACAGCAGCACAGATGTGGTGCCTTCTAAGGCTGTTGCCTCTTATGATAGGAGATTTGATTCCAGAAGGCGAGAAACACTGGGAGCTACTACTTTCATTACTTAGCTGCATGGAGTTGATTTTCTCTCCAGCCTTGACTGCAGAGGCAGTAATATTTTTGCAGCATCTGATTGAGGAACACCATAGGCTGTTTTTGGAGCTTTATCCAGATAGGCATTTGAAGCCAAAACACCACTTTATGCTTCATTATCCTGGGGCCATCAGGAAACTTGGACCTTTGGTTCAGTTCTGGTGCATGCGTTTTGAGGCAAAGCAGGGTTTTTTCAAAAGACTAAGTCGCGTAGCCTGCAATTTTTGCAATATTTGTAAAACGCAGGCCAGATGATGTCGTGCTACATCTTGCTCTGGGAAGATGTTCTCGCATGACTTTGAAGTTGGTCCACAATACACCACATTCCTGGGACCTAGAGGATTGAGAAAGTAAAATGTGGATTTGAGGGAATTCCATTGTTCCCAGATGTCTATTTGCCATCGTGGATTAAATGCAAGGGAACTACTTACAGGTCAGGAATGACACTTTTTGTGTCTCACTCTGCTGATGGTGAGCCCCAGTTTGCAACCATTCAGAACATTGTGGTCATTGACTCCAAAGTCAAATTCATTGTGAAAAAATGGGATACAGTTGGATTTGACAGACATTTTTTTGCCTTCTCTGTGTCTCCTTCTTCTGCACTTGATGTGGTGGACATTCATTCTGTCGATGATCACCACCCTCTACATGTTGTGATGTCCTTAAAATAGAGAATGAGAATGATCATTACATTTCTCTGAGATACAGGCTATTTTAGGTGGGGGGAACAAAAATAACATTAGTTTAAAGGGATGGTTCACTCCTGATTTAAAATGTCCTGATAATTTACTCACTCCCGTGTCATCCAAGATGTTCATGTCTTTCTTTCTTTAATCGAAAACATTCCAAAATTTTTCTCCAAATTTTCCTCAATTTCATTTCGACTGAAGAAAGAAAGACATGAATATTTTGGATGACATGGGGGTGAGTAAATTATCAGGACATTTTAATTCTGGAGTAACGCAGTTCTTTAAATTATGCTTTCTACACCTCCTACCAAATACTACCTTCTTACAGGGGTAAACAATATTCTATTCATACAAAATATCAATGTATATCAAAGTCATCATGGGCACATCACAATACATGGAGAGGGTTTCTCAATTTGATGACATCATAAAAAATCTTGTACATTGACTGAAAATAATGGTTTAGTCAAATTGGCAGAATTGTCGTTGCTGAAACAATATATTGTGCAGACCTAACATATTGTAAAAATGTACGTTACCAATCGATTTTTCTATTCGATTTTAAGGAATCAATCAAAGAACATGCAACTACGCCTACTATACCAAGGGAGCAGCAGCATGGTCCAGAGCACAGAATATCTGTGGAGCAAGTTGCAGCATTTGTAAGTTTTTCTTTTTTTTTTTTTTTTTTTATTGATTTATTTAGTCTATTACTAGAAAAGGCCTGTCTATTTTTTTTGTTTTTCTGTTTTTGGATGAATTACAGAAACCTACATTTTGTAGCGATTTCGTAGAGATATTAAGTCAATTTATGGGTGGGACATATGAATATAATAAGTCAAAGCTTTATGACTGATTATTATGCATATACCGACCCAAGGTAATTTTCCACCAGACAACAGGTGGCTGTGAAATGAACAAGACCATTATTAAAGGGTGTCACATGAAGGCTTCTTGCCTCCTGGGAGCATTGACTGTTTTGATACAATGTTTCATTTGGCCAATGGGAAAAGGGTTGACCATCAATTGGCAGAAGGCCATGAGAAATGAAGTCAAAAGATGTACAGTAGCTGGAAGCTGGTCACCCTTACTAAGAAAATTCTCTTACATAAGCAACACCTGCAATTATATTAGTGAAGTGTCTATGACAGAAAGGTCGGGGAGTACATGGGAAGGAGGTGTGGGAGAAGAGCCCCCGTAGATCATATCATGGAAAATAACTGTTAGGGTGAATATTACCAGCCAATGATATTACTTTGGTGTATTTTAAGAGATAAGAAAAAGCCAATGATATTAATTTGGTGTGTTTTTAAGAGATAAGAAAAATGTATAAAAACTGCGCCCCGGCTACGGGAGCCTCAGATACGGAGCTGGCATCTCACTTTGTTGCTTGACAATAAAGTTAAATACTTCTGAGACCTGGAACTTCGACTCTGCAAGTTTTTCTTCGAGACCAGATCTGAAGGGACAAAGAGACATTGAATTTGCCACGACAGTATTCAGACCAGAGAGGGTTATAGGGTACTATGTGTCAAAAATGATTGATTTATGACCCCCATAAAAATATCCCCCCCACCCCTCCCTCCCACCCCTCCCTCCGGACTGGACACCTGTTTGGACACCTGTTTTGGCCACCTGTTTTTGTCCTCCCCCACTACCCCACTACCCCACTACCCCTCCCTTTACCCCTACTAAGGAATTTATGACTGTGTTTTGGACTTTGTGTGTTTTTGAAGTGAAAATGTTTGAAAACGGTGCTTAAACTTTAAAATGTAAAACAGTGTATCGGGACGACAGACATGTTTTTAAAGGGTTGTTTTTATTAAAGAATGTTTTTTAAAAAGACATTAATGAAATGCACAATTTAAAATGTAGTTAGATTTTCTGAAACAAAAGTATAAAACAAATGCATTAACATTAACTATATTAAACATTTGTTGTAAAGTATTTTAACAAAAATATTTCTTACACTCTACCATGAAAGACGTCCGATCTCGTCCGTGACAAATACAGAATGAAATCAGAAGGAGTTGTGAAAATGCTCCCGAGTCTCCTCCCCTAACACGCCTCCAAACATCGACGTCATCCGTCCCTAACACGCCCACCTCAATGCCGAAAGATAGAATGTATATTTAAAAAAGGACGTTAATTAATTAATTAAACACAAGATTTTAACAAAAGTATCAAACAAACGCATTATCATTAAGTATATTAAATAGTGTTGTTAAAAGACAAATGACTTTTAAAAAGCAAAAAACATTTCTAACAATAAATATTTCTTACTGCTCTGTGAAACACATCCTTTCTCTGCGTCGTCAGATACAGAATGAATGCAGAACGGCGAGTGAAAACGCACCCGAGTCTCCGCCCCTAACACACCTCCAAACATCGAAGCCAGACACTTGCCTAAAGCATCTCCAACAATGGAAGAGAGTGCAGATGCGTATTTAAATGATAATAAAATAACTCATAAATAATAATACTTTAATTAGCTCACTACGAATGTGTACAGGACTAACGCTTTTAACGTATCAGACATTTATCACACGCACACACACACACACACATAGATAATTATATATAGATAATTATTTTCCTATTGATGTCCCCGGAATTGTTTTATTGCAGGGGTGTCTGTTGAGTTCGCACAGAGGTTAAGGAAGGATGGGGTTCAGTGACCCCTGACAAGATGTAAGACGATCGCGCGCATGCACCTACGCACATACATAGGCCTACCTGAGGAGTCCTGGTGATGTTTTCAGCGGGATGCGGCCTAGTGTGTTTATGATACAGATAATGAATGCACCACGCGGCGTTAAGGAGAAAGCTGAAAGGATCGTTTAATCATAAGAGCATACGCTCTAATGTGTAAATGAGCAGCAAGTTTGAGCGGGAGAGGATGCGTTTTTCTCAGGTTCATGTAATATGATGCTTCAATTAATAAATAGTAGTGGTGTAACATATTGTATTATAATATTATCAGAAACGTCACACTGGGAATGTTGTACTCCTCTACAACATGTAAAGATATAGAATAGAGTTACGCTAAGAAATTTTAAAAAAGGTTTAAGATTTTTGACACAGTAGGTGACAGCTCAGTAGACAACCCAGAACTTTATAACCATCAGAAACGCCCCTCAGTCCGGTTAGATTTAAAAAATGCCAGAAAAATGCCATTTACAACAAAGATTCGACAGGACCTACCACGGAGCATTATCCAATCGTCGTTGTTAGGATGGCTGCTAATAACATCGGTGAGTACTATATTTTATAAGTATAGTAGGGTTGTTATAAGTATAAAGGGTGTTATTGGATTTACAAAATATCATTATGGGGAGGGATAGATGATGATGATGATGAGATAATACTTAATTCTACATGTTGACTGTTTTGTTTTTGTTATCGATAATTTTGTATGCATGTGTTTAAGTGTTTGATTATAACCTGAAAGTCATTCGCTATTTTTGGTACCGATGGTATGCTATTTACTGATATTACACATTGTGCCATATTTCGATATGTAACTTCTAAAGTTTTATAATTGTGTGTGGGGAAGGCTGAGCAAACGTTTGTTTCCAAGAGAGAGAAAAATAAAAAACAAAAATGACTTCTAAAAGGTGTCGCGATGAATCACATCATACTGATGACAATGATAATGAACAAATAGTATTAAGACCTAGAACAAATGATGAACAGATACGTACATTAATAAGAGATCAACTACAAATGTTGATGGCTACGGGTGAAAATACACCTGTCAGCCTAGAACGTCTCATAAACGAACAAAATGAATGGTTAGAAATGTCTGCGGATGATAATGAAAACGATCAGATAGGGCATGGTTCAGTTAGCCGGACAAATGACGATACTTTGGAGCGTAATATGGAGCTGAGTGATGATGAGATTCGTAGGTTGGTAACAGAAGGAGGTAATGTAGAAGACTATATCATAACGCTGCGTCGAAGATTTAATGGCGTAGAAATTCAAAGAACCCTAAATTTCAGGGAGATTACGGCAACTACTGATCTGGCTGCATATAACATTTTGCTACACAATGCGTTAAATGAGATTGTATCGTTATCCAGATCGCTGGCAGGCGAGACGGGATATATTAATGTGTCTCTATCGGGGGAGAGTCTTCATGCCCCCATTAACGCAGTTTTAACACCTGATAATAACCACAATCCAGATTTATTCATAGACCAGATCGAAAATTCCATGCAAAGTAATGAATCTGTGTGCAATGATGATCAACTGACTCTTAATGTGTCTATCGTAAGAGATAAACAGGGCCGAGGACGTAGGAAATTATCAGATTTGGCTCATAATGAAGTCATAAGAAGGAATAAAATGAACTTATTCTGTCCCGTAAATGTCGAAGACAATATGTGCTTTAGTTACTGTTTAGCACATTTCATGAATCCTAATTCCACTGATCAGGAATTGAGAAAAATAGGGGCCGATATACACAGAGATGTGGGGTACACCCCCCAAAGGATGATAGGATTTAATGATATTTCTGTTTTTGAACAGCACTTGGGTGTGAAAATAGTTGTCTTTCATAGGGATTGGTCTGGAAATTTAGAAGTGCATAAAAACTATGATGCACTACATCCAAAGACTGCTCATCTATATATTCACGAGGACCATTATTATCTTATAAAAAATTTGAAAGCATTCCTAGGATCTAGTTACGTATGCTTATTCTGCTATAAAAGTTTTGATGACCAAAGGCTTCATAAATGCAGATTTATATGCAATGTTTGTAATAGCGCGGATTGTCACTCCTATCCCAAGAGTTACAGACAATGCGCAGAATGTCTCAGATATTGCAAATCTAACTTCTGTTACGACGCGCATAAACAATCACACATATCAGGTGAAAAATCACAGTGTGATGTTATAAAATATTGTGACAAATGCTGTAGATTGTACCGTTTAACAAATAAGAACAAAAAACACAAGTGTGCATCCTCTAAATGCCTACATTGCAGGGAAACTTTGGTGGAAGGTGCCGAACACATGTGTTTCATTCAGCCTATCAAATTGGATGAACATGATGATAAGTACGTGTATTATGACCTTGAAACTATGCACATAGATGGAAAACACGTGCCAAACTACGCATGTGCTATAACGCACAGCGGAGATGAGTTCATAGCAGAAGGCACAAATTGTGTGGAGCTTATGATTAAGCATTTTAGACGACCAAAATATGCTAATTACACATTTATTGCACACAATGCCTCTGGATTCGACGCTCATATACTGTTGGAATATTTTACCAGTGTAGGTCTAGTACCAAAAATTATAATGCAGGGCTGTAAAATCATTTTCATGTATGACTCTGCTTTTAAACAGCGTTACATAGACAGCTTCAGCTTCCTCCCGATGGGGTTGGCTAAAACTACCTCTGCGTTTGACCTCGACATAGGTGAAAAAGGGTTCTTTCCCCATCACTTCAACAGACCTGAGAATGTGAATTATGTGGGTCCGTATCCTTCTAAACATTTCTACGGATATAACACGATGAGTAACACCGATCGCGAGAGATTTGATGAGTGGTATAATTCTTTACAAAACAAAATTTTCGATTTCAGACGTGAACTAGGATTTTACTGCCGGAATGACGTAATTATCCTGCGACAGGCGTGTATGAAGTTCAGAGACGAGTTCATGAATTGCGCGCAGATTGATCCTTTCAAATGTACGACACTGGCAGGAACTTGTATGAAAGTCTTTAAGACGAACTACCTATGCAGAGATACTTTGGCATTAACACATAACAAAGCGTACATTAATCAGTTCAAGACGTACTCCAATGCGTCGATACAATGGTTAGAGTACATCAAAGAAAGTCGTGATGTTGACGTCCGTCACGCACTGAATTATGGTGAAGTTCAGTTTGGTCCATTCCATCTCGATGGATATTATGAAAATAATAACCATAAAGTGGCATTAGAATATTTAGGGTGTTTTTTTCACGCACATTATTGTAAATTTAAACCCGATGATGTCCATCCTCTGCATAAAGTGACATTCGAAAATCTCAGGCGACAGACTGAAAACAGGCTTCAAACACTGCGCGACGTGTATTCCTTGGATGTAGTTTCAATCTGGGAATGTGAATGGGAGCGAGCGAAAAAAGACGATCCGTCAGTTATGAAATTTATGGAAAAATATGAAGCGCCCGAAAGACTGAAACCACGAGATGCATTGTTTGGGGGAAGGACAAACGCATTAAAGGTATATCACAAAATCACAGAGGATCAGAAAATTCATTATTACAATTTTACTTCCTTATACCCCCACGTGCAGTCATGTAAAACATACCCCATAGGACACCCTACCATAATTTTTAAAGACTTTGGCCCTATTGATGAATACTTTGGTCTAATTAAGGCGACAGTGCTGCCCCCTAGAGGCCTCTATCATCCTGTGCTCCCTTTCAGAACCCGTCAGAAGTTAATGTTCACTTTGTGTCGTACGTGCGCGGAGGAAGAGAATCAAGCACGATGCAGTCACACAGACGAACAAAGAGCGATAAGTGGATGTTGGGTTTCCGTCGAGCTATCGCGAGCCATCAAACATGGCTATATCGTATTGAAAATAGACGAAGTCTGGCACTTTCAACAGAAGTCGGACACATTATTTACTGACTACGTTAAAACATTCCTCAAACACAAACAAGAGGCGTCGGGGTTTCCAGCACACGTAGTCACAGAGACTGACAAACAGACTTATATTGATTCGTATCTCTTAAAAGAGGGAATCGAATTGAACATTGACAAAATTGCTCACAATCAAGCAAAACGAGCCACAAGCAAGCTAATTCTTAATTCTTTGTGGGGGAGATTCTGTCTTCGCGAGCAATTGCCAATAACAGAGCTGGTGAGTGAACCGGAGGACTTTGCACGGTTTATATTTGGGAACAGTTATGTGATAAAACATTTCTCGTTTGTGTCGGATTCAGTAGCTCTAATACAATGGACATACCCCGACAAGTTGGCTTGCGCTACTCGTGATGTCAATGTGTTCATAGGTGCCTTCACGACAGCATATGCGCGTTTGGAGCTTTATGATTTATTGGATAAATTAGGCGAACGGGTCATTTATGTGGACACGGACAGCGCAGTTTTTTTGTCTAAAACGAATGACTGGATGCCTGAGACCGGATCTTTTCTGGGTGATCTTACAGATGAACTGGATCCTCACGATCATATAGAAGAATTCGCTTCGGCAGGACCTAAAAGTTACGGCTTTAGAACTGCGAAAGGGAAAGTATGTCTCAAGGCTAAAGGAATTACACTCAACGCTGAGAACGCACAAATAGTTACGCTGCAAAGTCTGATAGGGCTGATTCAGAATTATGTGAAATCACGTGACACGACGCACCTGCTAGTGCGCAGTGATACCATTGTGCGTAATAAGACAAAGCTGACATTACACAATAGATCAAACGTTAAAACCTTCAGAGTCGTTTACAACAAACGTGTGCTCTTGCCTGATTATACCACATTACATTTGCTCTGACATGCACTGTGAGCTGTAAGGTCTTATATAGACAGGTGTGTGGCTTTCCTAATCAAGTCCAATCAGTATAATCAAAAACAGCTGGACTCAAATGAAGGTGTAGAACCATCTCAAGGATGATCAGAAGAAATGGACAGCACCTGAGTTAAATATACGAGTGTCACAGCAAAGGGTCTGAATACTTAGGACCATGTGATATTTTTTTTTAATAAATCTGAATTAAAAATTGGATGTGCCTAAACTTCCTTCAGTTAAACAAAGACAAAACTGAAGTCATTGCGTTTGGAAACAAAGATGAAGTTCTCAGTGACCATGTACCTTCACTCTAGAGGTCAAACAATTAAAAATCAAGTCAGGAATCTTGGTGTGATTTTGGAGTCAGACCTGAGTTTCAGTAGCCATGTAAAGACAGTAACTAAATCAGCATATTATCATCTCAGAAATATTGCAAGAATTAGATGCTTTGTCTCCAGTCAAGACTTAGAGAAACTTGTTCATGCTTTCATCACCAGCAGGGTGGATTATTGTAATGGGCTCCTCACTGGTCTTCCCAAAAAGACCATAAGACTGCTGCAGCTTGTACAAAATGCTGCTGCCAGGATTCTGAGCAGAACCAGAAAACATGAACACATCATACCAGTCCTCAGGTCCTTGCACTGGCTTCCAGTTGCATTTAGAATTGATTTTAAAGTACTGTTACTTGTTTATAAATCACTCAATGGCCTAGAACAGGGGTATTCAACTAAAATTTTAAATTCCAGTAAGAGAAAATTTCTTGAAGCTAGTTAGCTAGTCTTGAAGCATAATGTCTAACTAGTTAGTGTGATATAAATTATATACATTATAAGTAGCCTAGTAGGTGTATATCTGCATGTAATTGATTCCTGACTGTCAAATCAAATGAATTCAGTACAATTCAAAAACGTTTTGACAATATTTATTGTCACGTAAAATAGAACTGAACATATATGTAACTGTAGATATGTTCTCTGATTAGCTAAATAAAATAGAACTACATTTCAAAATAAGAGAAAATAAATTAACAAAAAATGTTCAAACTTAAGCATGTTCTGACTATGAGTAAAGTTGACAATGAGTAAAGTTGGCCACATATTCAGAGATTTGAATTTCCCGGATCAATAACTTGTGAGCCAAATTACACAAATAACACCTCTTTTCAAATATTTCACACTCCACTGCTGGTTATACTATAACACTTATTTTGGAAAAATGTATTTTTGCATTTATTTTTTTGTATTTTTTTATTATGAAAAATAATGAATAACTTCACTGTAATACACTGCACTATTGACATTTTTCCAAAATAAGTGTTGTAGTATCTACTATCAAGACATCAGTGATGTGTGATCTGAATTTGGTGACAGTACGGTGTGTTACAATGAAGTTATTACATGTATTTTTCATAATGAAGTTCATAATTTCTTAGTAAAGTTATTGAATATTTTTCATTGTAAAAAAATTATTCAAAAATATATTTTTCCAAAATAAAGAGTTGTAGTATAACCAGCAGTGATGTGTGAACTGAATTTGGTGACAATGCAGTGTGTAACATTGAAGTTATTGACTGTTTTGCACTTTGCAGACGGTCCCTTCGGATCTGTCTCTCAGCCGTCCGTTTTGTCCACTGCGGAGGAAAGCTTGTTTTGAGGAAAATTAAGTTGTAGCTGCTTGTCTACATTAAAAAGAGGTGTTATTTGTGTAGTAACATCGTTTATCTCAAGTTACTTATCCGGAAAATTTGAATCTGTGAAAATGCGGCCAACTTTACCATTTCTCTACCTATCTCCGTCTCGCTCGTATTTTTCTCAACTTTCTCCGTCTCACTCGCCTGTTTCTCTCCTTTTCTCCATCTCTGTTTCTCCCCCTTTGTTTTGTACATGTATCGCTATCTTTCTTTTTCTTTCTACCGTCTTTTCATGTGTAATTACCGCCTGGGATGCGCGGACTTGATTGGCTGAATAGTATCACGTGGGATAGCTTAACTCGCGTGCAACTGGTCTGTGCGTTTCATCATCATAAACCTTTACCGTAAAGACTACAAAAGCTGCGCCGGTAAAATAGCACCCCATCAGGTTTTAAATCATAACCTTCTGTTTTGGTTTGGGTCCGTACGGGACAGCTTCTGGGTCCGGACCCGGACCGCGGTCCGCCTGTTAGTGACCTCTGGCCTAGGACCTTAATACATTGCAGATATGCTCATAGAATATAAACCTAACAGATCACTCAGATCATCAGGATCAAGTCATTTAGAAATACCAAGGGTTCACTCAAAGCAAGGAGAGTCTGCTTTTAGCTGTTACGCCAGCCACAGCTGGAACCATCTTCCAGAAGAGATCAGGTGTGCTCCAACAGTAGCCACATTCAAATCCAGACTCAAAACATATCTTTTTATCTATGCATTTGCTGATTGAGCACTGTGCCATGTCCGAAATGTTTGCATTTTATTTTATACGTATTATCTTTTTATTCTTTTAATTCCTTTTCCTGTTTTTATTTCATTTTTAATTTATTTTATATCTTTTATGTATCATCTTGTTATCTCTGACTTTTAATGCATTTTAAATATTGCTGTCTGGTTGAAAGAGCTGGGAGAATTAGAAAGAAAGCATTTGTGATTAGGTTAACAGGTAGCAGTCCTGTCGTGTGAGGAAGATCCATTTAGATCTGCTCTGATGGATAGATCCGTTTAGGTCCACTCTGACGGACAACAACAACAACAACAACAACAACAACAACAACAACAAAAAAAAACTCCCTAAGGCTTCCTAGCTCATCCATCCAGATAGCAAAATTCTCTTTTTTTTCTGTTATTTCTATTCCTTATGTTCTATTTTTATTATTCCTCTTTATGTAAAGCACTTTGAATTACCATTGTGTATGAAATGTGCTATACAAATAAAATTGCCTTACCTTGCCTTTTAGTCCAAGTACAGTTACAAAAGTCACTATGGCTTCATCAGTAGCTGAACAGTTTCCATGCCTTAAGGATTGCCAGGGTAAAGGCTATGTGAGTATAGTGTCTAACACAGGGATGTGATTTTGCTGTATTTATATGGATTTCTGTATTTCTGATCTCAGAAGTATGAGAAAAGTATTATTGCCGTTTTTTTTGTTTGTTTTTTTAAACCTGTGCTTGAAGGTTACAGCACTATCATATGTACACTTTGGACAAGTGGAAGAAATGCAAGGCTCGAAATTGTGACCATTTTAGTCACATATGCTCCCTAAATTTAATGTGTGCACCCTTAAAATATATTTGGGAGCATTTATGAGTGCGCATATAATTGTTGAGGTGCGACCCATTTTCATTTCTCTACAAAATGTTCACTAATTACAGCACAGTATGCGTCTGCTGTGAGCTGATACAGTGGCCGGTCCACCGTTCTATCATTCAACCAATTAAACTTCATCTTTATGTTCTTAAGTTTAAAGCAGACTTTAATGTTTGTTAATATTAGCCATCAATCACTCCCTTTCACTGCGCTTCATTGTCACATGACAGGGAGCTAGAACGCAAAATACAAAGAGCTGAAGAGAGAAGATGAAAGAACCGTTACACACGACTCAACATTAGCACTTGAATTTTTATATTTAAAACATATGATACAGTTAAGCAACATTTCACGACCTAGAGTAAGCCTAGTTTTCCTGAATATCCTGAATAAAACATCACAATTGAAAATGTAACACTGATTTCATAACAGTTCAATGAACTGTAATAAGTAGTTAAAATTAAATCACTTACATTTTAGACGCAATAGTGCCTGTTTTTGTTCTGTTTCAGCAGCAAAAATAGTTCCAAACAAAGTTCACAGCAGAACAAACACGCATTTCATGACAATACAAAAAACAACTGCGTCATTATTGAATGAATCATCCGTTTGAACGAATCGTTTCAATCAATGACTCAATGACTCACTCATTAACACGGTCACCTGCCGTTAATTCATAATTATGTTAATCATTTATGGCTTATGATTTATCAATTTTAATTTTGATTCCATATATTTATGCACTCATATTTTCAAGTATTTACTTGTTATTGTACCCTTATGGTTATTCTTATTTTATCTTTAAGAGTATGTATGCTTGTTATATTGAATTGTTCTTCAAGTGTTCCAGTGTGACAGGTCACGTCGACACGTTTGTGGTTAGATATTGGACACCTGCCAAGTACTGCAGAAGTGATGTGTTTCAGAATTAGTTGCTCATTTGGACTTAATATGTCTGTTATTATTTCTGCTGACATTTGATCATGTAAGATTTGCAAAATTCCCTTAAGTGGGTCAAAACAACCCCTACAACTATTTTTGACACTGGACCAGTCTATGACATAATGGGTAAAACCATTTAACCTTTTCTTATTAGAACAAAAACATCAGTTTGAGTGAGATGTAAATTTCCCTATATGCATATGGTATAAAACTGGCTGAATCGTTGATAATTTAGCTTTTCTCTCCTTTGCTCTTTTCAGCTTCTGCTTCTTCTCTCTTACCTGCAAATGTCTTAATTATTGTTCTTTTTGATCTTCATCCATTAGATACAATACTCTGGATTTTACAAAACTCTAAAATTTTAATATTAACTATTAATTAGCCTACTTCTTTCTGATTGTTATTTTTCCTTTTGGCTTTATTAAATATTTTCATTATCGATTAAAGTTTGCGTGCGAGGCTAAATTTAATTGAAAGGAATAAATAATTTTTCTTCAACGTCATCAACAGCCTGGATCTCATTTTCTCAAGTTTTTGCATCAATAAGATTAGAGGAAAAAGCCCTTTATATAAAATAAATAAATAAATAAATAAAATAAATAAAAAATGCCCTCAGGGTAAATACCACAAATATGCAAATTTAAATGTCAAATCTGAGTGAACACTGATGAGAATATTGCTTCAGTAAATTATATTTACAACACAAAAATCATATTTTTTCCAGCAACTTATTTTTAATTCGGACAAGGGAATGACAAGGCTTTTTAGTTGTGGTGCTCCTAAATGTTTGCTGGTGCTCCTAACTTTCTGAAGTTGGGAGCACCAGTGCTACCAAGTAAAAGAGTTAATTTTGAGCCCTGTAATGTGTTTAAAGCATATACATACCTTTATTATATGTATATGTGTTTCCCAGAACTGCAAATTTTTGAAGTCTCCTAGAGCTGCACGATTACTCATTAAAAGATAGTGATCAAGTGATCAACATGAGTGCGACATGAGAGCATACCCGCGTACGAAGAACCCCATGTGGTGAGACGGGTGAGAGCACAACTGTGTAAGAAGAACCCCATGTGGTGAGAGCACACCTGCGTACAAAGAACCCCATGTGGCGAGACGGGTGAGAGCACACCTGCGTACGAAGAACCCCATGTGGTGAGACGGGTGAGAGCACACCTGTGTAAGAAGAACCCCATGTGGTGAGACGGGTGAGAGCACACCTGCGTACGAAGAACCCCATGTGGTGAGACGGGTGAGAGCACACCTGCGTACGAAGAACCCCATGTGGTGAGACGGGTGAGAGCACAACTGTGTAAGAAGAACCCCATGTGGTGAGAGCACACCTGTGTAAGAAGAACCCCATGTGGTGAAAGCACACCTGTGTACGAAGAACCCCATGTGGTGAGACGGGTGAGAGTACACCTGTGTAAGAAGAACCCCATGTGGTGAGAGCACACCTGTGTACGAAGAACCCCATGTGGTGAGCACACATGCGTACGAAGAACCCCATGTGGTGAGACGGGTGAGAGCACACCTGTGTACGAAGAACCCCATGTGGCGAGAGCACACCTGTGTACGAAGAACCCCATGTGGCGAGACGGGTGAGAGCACACGTGCGTACGAAGAACCCCATGTGGTGAGACGGGTGAGAGCACAACTGTGTAAGAAGAACCCCATGTGGTGAGAGCACACCTGCGTACGAAGAACCCCATGTGGTGAGAGCACACCTGCGTACGAAGAACCCCATGTGGTGAGACGGGTGAGAGCACACCTGTGTAAGAAGAACCCCATGTGGTGAGAGCACACCTGCGTACGAAGAACCCCATGTGGTGAGACGGGTGAGAGCACACCTGTGTAAGAAGAACCCCATGTGGTGAGACGGGTGAGAGCACACCTGCGTACGAAGAACCCCATGTGGTGAGACGGGTGAGAGCACAACTGTGTAAGAAGAACCCCATGTGGTGAGAGCACACCTGTGTAAGAAGAACCCCATGTGGTGAAAGCACACCTGTGTACGAAGAACCCCATGTGGTGAGACGGGTGAGAGTACACCTGTGTAAGAAGAACCCCATGTGGTGAGAGCACACCTGTGTACGAAGAACCCCATGTGGTGAGCACACATGCGTACGAAGAACCCCATGTGGTGAGACGGGTGAGAGCACACCTGTGTACGAAGAACCCCATGTGGCGAGAGCACACCTGTGTACGAAGAACCCCATGTGGCGAGACGGGTGAGAGCACACGTGCGTACGAAGAACCCCATGTGGTGAGAGCACACCTGTGTACGAAGAACCCCATGTGGTGAAAGCACACCAGTGTACGAAGAACCCCATGTGGTGAGACGGGTGAGAGTACACCTGTGTAAGAAGAACCCCATGTGGTGAGAGCACACCTGTGTACGAAGAACCCCATGTGGTGAGAGCACACCTGTGTACGAAGAACCCCATGTGGTGAAAGCACACCAGTGTACGAAGAACCCAATGTATCAATATCTAAATTACGACATATGCTCTCAATGACAAATGCGGAACAGTTGGATCATGCATTCATGACCTCAAGACTAGATTATTGTAACGCTCTACTGGGTGGTTGTTCTGCTCGGCTTTTAAACAGACTACAGTTGGTCCAAAATGCGGCAGCTAGAGTTCTTACTAGAACCAGAAAGTATGACCATATTAGCCCAGTTCTGTCAACATTACATTGGCTCCCTATTAAACATCGTATAGATTTTAAAATCTTGCTACTTACTTATAAAGCTCTAAATGGTTTAGCTCCCCAGTACCTAAGTGAGCTCTTAATGCATTATAGTCCTTCACGTCTATTGCGATCTCAGAATTCAGGCCAGTTGATAATACCCAGAATATCAAAATCAACTGAAGGCGGCAGATCCTTTTCCTATTTAGCACCTAAACTCTGGAACAATCTTCCTAGCATTGTTCGGGAAGCAGACACACTCTGTCAGTTTAAATCTAAACTAAAAACACATCTCTTTGCTCTTGCATACACATAACACATTATCAATACATTAACATTTTTCAAATCTGTTAAAGGATTGTTACGCTGCAATAATTAGGTCGGCCGGAACTGAGAACATTTCCTATAACACTAGATATACCTGTACATCAGAATAAGAATGGCATCTACGCTAATATCTGTCTCTCTGCTTATCCTGAGGTTTGCCGGGTGCTGGATCCAGGCCGTATCCAGATCAGATGGAGAACCTGTGTCTGGACCTGCCTACAATGTAGCCCAGGAGACAATGGGCCTACAGATCCAGTTCTGGCTGCATCTATAATTCTGATTTTTAATCCCTGTATCCGCTTACATATATTTATATATAATCTATTTTTAATCTCTATAATAAAATGTATAATTTAGATTTTGATCTCCATATCCATTTACATATATTATATATATCTTCCAAGGGGTTTTTTCCCTCCTAGGACATTTTTCCAATTGTGTGCACGCTGGGTTTTTCTCCTAGGGGGTTTTTTCCACCCCTGGGAGTCAGCCGACATTGGCTTAATGTAGCACCATCTTGTATATGTTACATATTACCACGCTTGTTTGTACAGCTTATTTTTAACCACTTCCCTTTTTTCTGTGCTTCTAATATGTAAAGCTGCTTTGAAACAATTACCAATTGTAAAAGCGCTATATAAATAAATTTGACTTGACTTGACACCTGCGTAAGAAGAACCCCATGTGGTGAGAGCACACCTGTGTACGAAGAACCCCATGTGGTGAGCACACCTGCGTACGAAGAACCCCATGTGGTGAGACGGGTGAGAGCACACCTGCGTAAGAAGAACCCCATGTGGTGAGACGGGTGAGAGCACACCTGTGTAAGAAGAACCCCATGTTGTGAGAGCACACCTGCGTACGAAGAACCCCATGTGGTGAGAGCACACCCGCGTACGAAGAACCCCATGTGGTGAGAGCACACCCGCGTACGAAGAACCCCATGTGGCGAGAGCACACCTGTGTACGAAGAACCCCATGTGGTGAGACGGGTGAGAGCACACCCACGTACGAAGAACCCCATGTGGCGAGAGCACACCTGTGTACGAAGAACCCCATGTGGTGAGACGGGTGAGAGCACACCTGTGTAAGAAGAACCCCATGTGGTGAGACGGGTGAGAGCACACCCGCGTACGAAGAACCCCATGTGGCGAGAGCACACCTGTGTACGAAGAACCCCATGTGGTGAGACGGGTGAGAGCACACCTGTGTAAGAAGAACCCCATGTGGTGAGAGCACACCTGTGTACGAAGAACCCCATGTGGTGAGACGGGTGAGAGCACACCCGCGTACGAAGAACCCCATGTGGCGAGAGCACACCTGTGTACGAAGAACCCCATGTGGTGAGACGGGTGAGAGCACACCTGCGTACGAAGATGAGAGGTGGTGGTGAGACAGTTACCATGTTTTCACCATGAGTCATCTGACTCCTGGTGTATTGTCAGTTTCTGGGTGGTTGATCTGATTATCAATAAATATTCATATTTTGATTATTGAAGTCGATTGCTGTAGATGTGTTATTTTATTAGTTTTAATTAGTACAATTTAATTTACAACCCATTTTTGGGTTATGTTAGATTTTGCTATATTTGGCTGTGCAGTCGTTTGGGTGGCTCGCCAATGTATTAGATTTCTCTAATACATAAAATAAGTAAGCTTGACCAGAGTTCTTGTGGGGAGAAGAACTATTGAAGGTAGTAGTGTAGCACAGTTCTTCAGCAGCGATGTTAACGTGTCAGCCTTCAAAACATCTTAACCCAAAGTTCTGTTTGTGGGACAGAACTTTATACATGAAGACAAAAGGGTTACAAACAATAGAACACTGTTAGGACCTCCCACAGGAGATTGATCTACCCTGTGATCTGCTCTGAGCAATGCTGTTTCTTTGTCATTCACACCCATCAGTTTCTGTGGGCCATACGTCTGTATGGGCCATTTGGTTCACACCTTTACAAACACAGAGTTGATTGCATCTGAGGCACAGTCACAATGTAAATGCATCTAACTAAAGATAATGAAAATACACATAATCTTTCAATCCCTCCTCTGATCATTTTTGATCATAAAACAAACTTCCATAAATCATGTATACAGCATGCTGCATACAGGTTTCATTACTTAATGTAATGACAGAATAAGTGTTTATGATGAAGACTGCATCCTCCTGAATGCTTGAAGCTTTCTTATTTTGACATTGTGGTCTTGAGGAAGTGGCGGATAGTGTTGTTTTCTGTGGACATTCAGGCACGTTCAGCTAGTTGGCCAGTGCAGTGCGGCCTAGGCGTTGGTCGTCTTTGGTCATCATCTGGAGTGCTGAAACACCTGCAATCACACAAAAGAGAAAAGGGAAACGTATCTTGCCAAGGAAAATATTTTAATCAAATAACACTTAACTGCTCCTAAAACTGTCCCTATTTAATATTGGCAGGACACTACTGTGTTTATCAGTGGATGTATGTTTATGTCTTCGTCCTCAGGCGACAAGCTAGAGCCTAAAAACCCTAGCCCCACCATTTCTGGACTCTGATAAACACTACTGCCATCTATCCCTCATCTCTAGGTAGATGTTTCAAATCCCACTGGCTCACGTCAATCCACTTTTCTTTTCTTTGCACCTTAACTGCTCCATCAGCTACCAAGAGATCCTGATGTGGGCTTTTCCACCTGGATTCTCGCCATGGCCTCTGAGTTTTTTTAATTGTTACTTTACCATGGCCCCCCTTTGGAGGTGTCAAAATTTTATCCTTGGCATTGTGTACTGCCAGGCTGAGTCTTTCATCAGTTTGGACAAGGCTGTCAGATGTTAGATTTTCATTGGGCATGGGCCGGCCTGTGACATGTCCAAAGAAGCTTATTCCTGTTTTCCTGTGGTCATCCTGACTGCAATGGTTGTCTTCATGCAGTTCAACTCCACTTTCCATCAATGATATTTTTTCTTCTTTGTGCACTTCATTCTGCATCTGTTTAATGTCTGATTGTCTGTCTTGCACTAGTTGTCTTAATGCCGCTGTATGTGCACCTCTCTCCTTTACGGCTTGTTTAGCAGCACCGTCTACTAGGACATCATCTTTGGCTTCAGTTGTTGAGACTTCTGTGTATGCTTTCACCTTTGGGATGGGGTCTTCATTTGTGTTTTTTGCATAGACATGGAGTACATCAGTTGTTGGATGAGATGTCACTAGTTGGTGCTGCAGAGAGAGGTTCTTCAGTTTTCCTGCGGCTCAAAAGCTTTCAGCAGAGTCTGCTTTTGCTTGTCTGTCAACTGCTGAAACCTCTTCAACAAGTTGTCCTCATCACTTTGATGTGTTAAAATCAACTTGCAATCACGAACCCAGTGTCCTTCTTCGTTGCAGTACCTGCATCTTCCTTGACTTTTTGCTTTTGGGTATCTCACATATTCATGTTCTTCATACCCCGTTGTCCTGTTGTTGAATGACAAGGTTTTGGTTTGCAAAGCTCTGAGATTGACTTCCTGTGTTCTTTCAATCTTTGCTGACCATTCAACAATCTGCATGAATGCTGTTCCAATGCTGTCCCAGTCATCATACCTGATTTTAAGGGCTTTAGAAATCTCAGGTTTCAGTCCATTTACAAATGCGGTTTTAAGAGGCATGCTGGTATCTTTACTGAGATCTTCATTGTTGTTCACACCGGCATATTCCAACCAAATTTGTATGAAGAGTTCTTCATACTCAGCAACACTTTCTCCTGTCTTCTGCATGCATGAGGTAATTTTAGCCCAATTAACCTCTGCAGGTTTCAGTTCAAACAAGAATGTTCGTACAGCTTCCCATCCAGCCTCAATGTTCTCTTGAGACTCACCAGTCCTTCTTTCAACACTTTCTGTTAATCTCTTTTGGTCAGTGTCCCTTAAGTTCACATTAACAATCATCACTCCGTCTAGTGGGTGCAAATTGTAGATTTTCTGCAAACGCTGAAGAAATTGCCAAGCTTTCTGTAGTTGTTTGTACACATCTGGCAAATCTTTTGTCCATTTGTCAACTTGCTCTGGAGTAGCTGGCTGGTATGTTCTGTGTGGAACATATTTCTTTACCACTTTTGTGACAGTTCGAGTTCGTCATTCACCATTTTCCTCATACTCCTCCTCATTGTCAATTTCAACTTCAGTCCTTCTGTTTTTGACAATTACAGGAGCTAGCCTAACCTTCAAGTTGTCCTTTATGATATCATCATGTGTGTTGACATCACTGTCAGAGTTCACTGTAGAACTGCGGTCACTTTCTCCAAGCAGATAAAGGTCTTGTTGATCCTCATTCTTCTGGAGATCACTGAATGGATAGAGAAACTCTTGTTCTGCTTTGCTGCTAGATCTTATGGAATGACTCTTTTTTCCAGAACAGTCTTTTGATTCCAATTGTTTGGAAAGCAAATTTAACAACTTGGTCTTCTCCTTTAGTCGTCTTTCTTTGTCTTTCTTTTCATTCTGCAATTGTTCAGCCAGTGCTCGAACCTTTGCTTTCTCTGCTTTGTTCTCACGTAGTAATTTGTCAGTCTCACACTTCTGTAGATGCTGTTGAATTTGTTTAACCAAAATTACAGACAAGCCATCTCTGTTTGTGTTTGCTCTTGAGCGCTGCATCTTTCCATAAGCCCTTTTAATGTCCGGCAAGGCCCATTGTCCATTCTCTGAGTGCCTAATGTTGTACTTCTGGCAGATGTCACCCTGGCACTTCCTTAGTCCCAGCCTTTTGTCCAAATATTCATTCAGATTTTCCATCATTTGATCAATAGTAACATTTGGAGGTTCTGTTCCATGTCTTTCTGTTGTTGGTCTCAATGCAGGGCCATTACCCTTGTTTCGTGCAGACTCAGCCATGGCAAGTACAGGAGATGTGCCCTCAGAGGTGTGAAACAGAACAAAAGGTGTTAGAGCCGTTAAGGTGCTTATTCAGATTTAAATTCTCAGAAATCATTTAGACTGACCCTTTCAGATACACAGACAAATCAAACATGTTTCCAAAATACAAAATTGTGTATTATGGACTCTACTTGTACTCCTAACAAGTTTTCAATATTACTGTTAAGACAAAACATTCATTTTCCTTGTTTCATTTCTGAAAACTTCTGACTGAAAAGACTTGTTCTATTATTTTTGAGTCCTAGCTCACAAGACTGAATTTGTATCTTAGACAATTTACTTTAGATCTTTCCGTATCTTTCATCGGAAGGCTAACCAACTTATAGTTCCATGGCTTTATGCCATCATCTTCTAACCCAGTTAGAACATTTATTTCAAAACTAAAATAGTGGCTACTGAATTAGCACCCAGTCAAGAAATTATAATTCTTGCAGCAACATCAGTTCCAAGACATTCTATGGTTTCTACAGTCTCTGGATGAATGGACTAAACTGTTTCTTTAACAAAGAGAAAGGACCAAGCCTTTGCTTCTACAATCTCTTAATGAACGGACCAAATTGTTTCTTAAACAATTCCTACACACTCCAGAGAAAGGACCAAACCGTGTACTATATATCTGTGGCTCCTACAGTCTCATGAGAATGGACTAAACCTCTTCCTTAAATGATTCCTACAGACTCAAGAGAACAGGGCCAAGCTACAAACCTTATATCTATAGCTTCTACAGTCTCAGGAGAATGGACTAAATCATTTAAAAGGTTCCTACAGACTCATAAGAAAGGCCCAAGCCTTGTACTACATATTCATGGCTCCTACAGTCTCATGAGAATGGACTAAACCTTTTTCTTAAATGATTCTTACAGACTTAAGAGAACAGGGCCAAGCTATAAACCTTATTTCTATAGCTTCTACAGTCTCAGAAGAATGAACTAAACATTTAAAAGGTTCCTACAGACTCACAAGAAAGGACCAAGCCTAAAATTCTCAACAGTGCTACACTGTATGTGACTACACTACAAATTTTACTGGTCTACTTATTATTCCTTTTTTCTTTTTTTTTCTTTAAGTTCTTTTAAGAGAGCTGATAAGTTTCACTCACCAAATTAGGATATTTGAGACAGAATCCAGTTGATTCAAATAAATTGTATCCACAGATGCAGTCTGTTGATCTTCAACATAAAAACTGTAGAATCTCCAAGACTTTTGTGTTCACTTCTTGTTGCAGTTGGTGAGTTCTCGTCTTGTCAGTCTCTCCTGGCTGGCTCGCCAAATTGTTAGATTTTGCTATATTTGGCCGTGCAGTCGTTTGGGTGGCTCGCCAATGTATTAGATTTCTCTAATACATAAAATAAGTAAGCTTGACCAGAGTTCTTGTGGGGAGAAGAACTATTGAAGGTAGTAGTGTAGCACAGTTCTTCAGCAGCGATGTTAGCGTGTCAGCCTTCAAAACATCTTAACCCAAAGTTCTGTCTGTGGGACAGAACTTTATACATGAAGACAAAACGGTTACAAACAATAGAACACTGTTAGGACCTCCCACAGGAGAATGATCTACCCTGTGATCTGCTCTGAGCAATGCTGTTTCTTTGTCATTCACACCCATCAGTTTCTGTGGGCCATACGTCTGTATGGGCCATTTGGTTCACACCTTTACAAACACAGAGTTGATTGCATCTGAGGCACACAGTCACAATGTAAATGCATCTAACTAAAGATAATGAAAATACACATAATCTTTCAGTTACATCAACCCAGCCTTGTAGTAATTTTTAACCAATAATTGGGTTAAAAATGACAACCCAGCGTGCTGGGCAGTGTTAATTTTGACAGCAAATTTTGATTTAGTTTTAGTCATAGTCTTTTGACTAAAATGCCATTTAGTTTTAGTCATATTTTAGTCATCGGAAATTGTTTTAGTTTTAGTCTAGTTTTAGTCGACTAAATATCATAAGATTTTAGTCGACTAAATCTACAGTAGATTTAGTCGACTAAAATCTAATTTAGTTAAATTGTAATGCATAAAGCATTTCTCTAACAATACACAGATCCTATACACTGATATAGGTACATCTGATATTCCCCAAACTGTTTATGTTCACCCAACTGTACTTTGCTCGCCAAAGCAGACGGTTTTTGACCGTTCAAGTGCAAAAAGACACAAAAGAGCAAAATTCAGCATATTTCAGGGATTGACACTATCATTGAGGTACTATAGTTTTTGTTTAAAATGTTATTAGATTTGATTTTTAGTTTTAGATTTTTAATTTTTTTGTGTTTATGTCTTTTAGTTTTCGCTTTTAAATGTCTAAGTTTTTATTTCTGTTATTTTAATACCTCAGGTTAAGGTAAAGCTTAGAATCTAGATGAAATAAAATAAGTTTACATTTATATATATATATATTTATTTTTTATTTCAGTTAGTTTATTTCAAATAATGAAGATTTCTTTGGTTTTAGGTTTAGTTAACTATAATAACCCTTATACTTGTAAAATATATTGAATAATATGTCAAATAATGTTCATAGTCTTTCCTTCCTGTGACAGAAGATACAGTAGTTTACTATGAATTAAATAGAAATTAAATTAAATACAGTTTATTGTGTAAACAAAATAACAATAATGACCAGGAAAAAAAAAAATAATTATAAACCATCCCGAAATACACCGTGACTCTTATTCTGAAATGTCTGCAGCCTGCGTTGTAGCCTATTGTAGTAGCAGGCTACTATTGAGGGAGATAAATATGCATTCTTACAACCTACAACACATTACCATATAAACATAGTGTAGTAAACATTGTCGTACTTCATCAATATTAGTTTATAAGCAATCTCTTGGCATAAATGTGCGCTATTCATTAATTACTAAGCAGTCTGAAGTGCTGCTGCGCGAGCCTGTAGAGCGCGCAACAGCGCCGCGTTTCCCGCGGTTAGATCGGCGCGTTACACTTTAAATGTGCGCATCTTCCACACAGGACAGCGTTCCTGACTGGATATCTTTCCAAATAGTTCCTCTCTTTCATTTTCGTCTCGTTTTTATACGTTGACGAATATTAGAGTAGATTTTAGTCATAGTTTTAGTCATTCAAAACACATTTTTATTTAGTCATCGTCTCGTTTTCGTCCGTAAAAAAATGTCGTTGACGAAAATTATGACGAAAATTATTCGTCAACGAAATTAACACTGGTGCTGGGTCAAACATTTAACCCAAATCGTTGGGTTAAAACAACCCAGCACTGGGTTCGTCCCTCTTTGACCCAGATTGGGTTGTTTTTAACCCAGCATTTTTTAGAGTGCATGCTCCTCTGTTTTTAACTCACTTGCACTTTATTGCACCGTGCAATTGACAAAATAAATGTATTTTTCTAGAATTCAGTGGGCAGTCAGCCATGACATTTACTAAATATGTAAAATGACACGAGATATTATGTCTTATTTTCAGAAATTTTTTTTTTTTTTTGCTTAATACAAGCTATATTATCTACCATGTGGGGTAAGAAAAATAATCTTAATCTGTATTGTAAAGCACTAAATAAGTAAAGATGACATGAATACCTTTTGCTTGCAGTTTAAATGTTTTATTATTCATACCACAATAGTAAATAAGTCTCTTTATTGAAATTGTATTATCTATATAAAGATAAAATTGTCTATTCCTTTTAAATGGACAGCAATATGAAAAAAAATTCCTTGAAAAATATATTTAATTGGGGTCTACAAAAGTCTAACAATAAAATGACACAAGATATTATGTCTTATTTTCTGGGGAGGGGTCAAAAATAAGTGAGATTCACTGTAAAACAAAGAGAAAAAGAGAAAACAACAACAACGAGTGTGTGAGATTCACTGTAAAACAAAGAAAAACAACAACAACGAGTGTGTGAGATTCACTGTAACACAAAGAGAAAACAACAACGAGTGTGTGAGATTCACTGTAAAACAAAGAAAACAACGAGTGTGTGAGATTCACTGTAAAACAGAGAAAACAACGAGTGTGAGATTCACTGTAAAACAGAGAAAAACAACAATGAGTGTGTGAGATTCACTGTAAAACAGAACAATGAGTGTGTGAGATTCACTGTAAAACAAAGAACAACAACAACAACAACGAGTGTGTGAGATTCACTGTAAAACAGAAAACAATGAGTGTGAGATTCACTGTAAAACAAAGAGAAAACGAGTGTGTGAGATTCACTGTAAAACAGAACAACAACGAGTGTGTGAGATTCACTGTAAAACAAAGAAAACGAGTGTGTGAGATTCACTGTCAAACAGAGAAACAATGAGTGTGAGATTCACTGTAAAACAGAGAAAAACAACGAGTGTGTGAGATTCACTGTAACAAAGAGAAAACAACAACGAGTGTGTGAGATTCACTGTAAAACAAAGAGAAAACAACGAGTGTGTGAGATTCACTGTAAAACAAAGAAAACAACAACGAGTGTGTGAGATTCACTGTAACAGAGAAAACAACGAGTGTGTAAGGCCCAATCCCAATTCTACCCCTTACCCCTTCCCCTTTCCCCTTCCCCTTTGTTTCGCGCGTTCACATGAAGGGGTAGGGGTGTCCCAATTCTCATTTGGTTGGAGGGGAAGGGGTAGGGGGAAGGGCCAGGTAGCCCTTCAAACGAAGATTTTTCGGGACCACACTTCAGATGAAAGGGTATGATAAATTTCCAACATGGCCGACCAAGCGAGCAGAGAGACCCATAAATGTAAGTATTTGTTTACGGTAAACAGTATTTTAGTAATAAATAATCACTTGTTTTATGTTGCCTTTAATCTTGTGTTCATGTATACGGTTATGTTCTCCGAAAAAAGATTTGTTAAAATCGCTATGAAAACAGTTCGCTAATGTTTTTTACTTTATGATAGTTCCACAACATATTTTTTTTATATTTTATTGAAACCCGCGTTGATTTGACAACATAAATTCAAATCCGGTGGCAGCTAACTTGTCTTTTTGCCGCATGCCTGATTAATGTATTGTTTTGTTGTGGTTACGTCCATAAATACGTGTACGTTACATGATATAAACAAAAAGTGCATTCAGTTTGCGTGCTTATTCATCAGTATTGTATGTTCTGTATCAACAAGGGACTCCTGAGGAAACACGCAGGCTCGTCTCCTTTGTCTTATGCGAAGAACTGAAGACAAATGCAAAAAAATAGCTGTCGCCCAAGCAGCAGAGATCACTACAGCTATCGATGGCATCTTAAAAGGCCAATTCACACCGCACCAACAAACATTTTTTTTAGCGCGACCCTTTTTATTAACGAGACCTATAAGCATATACAACCATGTAGCTAAACAAGCCAAAACGAATTATTAAAAACGAAACTGAAGGTAAACCTGCGTTGCTCTCATGGTTAACGTTACCTCTCTCTTTCGGTGAAGTGGAGCAGCTGCTCTTGCTGAATGGCACGGATTGCACTATGGACTATTGTACCTTTTGTATATTTTATTTTTTTAACAGTATTTTATTTTTTTATAATGAACAAGCTGCGATGTCAGGTTTCCACTGCTTTGTTGTGTGTGTGTGAGGCGCGGGCGCGATCAAACAGCTGTCTTTGCAGGGGACTTGCCTCATCGTCATGGCAACGGTTCGTGGCCAGGTCAGATTACGTCAGAGTTTGTTGCCGTCTGTTGGAAAACTGTTCACACCGCGCAGACATTCCACGACCCGACAAACGCCGATTAAACATGTTCAGTCGGGTGAAAACCGACTCCAACAGACGCCAACAGGGGTATCACACCGATCCAACAAACTCCAACAGACGACTTTTGTCGGTGCGGTGTGAATTGGCCTTTAGAAGTGTGTGATAAACATCGGCGCATATATGACGTAGGAGCTAACGACGACTTATGATGACGTGTAACGGTCTAGTAGTGGTGTCCCATTTCTTAGGGGAATATTTTCAGCCCTACCCCTTGACACTCTGTTTCAAGGGGCAAGGGGAAGGGGTAGGCGTAGGGGTAAGGGGAAGGGGAAGGGGATGGGGTATAAAATAGAATTGGGATTGGGCCTAAGATTCACTGTAAAACAAAGAAAACAACGAGTGTGTGATTCACTGTAAAACAGAAAACGAGTTTGAGATTCACTGTAAAACAAAGAAAGCAACGAGTGTGTGAGATTCACTGTAAAACAGAGAAACAATGAGTGTGAGATTCACTGTAAAACAGAGAAAACAACGAGTGTGTGAGATTCACTGTAAAACAAAGAAAACAAGTGTGTGAGATTCACTGTAAAACAGAGAAACAATGAGTGTGAGATTCACTGTAAAACAGAGAAAAACAACGTGTGTGAGATTCACTGTAAAACAAAGAAAGCAACGAGTGTGAGATTCACTGTAAAACAGAGAACAACACCACCAACAACAACAACAACAACAACACCAACGAGTGTGTGAGATTCACTGTAAAACAAAGAAAACAACGAGTGTGAGGTTCACTGTAAAACAAAGAGAAAACAACGAGTTTGTGAGATTCACTGTAAAACAGAGAAAACAACGTGTGTGAGATTCACTGTAAAAGAGAAAAACAACGAGAGTGTGAGATTCACTGTAAAACAAAGAACAACAACAACAACAACAACAACAACAACGAGTGTGTGAGATTCACTGTAAAACAAAGAAAACAACAAGTGTGTGAGATTCACTGTAAAACAGAGAAACAATGAGTGTGAGATTCATTGTAAAACAGAACAAAGAGTGTGTGAGATTCACTGTAAAACAAAGAAAACAACGAGTGTGTGAGATTCACTGTAAAACAAAGAAAACAACAAGTGTGTGAGATTCACTGTAAAACAAAGAAAACAACGTGTGTGATTCACTGTAAAACAAAGAGAAAAGAACAACAACGAGTGTGTGAGATTCACTGTAAAACAAAGAGAAAAATAACAAGTGTGAGATTCACTGTAAAACAACGAAAACAATGAGTGTGTGAGATTCACTGTAAAACAGAGAACAACAACAACAACAACAACGAGTGTGTGAGATTCACTGTAAAACAAAGAGAAAAACAACAATGAGTGTGAGATTCACTGTAAAACAGAGAAAACAACGTGTGTGAGATTCACTGTAAAACAAAGAGAAAACAACGAGTGTGTGAGATTCACTGTAAAACAGAGAAAACAACGAGTGTGTGAGATTCACTGTAAAACAAAGAGAAAAACAACGAGTGTGTGAGATTCACTGTAAAACAGAAACAAAGAGTGTGTGAGATTCACTGTAAAACAAAGAGAAAAATAACGAGTGTGTGAGATTCACTGTAAAACAAAGAAAACAACGAGTGTGTGAGATTCACTGTGAAACAGAGAACAACAACAACAACAACGAGTGTGTGAGATTCACTGTAAAACAGAGAAAACAACGAGTGTGTGAGATTCACTGTAAAACAAAGAGAAAAACAACGAGTGTGAGATTCACTGTAAAACAGAAACAAAGAGTGTGTGAGATTCACTGTAAAACAGAGAAAAACGAGTGAGATTCACTGTAAAACAGAACAACAACGAGTGTGTGAGATTCACTGTAAAACAGAAAACAACGAGTGTGTGAGATTCACTGTAAAACAAAGAGAAAACAACGAGTGTGTGAGATTCACTGTAAAACAGAACAACGAGTGTGTGAGATTCACTGTAAAACAGAGAAACAATGAGTGTGAGATTCACTGTAAAACAGAGAAAAACAACGAGTGTGTGAGATTCACTGTAAAACAGAAACAACGAGTGTGTGAGATTCACTGTAAAACAGAAAAACAACGAGTGTGTGAGATTCACTGTAAAACAAAGAAAGCAACGAGTGTGAGATTCACTGTAAAACAGAGAACAACACCACCACCACCACCAACAACAACAACAACAACACCAACGAGTGTGTGAGATTCACTGTAAAACAAAGAAAACGAGTGTGAGGTTCACTGTAAAACAAAGAGAAAACAACGAGTTTGTGAGATTCACTGTAAAACAAAGAGAAAACAACGTGTGTGAGATTCACTGTAAAACAGAGAAAAACAACGAGTGTGAGATTCACTGTAAAACAAAGAACGAGTGTGAGATTCACTGTAAAACAAACAACAACAACAACAACAACAACGAGTGTGTGAGATTCACTGTAAAACAAAGAAAACAACAAGTGTGTGAGATTCACTGTAAAACAGAGAAACAATGAGTGTGAGATTCACTGTAAAACAGAAAAACAACGAGTGTGTGAGATTCACTGTAAAACAGAGAAACAATGAGTGTGAGATTCACTGTAAAACAGAAAACAACGTGTGTGAGATTCACTGTAAAACAAAGAGAAAACAACGAGTGTGTGAGATTCACTGTAAAACAGAGAAAACAACGAGTGTGTGAGATTCACTGTAAAACAAAGAGAAAAACAACGAGTGTGTGAGATTCACTGTAAAACAGAAACAAAGAGTGTGTGAGATTCACTGTAAAACAAAGAGAAAAATAACGAGTGTGTGAGATTCACTGTAAAACAAAGAAAACAACGAGTGTGTGAGATTCACTGTGAAACAGAGAACAACAACAACAACAACAACGAGTGTGTGAGATTCACTGTAAAACAGAGAAAACAACGAGTGTGTGAGATTCACTGTAAAACAAAGAGAAAAACAACGAGTGTGAGATTCACTGTAAAACAGAAACAAAGAGTGTGTGAGATTCACTGTAAAACAGAGAAAAACGAGTGAGATTCACTGTAAAACAGAACAACAACGAGTGTGTGAGATTCACTGTAAAACAGAAAACAACGAGTGTGTGAGATTCACTGTAAAACAAAGAGAAAACGAGTGTGTGAGATTCACTGTAAAACAGAACAACGAGTGTGTGAGATTCACTGTAAAACAGAGAAACAATGAGTGTGAGATTCACTGTAAAACAGAGAAAAACAACGAGTGTGTGAGATTCACTGTAAAACAGAAACAACGAGTGTGTGAGATTCACTGTAAAACAGAAAAACAACGAGTGTGTGAGATTCACTGTAAAACAAAGAAAGCAACGAGTGTGAGATTCACTGTAAAACAGAGAACAACACCACCACCACCACCAACAACAACAACACCAACGAGTGTGTGAGATTCACTGTAAAACAAAGAAAACAACGAGTGTGAGGTTCACTGTAAAACAAAGAGAAAACAACGAGTTTGTGAGATTCACTGTAAAACAAAGAGAAAACAACGTGTGAGATTCACTGTAAAACAGAGAAAAACAACGAGTGTGAGATTCACTGTAAAACAAAGAACGAGTGTGAGATTCACTGTAAAACAAACAACAACAACAACAACAACAACAACGAGTGTGTGAGATTCACTGTAAAAAAGAAAACAACAAGTGTGTGAGATTCACTGTAAAACAGAGAAACAATGAGTGTGAGATTCACTGTAAAACAGAAAAACAACGAGTGTGTGAGATTCACTGTAAAACAGAGAAACAATGAGTGTGAGATTCACTGTAAAACAGAAAAACAACGAGTGTGTGAGATTCACTGTAAAACAAAGAAAACAACGAGTGTGTGAGATTCACTGTAAAACAAAGAGAAAACAACAACAACAACGAGTGTGTGAGATTCACTGTAACAAAGAGAAAACAACGAGTGTGTGAGATTCAATGTAAAACAAAGAAAAACAACGAGTGTGTGAGATTCATTGTAAAACAAAGAAAAACAACGAGTGTGTGAGATTCACTGTAAAACAGAGAAAACAACGTGTGTGAGATTTACTGTAAAACAAAAGGAAACAACAATGAGTGTGTGAGATTCACTGTAAAACAAAGAAAACAAGTGTGTGAGATTCACTGTAAAACAAAGAAAACAAGTGTGTGAGATTCACTGTAAAACAGAGAAACAATGAGTGTGAGATTCACTGTAAAACAGAAACAACGTGTGTGAGATTCACTGTAAAACAGAAAAACAACGAGTGTGTGAAATTCACTGTAAAACAAAGAAAACAACGAGTGTGTGAGATTCATTGTAAAACAAAGAAAAACAACGAGTGTGTGAGATTCACTGTAAAACAGAGAAAACAACGTGTGTGAGATTCACTGTAAAACAAAGAAAACAACGAGTGTGAGGTTCACTGTAAAACAAAGAAAACAACGAGTTTGTGAGATTCACTGTAAAACAGAGAAAACAACGTGTGTGAGATTCACTGTAAAAGAGAAAAACAACGAGAGTGTGAGATTCACTGTAAAACAAAGAACAACGAGTGTGAGATTCACTGTAAAACAAACAACAACAACAACAACAACAACAACGAGTGTGTGAGATTCACTGTAAAACAAAGAAAACAACAAGTGTGTGAGATTCACTGTAAAACAAAGAAAACAACGTGTGTGATTCACTGTAAAACAAAGAGAAAAGAACAACAACGAGTGTGTGAGATTCACTGTAAAACAAAGAGAAAAATAACAAGTGTGAGATTCACTGTAAAACAACGAAAACAATGAGTGTGTGAGATTCACTGTAAAACAAAGAGAAAACAACGAGTGTGTGAGATTCACTGTAAAACAAAGAGAAAAACAACAATGAGTGTGTGAGATTCACTGTAAAACAAAGAGAAAACAACGTGTGTGAGATTCACTGTAAAACAAAGAGAAAACAACGAGTGTGTGAGATTCACTGTAAAACAGAGAAACAAAGAGTGTGAGATTCACTGTAAAACAAAGAGAAAAACAACGAGTGTGTGAGATTCACTGTAAAACAGAAACAAAGAGTGTGTGAGATTCACTGTAAAACAAAGAGAAAAATAACGAGTGTGTGAGATTCACTGTAAAACAAAGAAAACAACGAGTGTGTGAGATTCACTGTGAAACAGAGAACAACAACAACAACAACAACGAGTGTGTGAGATTCACTGTAAAACAGAGAAAACAACGAGTGTGTGAGATTCACTGTAAAACAGAAACAAAGAGTGTGTGAGATTCACTGTAAAACAGAGAAACAACGTGTGTGAGATTCACTGTAAAACAGAGAAAAACAACGAGTGTGTGAGATTCACTGTAAAACAAAGAAAGCAACGAGTGTGAGATTCACTGTGAAACAGAGAACAACAACAACAACAACGAGTGTGTGAGATTCACTGTAAAACAGAGAAAAACGAGTGAGATTCACTGTAAAACAGAACAACAACGAGTGTGTGAGATTCACTGTAAAACAGAAAACAACGAGTGTGTGAGATTCACTGTAAAACAAAGAGAAAACAACGAGTGTGTGAGATTCACTGTAAAACAGAGAAACAATGAGTGTGAGATTCACTGTAAAACAGAGAAAAACAACGAGTGTGTGAGATTCACTGTAAAACAGAAACAACGAGTGTGTGAGATTCACTGTAAAACAGAAAAACAACGAGTGTGTGAGATTCACTGTAAAACAAAGAAAACAACGAGTGTGTGAGATTCACTGTAAAACAAAGAAAGCAACGAGTGTGAGATTCACTGTAAAACAGAGAACAACACCACCACCACCACCACCACCACCACCACCACCACCACCACAACAACAACAACAACAACAACAACAACAACAACAACAACAACAACAACAACAACAACAACGAGTGTGTGAGATTCACTGTAAAACAAAGAAAACAACGAGTGTGAGGTTCACTGTAAAACAAAGAGAAAACAACGAGTTTGTGAGATTCACTGTAAAACAAAGAGAAAAACAACGAGAGTGTGAGATTCACTGTAAAACAAAGAACGAGTGTGAGATTCACTGTAAAACAAACAACAACAACAACAACGAGTGTGTGAGATTCACTGTAAAACAAAGAAAACAACAAGTGTGTGAGATTCACTGTAAAACAGAGAAACAATGAGTGTGAGATTCACTGTAAAACAGAGAAAAACAACGAGTGTGTGAGATTCACTGTAAAACAAAGAAAACAACGAGTGTGTGAGATTCACTGTAAAACAAAGAGAAAACAACAACAACGAGTGTGTGAGATTCACTGTAAAACAAAGAAAACAAGTGTGTGAGATTCACTGTAACACAAAGAGAAAACAACAACGAGTGTGTGAGATTCACTGTAAAACAAAGAAAAACAACGAGTGTGTGAGATTCATTGTAAAACAAAGAAAAACAACGAGTGTGTGAGATTCACTGTAAAACAGAGAAAACAAAGTGTGTGAGATTCACTGTAAAACAAAGAGGAAACAACAACGAGTGTGTGAGATTCACTGTAAAACAATTACAATATAATATATATTTTAAAGTTGATCAGGCTAAAGTGCGTGTTCGGTGTAGCAATCACCTGCGAACCGCTGAAGTTTCTGTGGTGAACTGGCTTCTGCACTCAGATTCACGCAGCTGTGTATGTTGTTTGTGGTAACGGTGAAAACAATGTTTAGTACATCAGCGTAAATGTATATAAAACTGGACTGAAACATATACTTTTATACACCAAGAGACATTTCAAAACATTTCACCAGTACTTTCAAGACCTTTTCTGTCCTACAAATGTGTCGTATTTATGATAATCCACACAGCTTTCAGTTGATGATAATGTTTGAAGTTATTAATAATGAAACATGAATGAATGAGAAAGTAAAAAGCGGGATGTGCTCAGGCATGAGCAGGGATAGGCTGAGCCCACCCAAACGTCTACCTTGCCCCCACCCAATCAGAATTGAGGATAGAGTTAATCAGTTTTTTTATGATTTGTGCATTGAATGAAAACCATCAACAACAAAAAAAAGAGGGAAGTTTGCAGTAGGCAAATTTTTTTTTAGCTGAATGCAAATAACGAGGCGCGTTTATACAAGCTCTTAATCATACATTATGACTATGCAAGCTTGTTTCCACTAACAGAATAAAAAAAAAAAAGGTAATTGCAACATACTATACCTTTTTATCTCACTATTCTGACTTTTTTCCTCGCAATTACGAGTTTATATCACAATTATGTAAACTCACAATTGCGAGAAAAAAAAAAATCATACATTATGACAAATTGTTCACAAACTTGACAAACAAAAAGTCAATCATTGGAACTATTTTAATGTTTTGTTTTACTATTTGAAAATAAAAATATTAGTCAAAGATAAAGTCAGTGAACAACAAAGAAATCCATCATGATTCGGATCGCGTGTCAAACCGCCAAACTGCTGAAGTCACATGACTTTGGCGCTCCGAACCGCTGATTCGACACTGATTCATAACGCTCCGAAGCTTCCTGAAGCAGTGTTTTGAAATCAGCCATCACTATATAAGTCGTTTTGTTTTTTTGGCGCACCAAAAATATTCTCGTGGCTTTATAATATTAATATTGAACCACTGTACTCACATGAACTGATTTAAATATGTTTTTAGTACATTAATGGATCTTGAGAGAGGAAATGTCATTGCTGGCTATGCAGGCCTCACTGAGCCATCAGATTTCAAAAAAATATCTTAATTTGTGTTCTGAAGATGAACGAAGGTCTTACGGGTGTGAAACGGCATGAGGGCGAGTAATTAATGACAGAATTTTCATTTTTGGGTGAACTAACCCTTTAATTCTTTTGCAGTTAACATATTCTTTGCAATTTTTAGTATTGCATTAATATTGAGGGGACAACAGTGAGGGGAGACAAGACAACGGCGTGCACAGGCGAAGATAACTTACCTGCTTTTCTGTAATTAGAAAACTTTATTTAACATAACAGCCGTTAATGCACAAAAATTAGTGTGTCACATAAATGCCTGAAATGAGCTAGTTCATGCAGTGTATGTAGTTTAATGTATGTAGTTTATGTAGCTATTTCTTAGAGACAAGCTCACAGACTCACGTAAGATAATCCATCATGTCCTGTCCAAATAAAGATGTAGCTTTGCACAAATTAATAACATAGCCATGAATGAGCACATGCTGGAAATAAAAGTGCTGAATTTAATTCTCTGTCATCTGTTCATCATTAGTCTCGTGAGGTCGACTGTATTTGTTCACTCAGCGGGTTGATAGGAAATGCTCCAGCACGGCTATGGAACTTTTAATAAGATTTGCTTGTTTAAAACACGATTATATAGTAAATGTTTATATAATTAAGATTAATTCACTAATAAACATCCAAGTAAACAACTCTATAGAAATTATTTCTCTCCGCGAGCGATCACAGTTTGAGATTAGTTCTGTGTAAATGCAGAGGTAAACAGTGCTTTGATATTTCATAATCTAGATCGACAAAAACATCATCATAATTCTGATATAACATACCAGTTGAGAAATGCAATAAAATACGACGTTTGGTTTGTTATATTCCAATAATCCACAGAATATTATTCAGTTATTTAACATTTATTCTTCACACTTTAGCCTATTAAACAGCTTAAAAATCTACTAAAACTAATTTAAAATGAAGTACTACATTTCTGCAAAGCTGATATGACTCCTGTCTTTAATGTTTTCAAATGGAGTAAATAAATGAGACATTCTTCATTTATTGTTAGCATTAGTGTTGCTGCTGATGCTTTTTATAAATTCAATTATTTTTTTGATATGAAGATTAAAATTAACACGAAAGACTACTAATTTTCAACAAAAACTGCTATTTTTTGCACTTTCAGACCCTCTATTTATTGGTGTATAAATAAAATTGTTTTGTTTTCTATGTAAGGAGGGAGTGATTGTTATAAATAAAATGGTCTGTTCAGTTCAGTGGTGTTGTAATTGTGTCAAAAACAGAAGTATAACAGTAAATTAATATCGGTTCTGCATTATCGGGCACATAAACACACAAATTATCGGTATCAGTTCTAAAAATCAGTATCGGTTGATCACTAATCATCACTGAAAATACCACTCTCACGTGTCAAAACTCCTGAACATTCAACTAATGTGATTGTTTTGTGATAAACTCTTTGTTCTTGACTGAAGAAAAACCCAAGAAAAACAAATATTCTCCAGGACAATTTTACATTTTCTCTAATTTTCCATTTGTTTCCCAGGACTGGAAAATTTGTCATCAATTTTCCAGGTTTTCCAGGATGAGTAGGAACCCTGGTTAAAGAATGAAGTGTGACGCCTCCTACTGTTCATGACTTGCCTGAGCTGCAGAATGAAGCTGAAATCACAGGATCAGTTTCTTTCACCTTCACAGAAGTGTCCATGGTGTGAGTATCTCTGATGTAAACAGTGTCTCTGATGGAGAGATGAGGAGAGACACACTTTCACTGGCTCTGTTTCCATCCCTCACTGACTTGTGTTCATGCACAAACAACATTACACAAATATATCAAATAAATCAATAAAACAACTATGGTTCCTGACTAGGGTCCAATACACCTGCTGTGATATCATCAGACAACAAGGTGCAACGTCCTCAAAGCTCGACATGCTCAAGGAAATGAGGTCATCATCATCAACAGCAAAACTCAATCACTCAATGAATCAATACATTCAAACACTTTGTTGAGAGCGAGGAAACATGAGGAGGATCTAGACTTACCTGAAGAGAGAAGATGATGAGAAAATAAACCTGCTCAAAAGATCCACAAAGAGAAAACAACAACGAGTGTCTGAGAACACAAAGACAACATCTTCAATGTGTAATGTGGTCAAATTAATCAATTATCCACTTAGCATCCATTAACATCTTATAACACATTAATTTGGAACAAAAACGCTCACGAACAGATTAAAATCAGCATTAAGATTTCACTTCGCTTCTCTCAAAATGGCGGATCTCTAATCCTCTCAACGCTGAGCTGAAACATGTGTTACCTCAATAACTGAATACACAAATCACAATTCTGTCATCATTAGCCTTTCATCAGTACTGGAGCACAGATCCGCCTGGAGGCTGCGCGCCGCACTGGACAGCGCAGAGAGAATACTGTACTGAAGCGCAGAGCAGAATCGATTCAAGGGTCAAATCAAATCATCTTCATTTATATAGCGCTTCTTACAGATTGTTTCAAAGCAGCTTCACAGTGATAATAGGAAAATTAATAGACAGAGTTTGTTCTGGCTTTACAGCAGCTCCAAGATAAAGTTTATCAAGCTAAAGTTTTTGATTGAATCCCTTTCGTTGTAAAAATCATTAATTATTAACTTAAAAGATTAAATGACACCTTTTAACTGAAAACAGCACAGAAACTTTTAATGCGTCTTGCCGTTCATTATACGTGTTTAAGGGTAGACTATGAAATAACACTTTGAACAATATAGCCAGAGATGAATATATATTTTTATATTTATTGCCATCTATTACCATCATAAATTAATTAGTAAAATAAACTATACTTAAAATAGCTATATCTTATTAAATATAGGCATGCCATTTGTTAATTTAAAATCTTAAATTTAGTCAATACAATTATAGTTTGACATTATTTTGTTTCAGTCAAAGGCAACAAACTCTGTCTATTAATTTTCCTATTATCACTGTGAAGCTGCTTTGAAACAATCTGTAAGAAGCGCTATATAAATGAAGATGACTTGACCCTTGAATCGATTCTGCTCTGCGCTTCAGTACAACAGCTCTTATGCATTCTCTCCACGCTGTCCAGTGTCAGCTGAATAAGAAGACTAATAAGTGTGCCAAATAGTTTGGTTAGTTGTGAGAGCAGATGCCGATATTTAATACGATAAATTAGTATTTCACGGCACGTGAATGAATACAGAAGAAAGCTCTGTCTAGGCTCTGCCCTGGCACGGGTTGTGTCGAGCTAATTATTAGTCTGGCTGTTTGATGAGAACGAGATTAAATGAAGTTTCAATAAACTCTGTAATAATCGTAATAATCCGTACAAATGTATCGGATATAATAGTCTACTGTTTCGCGGAGCTGATTCTGGAGTTAAGAACTGATGGCGCAGCTTGATCTTTGGTTGACCAATCAGCGGAAAGGGCCGTTTTATTCCCGCCCATGTAGAGATCGAATATTCAAGCCGTTTATCCATTTTGGTTTTATTGTTTTTCCATTTGGCAGATTAGAACAAAGTGTGATTAAAACAAAAATAAAAATATGAAAAAACGACTCGAGATTTGTTTATTTATGCTCATGAGGAGGGTCGAATATGTGATAAATGAATGCTTTCTTCGTTTTTCCGTTTAGAAGACAAAAACGAAAAAACAAATTATGTGAAGGTACACGGTCCGACCACAAATCAACGTTGTTCAAAGGTTTATATAATATTGTGTGTTTCATGAAGGATAATTGATCATGATTACATAGTTGATGATAATTCTATATTTGTTTTTTCGTTTTGGTTTTGTAAAGAAATAATGAAATAACAATACTGGATGTTTAATTGGGGTCCGTGTACCTGCAGGTTGATTTTATTTTTAACTTAAAAAGAAATAAAGAGAAAGAGAATTTGATTTTTGTTTTTTCGTTGTGTGTAAGAAACTGAAAAATGAAAAATCAAGCTAGATTTTCCGTAATTTTATTCATGGGTAAAAAATGTGATTATTCTTTAATATTTGTTTCGCATGAGTGGCGCCCTGAAACTCAGCATGTCTTGCATGTCCCATCACGCAGTTCATCTGATGTAGGCTACTGCTCTGCGTTTTAGTTACAATTTTTCTAATTGGTTGTTTCATATATTTCTTGCCAATGTACATCTCGTGCAGAGCACAACAACACACTTCTCTTGTCCGCGGAGGCAATCCCTTCCATTGTTTTCTGATATTTTTTGGTTTTTCCAATGAAACACAATTTGTTATTATTTATAAAAAAATAAATAAATAAAAAACTGCTTGTAATAGTGAGTTAAACATGTTGCATCTTTAGGTTTTTTGTTATTTTTTATAATAAAGTTATTAGTCATTGTTTATTTTCAAGTAAAATCAAATTAAATGAATGCCTTTATTTGATTTTTTCGATTTGGTGCTGCACAACTTTCCGTTTCTGACACGCGCTTGTCACTGAAAAGGAGGAAAGCAAACAGACTCAATTTGAAATCAAATGACTCCTACTATTTCTGTTAAATGTATATGCTTTGGTATATAGCCTAATACTATAATATGCTCGTATGCCGTTCAGTGTCATTCAATTCAATGCAATCAATGTCTAATATTTATAAACCGAGGCAGCACAAATGAAGCTTTTATCGGCACAAACGATTGCGACTGTTTGTGGTGAATTTGGAGCATGTGGGGGACTGAGAGAGCTCAGAATGAATAGCCAATTCTTTTAATATTTTAAAAACCGAAGCAGCACAAATGAAAATTTCACAGGCACAAACCAGCACAAACGAAAGCACAAACAAACGAGACTATTTGGGGTGAATTTGGAGCATGTGGAGGACTGTGTGACGTCAACCGCTTATAATTCAAAGTCTAATATTTTAAAATCGAAAGCAGCACAAACGAAACTTTTACTGTCACAAACCAGCACAAACGAAGCACAAATGATTTAGACTATTTTCGGTGAATTTGGAGCATGTGGGGGCTGAGTGACCTCAGAATGACCTATCCATGGGTTTCATGGCGGCGAAAAACACATATTTGTGTCCGGTCACAGCTGCGCGCCCTGTTTCAGTCTATGGCGACAGCAGCTACAACTACCAGACAAAGATCAACGAAACACTCTTAGAAGGTTCACAACAAGTTTTCAACATGTCTGGGATATGTGGTGCTGTTATCTGTTTTAACAGTCATCAGAGAAACCCCGAACTACAATTTTATTCGATCCCAAAGGAGTTAGATCGGCGGAATTGTTGGCTTCACTCAGAAAGGACCACACTGGCAGCCAACATTAATAACTGCTGGGACTGTCATTTACATAACATTATAACGGGAACACTACTGTAATAAAACTTTGTGAATTCTCTGTTGTTTCAGTGTGTTGTTGTGGGAAGAGCGCGTCTGCTGGAGTTAAACATTGATTACATACCTTAGTTCAAGCTTCACTTGTGCATTCGCGTCATTTTGTGCAGATAAAACTCGTAATATTAAATTTATGAAGTATAAGTATCTGATTAATCTCATAAAGGAAGTGTTTTGTTGACATTAATAACCCGCAGAGCTGATGATCATCTATAGCAGGGGTCTGCAAACTTGGTCCTGAAGGGCCACTGTCCTGCAGAGTTTAGCTCAAACTTGCCTCAACACATCTATCTGGAAGTTTCTAGCATGCTTAAAGCTCCGAAGCTTCCTGAAGCAGTGTTTTGAAATCGGCTATCACTATATAAGTCATTATTTTGTTTTTTTGCCGCACCAAAAATATTCTCGTGGCTTTATAATATTAATATTGAACCACTGTACTCACATGAACTGATTTAAATATGTTTTTAGTACATTAATGGATCTTGAGAGAGGAAATGTCATTGCTGGCTATGCAGGCCTCACTGAGCCATCGGATTTCATCAAAAATATCTTAATTTGTGTTCTGAAGATGAATGAAGGTCTTACGGGTGTGAAATGACATGAGGGTGAGTAATAAATGACAGAATTTTCATTTTTGGGTGAACTAACCCTTTAATAAGACCTTAATTAGCCGTTTCAGATGTGTTTATTTGGGGTTGGAGCTAAACTCTGCAGGACAGTTGGCCCTCCAGGACTGAGTTTGGAGACCCCTGATCTATAGCTTCAGCACGAGCGCTCAAAAAGTAAGGCAATACATTAATATGATTGGGACGGTCTTCTTATACATGATATTATAATCGTATATACATGTAATATAACATTGTTATAAGAATGCATCCACAACAGAAGCATTATTGACTACGTTACTCAAGTTCATCTGTGCGTGATTTTGTGCAAATGCTAGTAATTTTTATAAACATTTTTTATAAACAATTTTTATTTTGTATAAATATCATTTATATAGGATGTGTTCCGTTGAGTTAATTAACCTTCAGTTTATGGGTTTTGGTTCTCTTCAGCTTCAGCGTGCGCAGCTCAAAACAGCAATGATTAAGTCATTGAAAATGTTTACTACTGTAATATTAAAACTTTCATATTTTAAAAAAAAAAATGAATGCATTATTTTTTAATAACTAGCACTTATATTGTTCTCGAATAATTTTCATTAACACATGGTTTGATTAATAATAAGGATCACGAACAATAACAGATTTTTTCTTCAAATCATCTCATTTTGATAACATTACTGACGTTTGAGCTAACGTTGCGCGCGCTGAATGAACACCCGTAAACTGAAGCGCTTTGACAGAAGGTCAGTTAAAGGGATAGTTCACCCAAAAATGAAAATTTGATGTTTATCTGCTTACCCCCAGGGCATCCAAGATGTAGGTGACTTTGTTTCTTCAGTAGAACACAAATGATGATTTTTAACTCCAACCGTTTGTCAGTCAAATAATGCGAGTGAATGGTAACACTAAAACACCATGTCCAACTGCGTTCTGCACTCGTTTAGTGAGGTCTGATCGTGCTCTGACAACGGCAGTGATGTCTCGCGCGTATACTTCAATGAGTGCTAGACATCACTGCCGTTGTCAGAGCGCTATCAGACCTCACTAAGCGAATCCTGAATGCAGTTGGACATAGTGGTGTTTTAGAGGTAAAAAATAATATAAATAAGGTTCGGTTTCTCGCACAAACCGATCGTTTCGTCTTAGGACATCAATGTGTCGTCACGAGCCGCAGGGTTTCATTTGGATTTGTCCATGCATATTTATTTACTCTTATAAATTGTGTTACCATTCACTCGCATTATACGACTGACAGACGGCAACGGTTGGAGTTAAAAATCATCATTTGTGTTCTACTGAAGAAACAAAGTCACCTACATCTTGAATGCCCTGGGGCATAAGCAGATAAACATCAAATTTTCATTTTTGTGTGAACTATCCCTTTAACTCAACGGAACACATCCTATATAGGGCAATTCATATATTTATACAATATAAACATAACATTACACTTATATTTGCACGCATGAACCTGAACTAGTAACGTAGTTAGAATAGCTCCTGTTGTGGATGCGTTCTTCCTGTAACATGCCGAAACACAGCAACTAGAATTCACAACATTTTAATACAATAGCATATACAATTAAAATGTTATTAATATGGTAGCCACAATCACAGATAATGTTTTGTGTTGCTGAGCGCTCGCGCTGAAGCTAAAGATGATCATCAGATCAATGAAGTGCTGCCAGTTGCCATCTCCGACACAAAGATGGCGGCGGGAATTGCGGAAGTGACGTCTTTGAAACTCATGGATAAATATTCTTTTAATAACTAAAAACCAAAGCAGCACAAACGATTGAGACTATTTTGCCGACGTTTTGTGTTGGGTGGCGGGCCAGCTTCACAGGTTCAACATCGCCTGCGGGAAGAAGAGAGAAGAAGAAACTAGGACAAAGACCCACAGCCTCAAGAGCACACACACACAAACTGCACAGATGTACACAAACCAACACATTTAAAAAAAGGTGTAGTGAATACTGCAAATAACTCCACTCTCAATACCCATGCAGTGCTGAACCTCACGCCTCATGCAGTGGAGGAAAGACCCAGATGACCGCAGAAGAAAGCACTCCCACACAGACTGGCTCCTGAAAGATGGAAAGATGGGTTAAAAACTCCTCTTATGCACACATATAGAGCCTTAGTGGTTGGTACAAACAGAGTTCAATTAACAAAAATAAATAATCTCAAAACAAACATCAATATATAACAATCAGCTTAAAACTTATGTGACACAAATAAATAAATAAGCAAAACAGCAGGGCCTAGACATCAAAAGTCCATACAGAACTCCACAAAGGAAGATCTATCAAACAGAAAAACAAAAAATAAAGCACTTTCATCAGTCTTTAACAAACAATATGAAATCAACACAAATAAAACACCCGTCACAGTGCAAATCTAACAGTGTTGTGACCACTCAAAACACACAATCCTCCAAATCACTCAATAATTACACAAAGATTATAACTATAACAAACCATCTAATGCAAACATTCCTACTCAAGTAAAATACAAGTACTTATTAATATTTACTCAAAGTAAGAGTTAAAGTAATAATCTTAATAGTTACTTGAGTAAGAGTAAAAAAGTATCCAATGAAAATCTACTCAAGTAGCTCATTCATTCATATATATATATATATATACACAAGCAATATCACACTCGTAGCCGTGCAATATGGCTGTATATCAGCACGGCTACGATTCATCCGTAGGAATGAGGCCGCAGGCCGACTGTGATTCATCCGTAGGAACGAGGCCGCAGGCCGACTGTGATTCATCCGTAGGCACGAGGCCGCAGGTAATCACAGAGTGCTGATATACAGCCATATCGCACAGCTACGAGTGTGATATTGCGTTTATACAACAGTTCGATGGCACGAGTGTGTAAATAAATAAGAAATAACAACGGAGCGTCTTTAAAATCCTCTTTTGTGCAGCATTACTTCCTTCCGCCATGGATTCAAATCTCAAGTTGACAGTTGGACCAAACCTCCGTTACTAATTCTAAAACGGCACTTCAGAACTAGCAACGAAGGAACACAGAGTCGCTTCATTGAGAGAGAGAGAGAGAGAGAGACAGAGAGAGATCGCCTGAGAGAGTAGGCTATTACCTTTGTCTGATATATTCAGTTTCTTACCTGATCACTACTTGAAAAAAAGAAAGCAGTTTATTTAATTTCTATCTTTATTCTATTGTATTTATTTGTGCTGTTAGTCATTTGTTCATTTTTTCTTATTTTTTTTACTGTTAACTTGTTTTTTTTTAAATTCAATTTACCATTTGAAATCAAGCAGACCAAGTAAAAAATTATTATTGCTTCAAACAAGCCCTAACTAGTACACTACCTGTTCTGTTGGAAGGGCTCTGTAATTACTCTGTGGCAAACCCTGTCCCATTTTCCAAGTCATGTGACTGATGCTGACGAACACTGAGACTTCAGGGCCATCTTCACTTCATTTATCAGATTTGGTAGCTCTAGCGACAAAATATAGCTAAATAAAATATGATAAAGCACTCTCTTACACCTATTTACCAACTTTCTTACTTTTTTGTCATCATTTCTCAATTTTTCGTTCTCCATTTTTTTCAGCCTCTTCTGAGTCTCTGTCAAGGTTGTGTCTTGATACTCATCAACAGTCATTCATTTCTCTGTGGTTTGGGAATCACTGTCCTTCCTTTTCCTTTGGGTCTGTCAAGGAACAAGAAACAAGAGATGGAAAGATACGCATTCATTTTCTTAGATATCTGTCTTCTTATCTCAATAAATGTAAACAGATGAACATTAATGACTGTACCTTTTAAGGGGAGAGAGGCAGATCTCAAACGAGATGTGTTAATATGTTATTTTAAGGGTCCACAATTATGCATGTTATGCACATACACACTAGTAATTAATAGCCACGTTTCCACTGTCGGGCCTAAAGCGGGCGTGCTAGTGCGTTTCCACTGTCACTTCCGGGGCTTGATAGTGCCTCATCGGGGCTTCCTCGGGGCCAACAGCCTGGGTTTTTCGGCCCGCCGAATACCTTGGTCCAAAGCGGGCCAGCTCGGGCTTGAGGGAGTGGTTACGAACAAAGGCGGAGTTTATCTGTGTGTGGAGACGGAGGCGCCGATGATTACATGTAGGTTACCAGCTAACACCAGCATTAAAGACTTTTAAAATCATTTTAGCTCAAAACTCACTTTCAGACAGCAGCAAGTGTTTGAAATAACTTCTGTTTGTGATCCGATGTGGATTCTGATCACCAAGACTATGTGCGCTATTACCATAGTAAACATGGTAAATACGACGGCTTGAAGAAATCAGACAAATATACGTAGGCCATCACAATCATGTATTTATTTTATCTGTCAGCACGTCTCGTCTCTCAGCGGACTGATATCCATATTTAGCTCCGCACATTTCATAAAATAAAGCAACTCCATATGTTTTCGGGATTCTTTTCTCTGTCACTGGAGAGAGTGCTAAAGCTCCTCAGGTCGTATGTTTGGTGGAAAATTTGTAGAAATTATTATTCTTTTTTCTATTATTCTGTAAATGTGATGTAAACATACTGTCGACTACAAATAAACAAAAACAGACGCGACTGAATAAGTACATTTGTCCTCTTTTGTGAATTAACAGTAAATACCACTTTATTTCTGTGACTGATGTTTATTCTCGACACATTAATTAATTATGACTAATTTGTTTGGTAAAACCTCCATTTGTTGGTGAAATGACGGGTTTGTGTGACGTTGTTCCAGAGAGGCGTGTTACGGGCGGGTTTTAGTGAAGTGCTGCGGAGCTTCTGACCCGACGGTGGAAATGCAGCGTGATTTTGGGTTCGGTGCTGCAAGTCCGAGGCTATTAGCCTAGCCTGGCCCGCTGAAAGCCCTGGCTCGCACTGGCCCGACAGTGGAAAAGCGGCTAATGATTAACTTAACATATAGGCTAGTAAGGGCATATTAGCCATTATTTTGCAAACCATATTATTTTTGAGTAGTAAAGTACTTCACCAATTAAAGCTGCTGTCCGCGATTTTTGGCCCTCTAGCGGTTAATAAACAGAACTGCACGCGTCTTGCGGAGGAACATTCTAGCCGGAGCTACTTTTCCCCATGTATGTCTATGGCGAGTCACCAGTCCGGTCTGAAATAGTCCGAATATAAACACTTATTATAAGTGTACCATAATGATTCAGGGCAAGACAAAAACACGGTTTGGAAAATGGATTCATGTTGTATATTCTCATTATATAATTTTTGTAAATCTTTACCACAAAAAAAGTTGCGGACTGCAGCTTTAAATAAACTGAACAATAAAAAGCTAGTAACTACGTTTAATTAGTGCTGGTTTTATTTATAAATTGCTAAAAGTGTGTAACAATATTTGACCCCCTGTTGTAAAGTGAAAGATATATTTAGATTTATTGACCAGAATAAACTATAATTATCACGTTCACATATAGAAAGATAGGCCTTGCAAAACACGACAATTAACTTTTGATTCAGACATTTCCATAAATCATATCTCAAATATCTCAAAGTGACACAATCAAATTAAACATTAACATGCAGTTATTAATCACACTGACACTCATATATCACTCTTTATCTCATTTCATGACACAATTATCATGTTTACTCGTGTTAGCTTTAGCCCATGTGCTAATCAGTTCAGCTCGCGCTGTGTGCACGCGGCCTACTCAAAACGGCTCAGAATCAATCATTGTAGAAACTTCGACATGCTATTTACATTATATTCGGATTAATATCTGGAATTTCACTCACTAAAGCAAAGTAGAATCATATCTTTATTCACACAAGGAAGATTACTCACAGTGCTGATGCACTCTGGGATCCGCTCCGTCTCTCTCTCTCTCCGTCACTTCATCACTTCAGGCTGACGCATCGACTTCAAAAGCTCCGCTTTCAGTGCACTCAATCACATCTCCAGTGAGATCAGTTGATTTTCTGGAGAAACTGTCTGCTCTGACTCTCTCTCTCATTTGCTCACGCTGAAAGCAGCGCCGGCGCGACCAGTGGGCGGGACTTATGAATGTGCCGCTACTATTGGCTCTTAGGGGTGTCTCTCACTGCAGCACGATCAGTGATTGGATGAATCTCTTTTCCTTCTATAATTTTCTTTCTTTTTCTTAACTTTTTTCTCTTTACTGGTAGCATAGGTTACCCGGTTTACAACAATCAATCTGGGCCAGGCAGAAGCAGATCTGATTTCAACCTCTTTTTTGAGTCTTTAGGCTCAGTGTTACCATAATTGTTACAGCCATACCAGTTCGTTTGTGTGCGTGTGTAAACTTCTATCTTGCTGTTTTTTCCTGCATAGTGGTTGAATTCTTGATTTTCTTGATATTTAACATTTGCAAAAACTTGCTCAGTTTTATAGTCACACTAGTGTGGGGTGGATGTGTCTGTTTTGCACTCTTGATATTTTAGAGCGTGACCTCTTCATTGCTGTGCACTTTTTTTTCTGCACAGTGGTTGATTTGTAGTTTGTACTACCAAAAGATTCTCAGAGTTTTCGTATTTCCTTTTAATTTCCTATGGCGGCCATTTTTAACCGCAAAGGAGCCAAGTGTGACTTTTTCTCCCGACCCTTTAACGTATCTGAATCATGTCCATGATTTTTGTGTTCACAGAGCTAATGCAACTAAAGTCACCAAGTGTCATCCCATGTTAAAACGTTAACCTAATGAATTAGTTTTGTAATTAAAATGTTAATTTTGTAATTAATATATGTGCTTGTGTGTAGTTTATATGTGTTTCATCTTTTGAAAGTCTATGATTCTACTTTATATGACTGTGATTGACAGGCGTAAAGCTCCACTTAGGACAAGATAAGAGCGAGGGCATGAGTGAAGTACAGCCTTATACTGATGCACTATGTTTTATACACATCTTAAGAGATATGGTGGACATTCATAGGCCTATTAAATTTGCATTATTTTCCTGTTTTTACATCATGAAAATCTATAAGACTTTAGTTATATGTGGGACATATATGATATATAAATTATTATTGGTATTATTGGTATAGAAATTAAAAATACATAAATATTATGCAATTTGTATATGCGTTTTTTGCAGCATATATGTCCCTTATAATATTCTTTTGGAACATATAAGAATCACAGATGTTTTTAACAAAACTTTTCCATATGGGTTTTTGCTAAAAAAAAAAAAAAAAAAAGCTATATTATCTGCCATTTTGGGGTAAAAAAAAACTTATCTTAATCTGTATTGTACAAAGCACTATATAAATAAAGATGACATGAATACCTTTTGCTTGCAGTTTAAATGTTTTATTATTCATACCACAATAGTAAATAAGTCTTTATAGACATTTTAAAATCGTATATTCCTATTAAATGGACAGCAATATATTAATCATGTCTGGCAACTTGAAACTAAAAGAACTTGAAAAACAGAATGTTTTATTGGGGTCAACAAAAGTTAAACATTTATGTACACTAATTACATAAAACAATACTGTCACTACATAAAAACTAGCTAGATCAATGCATCTATTTCCATTTGATCAACAGAAAAACATCAGGCTTGAAAGATTTCTTACCCTGTGGCTCCCTCTAGTGGGCACAGCTTATATCTCTTATTTGCAATGCCTAACAGTTTAGAATTTGCAGTTAGCATCATAAATTCATTCAAGATCCAATTTTTTTTTTCTATTTTTGTCTAGTTTCCAGTCCGAATATCTATAAATTCTTAAATAAAGATGCATTTACTAGATAAGTAAAATGGCACAAGATGTTACTTGTTTTCTGTGATGGGAAAATCAAAATTAAGTGAGTTTTTGCTTGAAACAAGTAAAATGATCTGCCACTTGGGGTAAGAAAAATAATCTTAATTCAAACGGAAGCAAGATTTTTTCTTTTTTTCTTTTTTTTTTTACCCCATTGGCAGACAGTTCTGCTTTAAGAAAAAACTCACTTAATTTTGATGATTTTCTAGTCAATGCATCTAGCGCCTAGGTGGCTGTTTAAAGCTTGGGCATCGTTCTGACACGAAAATTTGACAAAGTCCAAGATGGAATCAAACTTCCACCCCCTCCGAGGCTCTGGGGCAAGCCGGGGAAGGCTCACCATCCCGGGCCACGGTCAGATTCGTCTGCGATCTGGAGGTTTGTCGGTAGCACAGAATCATATAGGAAATCAGGTCATTCGATCTATTTGGGTGCTTATATCTCGGGAACCTTATCACTGTAAAGCTGTTTTGAAACAATCTGTATTGTATAAAGCACAGGTGACTTGATTAGACTAACTTATGCTTGCAGTTTAAATGTTGGTTTTATTATTCATACCACAATAGTAAATAAGTCTCTTTATTGAAACTGTACTATCTATATAAAGATAAAATTGTCTATTCCTTTTAAATGGACAGTAATATGATAAAAAAAATCCTTGACTTTATTGAGATCTACAAAAGTCTAACATTTGATAATCTATAAGCATTTCACAGATTCTATGTACCATAATTACACAAAACAACACTATCAATACATGCATTGGTTTCCATTCAAAGTGATGGAAATGATCAACAGAAAAACATCAGGCTTGAAAGATTTCTTATCCTGTGGCTCCCTCTAGTGGGCACAGCTTTTATCTCTTATTTGCAATGCCTAACAGTTTAGAATTTGCAATTAGCCTCATAAACTCATTCAAGATCCAATCCAAGACACTGTCCACACTGGGGAGAAAAAAATGTTTTTCTTACTCACTATTTTTGTTTTGTTTCCAGTCCAAATATCTCTAAATTCTTAAATCAAGATGCATTTACTAAATATGTAAAATGACACGAGATATTATGTCTTATTATTCTGGGGAGGGGTCAAAATTAAGTGAGTTTTTGCTAAAAAAAAAAAAAAAAGCTATATTATCTGCCATTTTGGGGTAAGAAAAATAATCTTAATCTGTATTGTACAAAGTACTATATAAATAAAGATGACATGAATACTTTTTGCTTGCTTTTTAAATGTTTTATTATTCATACCACAATAGTAAATAAGTCTTTATAGATATTTTAAAATCGTCTATTCCTATTAAATGGACAGCAATATATTAATCATGTCTGGCAACTTGAAAGCTTTTTGGACACTACGAGAACAGACAACTGTTCGTCTGTCATGCACTTTTTTCACTCCTCCCCTCCCTGCAGCCGCCTACTCTCGGCTGAACTGCAGGCGAGGCTAGGCGCATCTCAAACAAGCCTAATGATTCTCTCTAATGAATGCTAAATTACAACTGTTTAATACTAAAGCTGGCTTTGGCCACGCCTTACTGACCCGGAGCGAAACGAGAACAAACGCGATTTGCCACGTGACTCAGTAAACAAACTTCCTAGCAACTACATAGCACTAAAATCAAACTAGAAACAACACAAAAACACTTACAGTACACACATCCTCTTGGAGCTTGAATGATTCACCACCTCTCATTTTCGTACGCGGGTGTGCTCTCCTCCGTCTCACCACTGTGCCCCGTCACCCCCTTGGGTGGTTTCTGCCGCGACCACGTAACACTATCTTGGTCACGAGCCACTTCCTCTATTCATATTACTCAACTCCTGTAAAAGGTTTACCTTTATAGATTCAGGAGGAGTCAGGAAGGCGTATAATATTTTCTTCTTAGATTATATTATCTCAGGGTCTACTTCTGATCACTACCGTACCTCCTAGGCCTACAGTTCAGATATCAACCAAGCCTACCTGGGTGGGGTGGGTTAGCCTCCCGTTCAGTGCACCACAGCTGGCTCTTCGCCCTCAGAGGACAATGCACTCCCACGGCCCACTCTGTTGCGACTGGTTGGCAACCTTGACTGACTTTGTAAAGTCCATCGGGATATCTTTATAAAAATCTATCTTTTTCAGACAGTCAACTTCTGATACCCCAAATGGATTCTCACTCTACAACAATAAACAGACTGAGACAATACTATCAGAGTTTGAGGGCAGTCCTCATTCTCATTTTATTATTTCTTGCAAAGGCAAAAGCTAAATACACCACTCTATGCCAGCTAAGCTGGAAGTTCCATGGGCCAGATAAATAATTACATTTTTAAAGCTTACCCTCTTCTCTATTCAGTATATGTTCTTCTCTAAGAAAATCAGGTGTCTTCTTTGATCCTCTGAGGGCTGTGGTCTGGCGTTGACTTCCGCTTGCTGCTTGCTTGTATGCTCTTTCTTTCTTCAGCAAAACCACACAACTACTACTACTATGCCTTCTATTCCTCTGAGAGCTATAAAGGCCTCTGTATTTATATTCTCTTTTGATGCACTTTATCTTTTCATTTACGCACATGTGGTTTGCGTCGATTGCTAGGTTACTTGTCTATCACCTTTTTTACTTGTGTCAATACATTTTGTATTCCCAGCAATGGCTTAAGCAATACACACATTTCTTTATTATACATTTTTATCAGATTTCTATCTTACTAGACATTTATTTCCTAACTGTCTTCATTATTATCAGTTACACACAACAATGCTTCTATCCCCCAGAACCCATGCTCACCTACACACATAATGCAACATTTGTCATCTTCACAGGATGTGGTATACAATGCACTCAAGCCCACAGCATGTGTTTTTGTATGTCTCATCTATGAAAACTTCATAGACCCCAGAGATTCTCCAAGTTCAGCAATTTTCTTCTTTTTATTATATCTTTTAAAATCTTTATCAAATTGTTTGGAAGAGAACACTCCATTTCTCTTGACACCACCTCTCATTTTCGTACACGGGTGGAGTGTGCTCTCCTCCGCCTCACCACCTCACATTTTCGTACGCGGGTGGAGTGTGCTCCCAGATAGCAGACCAACCTTGAATCAACGTTGAATCAATGTTAATGCCTTAACCAAAATAACATTGAATCAATGTTGATCAACGTTGAATTTTAATTTGATTTTTCATCAGGTTTGCACCCTGAAATAATGTTATTTCATTGATGAAAAATAGATCAACATGGTTGTAAAATCAATGTTTTTTCAACCTTAATTAAATCACCTTAACATTGAATTAACGTGGAAACAATATCAAATCAATCTTGCTTTATGTACAGCAAGATTCTAATTTCAATCAGAGACAATGTAAGGGCAGCAGTAAATATGGTTTTAATGAAATATTCACAACTTCCTTCAGTTTACATACAAATGTATTCATTTATAACCACACACTGTTTGAATTAACATCACATTCAGGAAAAACAAATGGCTGTAAAAATGGCATTTCATGGTGACTAAAACAAATAGACATGGTTTCACAGACAGAGCTTAGGCCAAGCCAGGATCAGACCTTAGTTCAATTATTTAAGTAGATTTTATAGACATGCCTTAGAAAATTGTTTATCTTGAGACAAAACAATGGCAGTGACATATTTTAAGATATGTTTTCAGTTAAAACTGCTCAGATATGCATTTTAGTCTGGGACTAGATTTAAGCCTTTTCTGTGAAAGGGGTTAAGCAGTAATAAAATTAAAAAAAAAAAAAAAACATTATTGGCATTCATCTTGAGACAAAACAATAGCACAGACAAATTGTAAAATGTCAGTGCAAGTTACTTTCAGTTAAAACAGGTCAAACATGCATTTTAGTCATTGGAAAAAGAGCCTGGAAAACTGTGAAAACATAAAATTTACAGATGCAGATTGCATTTAAGTAAATACAAATGGAAACTCACCAACAAAGACAGAAACACAGTACTACAGACTGAAACACTACCACAGTTCACTGTTCAGGACTTGAAGCTTTAAGGATTGAAGCTCTTCTGATGCAAAAAGTATGTCCTTATTCATTAAATTGATACTCTGACGAACTCAGGGATTTCCACCACGAGCAATGCCCGAAAGCTGATCAGGAGCATAACGGAGCCAGTTTTGCAGAAACAGAAAATACAAACTTTGAGGCCTCCTTTTTTCAGCCCTCACTTGATGTAAAGCATCTAAAGAAAACAAAAACCAGCAGGAAGTTAGAACTACACAATGTCGTGTATGACAGAAGGTGGGTCATATATATTTGGAAATGTGACTGTTAAAGTGTACTACAAAATTAAGTGAAACTTCAAAGCGTCACCAGCTGCACTCCAGGGATCTATCCATAGGTTATTAAAGTTTGGTTATTTAAAAAAATGATAATAAATATTACTAAAGCAAGATGCCCCGTTGAAATATATGAGGTATAAAGTTTATTTAAATTTAAATTATTGTGACAGATATAAATGGGCAGGAGAATTTATGCGTGCGTCACATTTCTCGATGAGAAAAGACTTCCGCAAAGGATGCACCTGTGTATCCTTGCTCATGACTCCTCAGGAAGCCTCCTCTCTCCTCGTTCCTCACCTCCTCGCGGTGCAATTAGAGAATTGAGATGTCCTTCAAGATGGCTGAGCTCGATTGTTTTCCGGGTCATAGGATGGAGGACGGAGGAGCGAGGAGACGAGGAGGGATATTGTTTGTTGCTGCCGCGTTGTTTGAGCTAGAGCTCCGTCGAGCTGATTCCTAATTGCTTGTTTTTGTCTCTTAAAATCAAACTTATAACATATCACTCTTTCTTTTTCAGCGGGGGAACACATCCCCAACAATATTTTACATAAAAAACACTCGGATTACCATGATATCGCTAGTTTTATCCGACTTCCCGAACATTCGCTATTAGCTTTAGCCCGTTAGCAATAGCGACGTGGCACACTAGCATTTGTACTCTTCTCTCACTATATTATTGTTTCATCTATTCTAATGGCGAGTGTATCGGATGCTTCTCTACCTTTCTGTGCAGGTGAGGACACGTTTGAGCTGCATGCGGTGCAGTTGGAACTGGAGGACGTGGAGCGACAGATCCGGACCCTTCTCGAGAAGCAGGCCGAGCTACGCGAGTGGCAGACAGCGCTGGAAACTTCCCGTGCTGACGCTTATCAATCCTCGGTAAGTTTACAGCGCAATATTAACACTCCTGCTTCCTCTACGCCGTGTGTTTCTCTGCACAGGGCCCGAGCACCCAGAACGCGTTCATCCCAGCCCTCGTTCACTCCGGCGCCGTCTCACCAGGGACCTTGGGTGCTTCAGCAGCGGAAGGCGCGAGCCAGGCCTCGGACCAGGACCTCTCCTCCTCCGCCGCCCCCGATCTTCGAGGTCTCGACACGGAACCGCTTCTCCCCTCTTCGCGAGGCGGAACGCGACGCCGTGGTCATCGGAGACTCCATCGTCCGCCACGTCCACGCTACCACAGCCAAAGGTAAGGTGCGCAGTCACTGTTTTCCTTCAGGAGCCTGATCGAGACGGTACGAGCCACATCGCCCGCGACGAGGATCATCGTGTCCGGACAGTAGATTATTTGCTTTAAATGAATGGTTGATGTCTTGGTGTAATGAACAGAAGCTGCTCTTTATAAATAATTGGAATCTTTTCTGGGAGCGACCTAGGCTCTTCCGTGCTGATGGCCTGCACCCCAGCAGAATCGGAGCTGATCTTCTGTCGGAGAACATCTCCAAGACGCTTCGCACCGTATGACTAGTAAGTCAAACCTCAAATCACAGTCTGTGTTCTGCCCACTTAATTGATAGAAATGTGAGTGTAGTACAGTCTATAGAAACTGTGTCTATTCCCCAATAGTGAGGTCTAACAATAAAAATGAAGGATCTAGAAAAAATCTGATCATGATCAAACCAGAAATTCGCAAAATTACTGAACAAAAACAATTTCTATGGCTAGGGCTACTAAACATTAGATCACTGACACCTAAGGCGGTTATTATAAATGAAATGATCACAGATAATAGTCTTGATTTAATTTGCCTTACTGAAATATGGCTTAAACCAAATGATTATTTCGGTCTTAATGAATCTTGTCCACCTGGCTACTGTTATAAAAACAAATGCCGTCTGATTGGCCGTGGCGGTGGTGTAGCAACAATCTATAGAGATAATCTTAATGTTACTCAGAAAACAAACTATAGGTTTAATTCATTTGAAATTCTTATGCTAAATGTTACACTCTCAGATATAAGTAAAAAGTCGCTACTATCTCTTGCTTTGGCTACCGTTTATAGACCTCCAGGGCCTTATGCTGATTTCCTAAAAGAGTTTGCAGACTTTCTCTCAGACCTATTGGTCAACGTCGATAAAGGGCTTATTGTTGGAGATTTTAACATTCATGTTGACAATACAAATGATGCGTTAGGGGCTGCGTTTACTGATTTACTAAACTCATTTGAGGTCAAACAAAATGTCACTGGACCGACTCACCGTTTTAATCGTACACTAGATTTAATTATATCACATGGAATCAATCCAACCGATATAGAAATTCTACCGCAAAGTGATGATGTCTCTGATCACTACCTTGTAACATGCGTACTGCATACTGATGATATTTGTCAAATTGCGCTGCAATATCGACTAGGCAGAACAATTCTCCCGACAACTATAGATAAATTCACAAATAACCTGCCTGATCTGTCTTAACTACTCATCGTACCTAAACACACAAATGATCTCGAGAAAATGACTAGCAGCATGTGCACCATTTTCACTAGTACATTAGATACTGTTGCACCGATGAGATTAAAAAAGGTTAGAGAGAAAAATACTGTACCTTGGTACAACAGTATTACTCGCTCTATCAAAAAAGAAACTCGCAATCTAAAACGCAAATGGAGACAAACTCGTTTAGAGGTCTTCAGAATCGCATGGAAAGACAGTTCGTCCCGCTATAGAAAGACTCTAAAAGCAGCCAGGGCCGAGCATCTCCGCAAACTCATAGAAAATAACCAAAACAATCCACGGTTCTTGTTTAGTACAGTGGCTAGATTAACAAATAAACAGATATCACCAGAACAAAACATTTCATTACAATTTAGTAGTGATGACTTTATGAATTTCTTTACTGAGAAAATCGAAAGCATCAGAAATACAATTGTAAATGTACAACCTTTAACAGAGTTTTATGATTCAGCCTCAATTATTGCCCCTCAAGAACAGCTGCAGTGCTTTACAACTATAGGACAGGAAGAGCTAAATAAACTTATCACTGCATCTAAACCAACAACATGTTTATTAGATCCAGTACCCACTAAACTACTGAAGGAATTGTTACCTGTAGCAGAAGAGCCTCTTCTCAATATTATCAACTCGTCTTTATCTCTAGGTCATGTCCCACGACCGTTCAAGCGGGCCTCTCATTAAGAAACCACAATTAGATCCAAATGTATTAGCAAATTACAGACCAATTTCAAATCTTCCATTTATGTCTAAAATACTAGAAAAAGTGGTGTCGGTCCAATTATGCTCCTTCTTGCAAAAAAACACTATCTATGAAAAATTTCAGTCAGGATTCAGATCTCATCATAGCACAGAAACTGCGCTCGTTAAAATTACTAACAACCTACTTCTAGCTTCTGACCAAGGCTGTGTCTCAATACTAGTGTTACTTGATCTCAGTGCTGCGTTCGACACTATAGATCATAAAATACTCCTAGATCGACTACAAAATTACACTGGTATTCAGGGACAGGCATTACGGTGGTTTAGGTCGTACCTATCAGACCGTCACAATTTTGTTTATATAAACGGGGAAAAATCTAAGATAACGATAGTAAACTATGGAGTGCCGCAAGGATCAGTGTTAGGCCCTCTGCTATTTTCAATTTACATGCTGCCACTCGGCAATATTATAAGAAAACATGGAATTAGTTTCCACTGCTATGCCGATGATACTCAGTTATATATTTCAACACAACCAGATGAAATCTCTAAATTATCCAATCTGACAGAATGTATTAAAGAAGTAAAACTTTGGATGACTAGTAATTTTCTTCTATTAAATTCAGATAAGACTGAAGTATTACTTATTGGACCAAAAACCTGTACACAGAATCTCTCAGACTACAATCTGCATTTAGAAGGATGTACTGTTACTCCATCCTCGACAGTTAAAGACCTGGGTGTTATATTAGACAGCAACTTGTCTTTTGAAAATCATATTTCATATGTTACAAAAACAGCCTTCTTCCACCTCAGAAACATTGCTAAGATACGGAATATGTTATCTATTTCTGACGCAGAAAAGTTAGTTCATGCTTTCATGACGTCTCGACTAGATTACTGCAATGCATTATTAGCTGGTTGTCCTGCTTCCTCAATAAACAAGATACAATTAGTACAAAATGCAGCTACTATAGTTCTTACCAGGTCAAGAAAATATGATCATATAACACCAATTTTATCATCTCTACACTGGTTACCCATTAAGTTCCGTATCGATTATAAAGTATTGCTAATGACCTATAAGGCTCTAAATGGTTTAGCTCCTGTGTACTTAACTGATCTTCTATCGCCCTACAATCCTTCACGCTCCTTAAGATCACAAAACTCTGGACTTCTGGTTGTACCTAGGATAGCTAAGTCCACTAAAGGAGGGAGAGCGTTTGCACATTTGGCTCCGAAACTCTGGAATAGCCTTCCTGATAATGTTCGGGGCTCAGACTCGCTCACCCAGTTTAAATCTAGATTAAAGACGCATCTCTTTAGCCAAGCATTCACATAATGCATCTCATATCAGATCAACTGCACATGATCTTTGCTTAATGTTATGAACAGCAGCTACGCTAATTATTCTCCATTTGCTTTTCTGTTTTGCCTCGGGACACCCGTCCCAAGGTGACTAGAGATGACTTCAGCTTCAGTTTGGATCCAGCCTCTTAAGAAGACCTCAGATGACCAACACCTATGAAGAGACGGCGCCAACTCCTGTGAGGACTTCAGAAGATGCAATCATCTGGATCAACATGCACATTACACAATTTCTATATATCCTAATCATTGTTAATGTAATTCATTTTTCAGGAGCTCATTGCTTCTACGTTCAGTTAAACTGCTAACAGTGATTGTAAATTAATTGCCTAAATTATTACATTATTTCCTAACTGCATTCTTTAAATTGTGATGTTGACATGCATTCTCTGTAAAGCTGCTTTGAAATGATATGTATCGTGAAAAGCGCTATTCAAATAATTGTGAATTGAATTGAATTGAATATTGAGAAGCACCCAATGTCAGCAGGTGGTTCATGAAGTTCTCCAGCTCCTTCTGAAGAATGAACACCACCACGAAGGGCTGCTCAGGGTCACCCTCACAATCATCTGTCTGGTTATCCTAAAGTTGTGCACATAAAACAAACCAGTTTCATCGCCTTTTGCTAGAATGACTACAAAATAAATGTATTCTTTTTCTGAAAAACTAACATGGGAACACAGGCAAAACAAAACACAAAAGTCACATGCATTTGGGATGGCATAAAGGTGAGTTAATGAACATCTGGTTTGGACATTAGTAATTCATTATCTATTAACTATATCAGTTTTTTATAGAAATTACTTACCATGTATTGTAAAGTGTCCTCAGTCATCAAACAACATTGAAAAGCTTTAGGTCCTAAGGGGAGAAACATTTTTACAGCATTATTAGTGGTCGATAGTTGTTTGCCAGGTCAATTAATTAGTTGTGCAAATACTATTATTATAATCTACTATTTCTACTACTACTGAAAAAAAAGTCCTAACATTTTTCCCTGGGCGAAGCAAAACACCAAGTTAGGCAAATGTAACGTTAGCTCACAATGTCTTTACTTACAGATTTGGATCATAATTTTGGGCAAACATATACATCAAATCAGAGCTAACATGTCAAAGACAAATAATAGAACAGAAAAATATAAATTTAAATACAGTTTCTGTGGGCCATACAGACGTATGGCCCACAGAAACTGATGGGTGTGAATGACAAAGAAACAGCATTGCTCAGAGCAGATCACAGGGTAGATTGATCTCCTGTGGGAGGTCCTAACAGTGTTCTATTGTTTGTAACCCTTTTGTCTTCATGTATAAAGTTCTGTCCCACAGACAGAACTTTGGGTTAAGATGTTTTGAAGGCTGAGACGCTAACATCGCTGCTGAAGAACTGTGCTACACTACTACCTTCAATAAATTCTTCTCCCCACAAGAACTCTGGTCAAGCTTACTTATTTTATGTATTAGAGAAATCTAATACATTGGCGAGCCACCCAAACGACTGCACGGCCAAATACAGCAAAATCTAACAATTTGGCGAGCCAGCCAGGAGAGACTGACAAGAAGAGAACTCACCAACTGCAACAAGAAGTGAACACAAAAGTCTTGGAGATACTACAGTTTTTATGTTGAAGATCAACAGACTGCATCTGTGGATACAATTTATTTGAATCAACTGGATTCTGTCTCAAATATCCTAATTTGGTGAGTGAAACTTATCAGCTCTCTTAAAAGAACTTAAAGAAAAGAAAAAAGGAATAATAAGTAGACCAGTAAAATTTGTAGTCACGTCACATACAGTGTAGCACTGTTGAGAATTTTAGGCTTGGGCCTTTCTTGTGAGTCTGTAGGAACCTTTTAAATGTTTAGTTCATTCTTCTGAGACTGTAGGAGCTATAGAAATAAGGTTTATAGCTTGGCCCTGTTCTCTTGAGTCTGTAGGAATCATTTAAGAAAAAGGTTTAGTCCATTCTCATGAGACTGTAGGAGCCACAGATATGTAGTACAAGGCTTGGGCCTTTCTCATGAGACTGTAGGAGCTATAGATATAAGGTTTATAGCTTGGCCCTGTTCTCTTGAGTCTGTAGGAATCATTTAAGGAAGAGGTTTAGTCCATTCTCATGAGACTGTAGGAGCCACAGATATATAGTACACGGTTTGGTCCTTTCTCTGGAGTGTGTAGGAATTGTTTAAGAAACAATTTGGTCCGTTCATTAAGAGATTGTAGAAGCAAAGGCTTGGTCCTTTCTCTTTTTGTCTGTAGAATAGGGATGGGCGATATTATCGTTTGCGATAAATACCGTTGAAAATTCTCCTCACGATAAAACTTTGTCTCCTCTCGATAATTACGATAAGTCTAGTTGTTGACGTATTTCGTGCGCGACCCAGTAGGTGGTGAGCACGCTCCAGTGTGGCAGCAGAGCGCGAGTTCAGTCTCCAGAATAAAATGATGCGTTTGATTACAAGCACTCAGTTTAGGTATATTTTATAATAATAAAGTTATGATACTTATACTAAAATAATTCAGTTTCTAATCCAGTTCGTTTTGTTTTAAATGGTTTGTTTTCTTATTTTTCTTGCTGACTAATGACTATCAAGTTTATGGTATATATATATATATATATATATATATATATATAATTATCGTCATTGGTATCGTTATCGCAATAAATACCTGAAATTATCGTGATAATTTTTTTAGGCCATATCGCCCATCCCTACTGTATAAATAGAAAAGAAACAGATTAAAGAAACAGTTTAGTCCATTCATCCAGAGACTGTAGAAACCATAGAATGTCTTGGGACTGATGTTGCTGCAAGAATTATAATTTCTTGACTGGGTGCTAATTCAGTAGCCACTATTTTAGTTTTGAAATAAATGTTCTAACTGGGTTAGAAGATGATGGCATAAAAGCCATGGAACTATAAGTTGGTTAGCCTTCAGATGAAAGATACGGAAAGATCTAAAGTAAATTGTCTAAGAGACCAATTTGAACTAAATTCAGCCTTGTGAACTAGGACTCAAAAAGAATAGAACAAGTCTTTTCAGTCAGAAGTTTTCAGAAAGGAAACAAGGAATATTAGCCTGAAAATTAATGTTTTGTCTTAAATGTAGTATTAACCCCTTTGCGGTCAAAGATCGGTGACGGCCCCACGTGTGACATTGTTTACAGTGATCGCTGGTTTACAATACATTTTATCAGGTAAAATGATCAAGTTGAGTTAAATTTATCAAGTTGTGTGAAAGATACAAGAATGCTGATTCAACCTGTGCAAGCATTATACAATCAAGATAACTTTATAGTAGTTTTTTGTTATTCTGTATGACCGTGAACAATTTCCTAAGACAATAAAAGTGGAGGGGGGTCCTTACCTTTTTGTGTCGTGGAACTGTAATGTTTGGCAATATAATGGTGACATCGACGTTTTTTCCATGGTAAGAGTCCAATACACGATTTCCATAGTAAATATTTGTCCAAAAGCATGCAAACTGGTATAAAAATCGATATAACTTCCATTGTTTACATCCTGCAAGCGCTGTTCACGGGGGCGCTGTCGTGTTTATTCGACAAACTGTCCACATCTAGCGCTTTATTCAATGAAATATAACTTATCACTGCATTTAGTAGAGTGTCTGTAAATAAATGAGAACAGCCCAGAAGATGTCCGATGAAAACTGGACACATAAACAAGTATATAAAAAAAAGTGGACAGGCGCTTTCAGTGACGTGCGATTACGCACAGGCAAACATAAGTGGGGAAAAAAGTAAAAAGACAGCAATGACAAACTATTGTGTTGTCATGTAACGTTAGCCTATGCCATAACGATTACGCCAATGTGTTGATTTGCATAATCTCGCGTGTAAAACATTGTTGTTTAGTGTGCGTAACAACTTGCTTCCTGGAAAATTTACGCACGCCCGCTGGGTGACGCAAATACAAGGGACGCACCTGCTGCCCACTAGCACTAGCACAGCCAGCATTCCCCAGCCATGCATTAGCCTCGTGCACATAAGTAGTTTTATCCTGCTGCTGCATCGGAGGAACTTATGCGAAGCAGTGATGAAGAAAATGTGGATTATTCGGAGGAGAGTGCTGTATCTAGCGTCGACTCGGAAGCGGAGGATATTTTTTGGAAGGTCTCGACCCTGATTTAGATCGGTAAGTGTCTAAACATTGTAGTGTTTTTTTTTCTTCGTTGTTTTCTAGTTTTCAGTTTCTCCACTGTTTCATCTTACGAATATATCAAATTGCTATGAAATTCCCTATTCATTTGCTGAGTTATAAACAAACTGTATACAATGCAACGTAACTTGATATTACTTTTATGAATATTGAGTTATGTATGTCGAAAGCAAGACAAAGTTCAGACAAATGTATCTGAGGAAAAATATGAAATAATATGTGTAATTTTTGGTGTGTAAGATTATCAGTTGTGTTAGGTGTATTTCTAATTCTTATTGTGTAATTCAACAGTGATGATGAAACTTCAGATGATGCCTCTGGACAGCAGCTAAATTGCTTTGTGTGAATGATCCTTTGTGTTTGAATAGATAAATGTAAACTGTAACTGTAAATGTGCCATCAGGGCAACAACAGGGTGGGTATTGCTTTATATTGCTGTGTAAATGATCCTTGGAATTTGAATATAAAATGTAAGATAGTGTAAATGTGCCATCAGGGCAACAACAGGGTGGGTATTGCTTTATATTGCTGTGTAAATGATCCTTGGAATTTGAATATAAAATTTGTAAGCTGGTGTAAATTTGCCATCAGGGCAACAACCAGGGTGGGTATGAAGGCACATTGCTTTGTGAATGATAATTTTAATTTCAGGTTTGAAAAGGCAAAAATATTTATACTTTGTGCAAGATTATCTGTTGTGTTGGGTGCATTTCTAATCCACTTGTGTAATTCAACAGTGATGGAATGTCAGATGGTGACTGGGCACCACATGCCTCTGGACAGCAGGCAAAGTGTCCTTCACTGGCTGCAGCATCTTCAGCTGCCTTCAGAAGTTCCAGGGCAGAGGAAAGAGAGTACATGTATGTACAGGTGGATGAGTGGGCTGAAGAAACCATCTAATCCAGTGGTAATACTTTTTCCCCATGCATACTGGACACTTTACCATTCACACTGATACCCAGACTCACCATGGTAATGCATATGTTTACATGCACTTTGTCTAAGTTGTTCTGTTTGCCCTGAATGTCCCTCATGTCCTGTCTTTTTGTACCGCTCCATTCAGATTATGTTCAGAGTATATGTACAGCATTTATGCAAAGTATAGGTATATATTTATTTTTTTATATATGTATTAGTTTTTTTATGTTTTATACAAAACATACATATTTTTGGGTAAATGTTTATCACTGTGTTGATTGCTTATAACTTAGTATATAGCTATGAACAACTGTTCCTAATTTTATAGACTTTATTTTATTTATAGACTTTTTATTTAATTTTTGTATTTAAACTTTATTTGCTAAATAATGTGTCTTTCTAAACCATTAAAAGACTGGAAGTGAACAAAGACTTTGTTACATTCCTTACATTAGCAAGTTACCAAGTGTTACTTTGGGGTCTTTTTGGAGCTCTTTCAAAAAATGAACATACTTGCATTTTTCTAAACTTTTAAGAGGAAAAAAATATACCAGATATAGTATATAAATTGTGCTTTGTCATATTGTAATGATAAAATGTTTGGAAATGATCAAATAGACTTCTTATACTTCACAGTAAAAGGTGGTTACCAAGTGTCCCTTTGGCATCTCCAAGTGGCCTTTTTGGAAAGGTGCCTAGACATGCACTGAAATAAATGGCTGTAAAAAGTTCATTTTTGCTCGTATCACCTTCAAATTTTAAACATATATTGATTAGACATATGGCTTTAGTTTGCTTATGTTTCCAGGCCCCTATGTATCTGCCTTTTGCATTTTTAATATCCATAAACAATTATTATGAAAAAAAAAAAAATTATCCATTGTGTTTGAGCTTTTTTCTCTCTCTATTAGTAATTGCTAGAGTAATTCTGAGTCTTTCATAGTAAACTGTCAAGTGTCAGCTTTCAAATGATACCTTGGTTTTGTGTGTAGTCCGGAGGACTTGTTCGCAGCAACCATTTTATTTTGGGTATGTCATTTTTCACTACCTGGCCAAAAATGGGGGTGACTGGTAAGGGGTTAAAAACTAAGCTGAGTTAGCAGACTAGAAAGAATAACATTGAACTGTTATTTAACATTGGATTGTTAGGAAATTGTTAGGAGTACAAGTAGAGTGTATTTTGTATTTTGTATTTTGGAAACATATTTGATTTGTCCGGGTATCTGAAATGGTCAGTCTAAAAGATTGCTGAGAATTTAAATCTGAATAAGCACCTTAACGGCTCTAACACCTTTTGTTCTGTTTCACACCTCTGAGGGCACATCTCCTGTACTTGCCATGGCTGAGTCTGCATGAAACAAGGGTAATGGCCCTGCATTGAGACCAACAACAGAAAGACATGGAACAGAACCTCCAAATGTTACTATTGATCAGATGATGGAAAATCTGAATGAATATTTGAACAAAAGGCTGGGACTAAGGAAGTGCCAGGGTGACATCTGCCAGAAGTACAACATTAGGCACTCAGAGAATGGACAATGGGCCTTGCTGGACATTAAAAGGGCTTATGGAAAGATGCAGCGCTCAAGAGCAAACACAAACAGAGATGGCTTGTCTGTAATTTTGGTCAAACAAATTCAACAGCATCTACAGAAGTGTGAGACTGACAAAGTACTACGTGATAAAGCAGAGAAAGCAAAGGTTCGAGCACTGGCTGAACAATTGCAGAATGAAAAGAAAGACAAAGAAAGACTACTAAATGAGAAGACCAAGTTGTTAAATTTGCTTTCCAAACGATTGGAATCAAAAGACTGTTCTGGAAAAAAAAGAGTCATTCCATAAGATCTAGCAGCAAAGCAGAACAAGAGTTTCTCTATCCATTTAGTGATCTCCAGAAGAATGAGGATCATCAAGACCTTTATCTGCTTAGAGAAAGTGACAACAGTTCCACAGTGAACTCTGACAGCGATGTAAACACACATGATGATATCAGAAAGGACAACTTGAAGGTTAGGATTGCTCCTGTAATTGTCAAAAACAGAAGGACTGAAGTTGAAATTGACAATGAGGAGGAGTATGAGGAAAATGGTGAACGACAAACTCGAACTGTCACAAAAGTGGTAAAGAAATATGTTCCACACAGAACATACCAGCCAGCTACTCCAGAGCAAGTTGACAAATGGTCAAAAGATTTGCCAGATGTATACAAACAACCACGGAAAGCTTGGCAATTTCTTCAGCGTTTGCAGAAAATATACAATTTGCACCCACTAGATGGAGTGATGATTGTTAATGTGAACTTAAGGGACAATGACCAAAAGAGATTAACAGTAAGTGTTGAAAGAAGGACTGGTGAGTCTCAAGCGAACATTGAGGCTGGATGGGAAGCTGTACGAACATTCTTGTTTGAACTGAAACCTGCAGAGGTTAATTGGGCTAAAATTACCTCATGCATGCAGAAGACAGGCGAAAGTGTTGCTGAGTATGAAGAACGCTTCATACAAATTTGGTTGGAATATGCCGGTGTGAACAACAATGAAGATCTCAGTAAAGATACCGGCATGCCTCTTAAAACCGCATTTGTAAATGGACTGAAACCTGAGATTTCTAAAGCCCTTAAAATCAGGTATGATGACTGGGACAGCATTGGAACAGCATTCATGCAGATTGTGAAATGGTCAGCAAAGATTGAAAGAACACAGGAAGTCAATCTCAGAGCTTTGCAAACCAAAACCTTATCATTCAACAACAGGACAACGGGGTATGAAGAACATGAATATGTGAGATACCCAAAAGCAAAAAGTCAAGGAAGAAGCAGGTACTGCAACGAAGAAGGACACTTGGTTCGTGATTGCAAGATGATTTTAACACATCAAAGTGATGATGATGACAACTTGTTGAAGAGGTTTCAGCAGCTGACAGACAAGCAAAAGCAGACTCTGCTGAAAGCTTTTGAGCCGCAGGAAAACTGAAGAACCTCTCTCTGCAGCACCAACTAGTGACATCTCATCCAACAACTGATGTACTCCATGTGTATGCAAATAAGACAAATGAAGACCCCATCCCAAAGGTGAAAGCATACACAGAAGTTTCAACAACTGAAGCCAAAGATGATGTCCTAGTAGACGGTACTGCTAAACAAGCCGTAAAGGAGAGAGGTGCACATACAGCGGCATTTAGACAACTTGAGCAAGACAGACAACCAGACAGTAAATAGATGCAGAATGAAGTGCACAAAGAAAAAACACCATTGATGGAAAATGGAGTTGAACTGCATGAAGACAACCAATGCAGTGAGGATGACCACAGGAAAACAGGACTATACTTCTTTGAACATGTCACAGGCCGGCCCATGCCCAATGAAAATCTAACATCTGACAGCCTTGTCCAAACTGATGAAAGACTCAGCCTGGCAGTACACAATGTGAAGGATAAAGTTTTGACACCTCCAAAGGGGGGCCATGGTAGAGTAACAATTAAAAAAACTCAGAGGTCAATGAAAGAATCCAGGTGGAAAAGCCCACATCAGGATCTCTTGGTAGCTGATGGAGCAGTTAAGGTGCAAAGAAAAGTGGATCGACGTGAGCCAGTGGGATTTGAAACATCTACCTAGAGATGAGGGATAGATGGCAGTAGTGTTTATCAGAGTCCAGAAATGGTGGGACTAGGGTTTTTAGGCTCTAGCTTGTCGCCTGAGGACGAAGACATAAACATACATCCACTGATAAACACAGTAGTGTCCTGCCAATATTAAATAGGGACAGTTTTAGGAGTAGTTAAGTGTTATTTGATTAAAATATTTTCCTTGGCAAGATACATTTCCCTTTTCTCTTTTGTGTGATTGCAGGTGTTTCAGCACTCCAGATGATGACCAAAGACGACCAACGCCTAGACCGCACTGCACTGGCCACCTAGCTGAACGTGCCTGAACGTCCACAGAAAACAACACTATCCACCACTTCCTCAAGACCACAATGTCAAAATAATAAAGGACTCAAGCATTCAGGAGGATGCAGTCTTCATCATAAACACTTATTCTGCCATTACATTAAGTAATCAAACCTGTATGCAGCATGCTGTATACATGATTTATGGAAGTTTGTTTTATGATCAAAAATGATCAGAGGAGGGATTGAAAGATTATGTGTATTTTCATTATCTTTAGTTAGATGCATTTACATTGTGACTGTGCCTCAGATGCAATCAACTCTGTGTTTGTAAAGGTGTGAACCAAATGGCCCATATAGACGTATGGCCCACAGAAACTGATGGGTGTGAATGACAAAGAAACAGCATTGCTCAGAGCAGATCACAGGGTAGATTGATCTCCTGTGGGAGGTCCTAACAGTGTTCTATTGTTTGTAACCCTTTTGTCTTCGTGTATAAAGTTCTGTCCCACAGACAGAACTTTGGGTTAAGATGTTTTGAAGGCTGAGACGCTAACATCGTTGCTGAAGAACTGTGCTACACTACTACCTTCAATAAATTCTTCTCCCCACAAGAACTCTGGTCAAGCTTACTTATTTTATGTATTAGAGAAATCTAATACATTGGCGAGCCACCCAAACGACTGCACGGCCAAATACAGCAAAATCTAACATAATATATAGAGTAAAACAAATTTCCAAATTCAACCTACCTTTCAGTCTGAGAAAATCGATTGATTCGAGCAGAAAGTTCAAGACGCTCGTGCGTCGTGACATCAGAAAAACATCTGACGCTGGATCCTTAAAGTTCAGGTGAGATGTTTGAGTAGTTGTGAATTTAGTGTTTAAGTTGAAAGAGTGTAACATTATTATTATAATAATGTCCAGCTTTTTCATCTCACTGACTTCCAACTGGTTGGAGTTTATCTACACTTAAGTTGGCAGGATTTTTTAAAATAATTTTTTTTTTTTTTTTTGTGGGACTAGAGGGAAGGGTCATGGGGAGCATGAATGCTAATGTGAATAAAGTGTTGAATGAGGGGACAGATGGATTGACATAGTCTAAGTTCCACCAGTGATGAAGCTGACCAAAAATAAACGTTGATTCAATGTTGTCTTTTTCAACACTGAAAAGCATTGAAATTTCAACATTGATTCAATATTATTTAACGTTGAATTTTCAATCTCAACCAAAATGATGATTCTGATGGAATTTCAACATTCAATCATTGTCACCTTGCTATCTGGGCTCTCCTCCGCCTCACCACCTCTCATTTTCGTACGCGGGTGGAGTGTGTTCTCCTCCGCCTCACCACCTCTCATTTTCGTACACAAGTAGAGTGTGCTCTCCTCTGTCTCACAACCTCTCATTTTCATACGCATGTGGTGGTGTGCTCTCTTCCGCCTCACCACCTCTCATTTTCGTACACAAGTAGAGTGTGCTCTCCTCCGTCTCACCACCTCTCATTTTCATACGCATGTGGTGGTGTGCTCTCTTCCGCCTCACCACCTCTCATTTTCGTACACAAGTAGAGTGTGCTCTCCTCCGTCTCACCACCTCTCATTTTCATACGCATGTGGTGGTGTGCTCTCCTCTGTCTCACCACCTCTAATTTTCGTACACAAGTAGAGTGTGCTCTCCTCCGCCTCACCACCTCACATTTTTGTACGCGGGTGGAGTGTGCTCTCCTCCGCCTCACCACCTCACATTTTCGTACGCGGGTGCCCTCTCGCCCACCTCACCACCTGCCAAACACTCAGATTTATTCTCTGGCAGTCTTTTCGTACACGGGTCTCCACTCACCCATGTTTGAGGAGGTTTTTACCTCCTGTGGGGAGCGAGTCACCCATCTCTCTCCCCAGTGTTCGTGCTGGACCCAATGGCACGCCAGAGCGGCCGCTCTGGTTTTAACGAGACGACCGTACCATCGAGGGGAGATAGGTCGGCCGGGGACCGGGACAATTGCGACACGGGCGGGGTTCCCCACACACGGGTCTCGCTCCGCCACAAGGGCGACTCGGCCGTTTTGCACCAAAGCATCAATCAAAATAAAAATGCAAATACAATATGGCTTTGTGCACTTATCAAATTGTAAAAGGCCGCGAGTTAATCAAGTATATAATCTGTTGTACTGCATGTTTCAAAGCAAAGAGGGGCACATGAGCAACTCTGTTTACACCTGGTATAATGATGTGTTTTGGTTGATCAGATCACAAGTGGACGATGCTAAATACAGGTGTAAACAGGGTCTAAAACATTTTGAGCTTGACCACTTCCAGAGGTAGTCGAAAACGATTAAATGTGTTTGAACAGCCACAAAAGACCGCCTACTGACCTAACGCATTAACATTATGGGATGCGCGCTTGCCAGACAGATTTATACTTTGTCGACTGAAGACCGAAGTTTGTTTTGAAGATGAAAAATGTACCTAACACAATGTTTTCCCACCATTCCTGATTTCTAACACACAATGAATGCAGTGATCCATATCTGCATGTGCTGTGAGTTTAAAGGATTAGTTCACCTTCAAATGAAAATGATTTTCCCCTGGATTTACTCACCCTCAAGCCATCCTAGGTGTATATGCCTTTCTTCTTTCAGATGAACATAATCTGAGAAATATTAATAAATATCCTGATGCATCCGAGGTTTATAATGGCAGTGAGCGAAGATCTGAAGTGTCTCCATTCACATCCATCCATCGTAAACGTGTACTCCACACGGCTCCAGGGGGCCTTCTGAAGTGAAGTGATGCGTTTGTGTAAAAACATTTAAAAAAAAAAAAAAAATCCATATTTAACAAGTTATGAAGTAAAATATCTAGCTTCCGCCAGACCACTTTCCATATTCAAGTTACGAAGAAAGTGTAAACTGGCGTCACGTCAATTAAGCTTTTTCCGTAAGTTGAATAGGGAAGGCGGTTTTGGGCAAAAGCTAGATATTTTACTTTATAACTTGTTAAATATGGATTTAACAAGTTATAAAGTAACTTGAAAGTGAACTAATCCTTTAAACATGCATTAGGAATGCACTTTAATGTTTTTAATGCATAAATAAGTTCACATTTAGCAGTATGAAACAGACAAAAAAAAAAAAATTAACTCCTTGGGGAAATCATATTTTTAAGCTTTATTACACTTCCCTGTGCTTAACGTAAATGCAAAGTGTATGTACATGGAATTAATTTTTAGTTTTATCTCCATCAAAATACTTCTATGTTATGCATATTTTTTTTTCTCTCTTACAGCTGAGAAAATTGATCAAGAAACCCTCCTTCTTTTAGATGATATCACACTGACCTCTCTGATCCCCATTATTGGACTTTGTTTAAAATTCAAGAAGTACCTCAAGAATTTGCTTGATGTAAGTAAAAGGTATTAGGTGTAGAAGGCATGGGGTACATCTGTTTTAAATGCAAAAGGTCTTTGGGACCTCATATTAGAGCTTTGTTTGCACATTTAAGGGTAGTACATCATGTATTTTCTACATCTAGTTATTTTCAGTGTGCTCAAGCTGGATGTCATCGCACATTCAGTCTTATTAGATCATTTAGAAGACACCTACTGGAGCATGTTAATGAAATTGGAGATGAAATGGAGGAAACCCCTTTAGTTGAGCCTGATGATGATTCATCAAATTCAGTTTTAGATGCTATGTTGAACAGTGTGATGAGGACTGGGATGAAATTGCTGAGGAACAATGTTATGAGTTAGAGGAAGAAAATATACGAGACAGAGTAGCTTTGTTTTTAGCGAAATTAAGATCAAATTCCTCTCAAACATTGAGTGCTGTTAATTTTGTGGTAGATCACACATCTAGCCTTATCAGTGATGTTGTTGGATCTCGACAGAGAAAATCTGTTTCCTTTTTAAGAGAGATAGGCCACAGTGAGAGTCCTGGGGGCCAGCAGCTTTTAGAGCATTTTGCATGTGCAGCTCAACCATTTCAGGGATTTGAGTCAGAGTACAAGCAAATGCAGTATTTTACTCAGTCTGGATGCTTTGTGCAGCCAGAGGAAGTACCTCTCCCTGGCTTTTCATACACTCAACAGAGAGACCCATCGACGGGGACTGTTAGACAAGTGGCAGTCCGAGACACTTTTCAGCGTGTTCCTCTAAAGCCTTTACTGAAGCAGGTATTAGAAAGTCCAGGAACGATGGAGAAAATCTTTGAGTGGCAAAATCAAGAAAGCACTGCTCTTGAAGATTTTAGAGATGGCACAATCTTTAAAACAAATTAACTCTTTTCCAAAGAGTTGTCCATTCCTCTTGTGCTTTACAATGATGATTGTGAGATGGTCAATCCACTTGGATTGAAAACATCAGTTCACAAGCTAGGTTTTGTTTATTTTACTCTTAAATGCTTGTGACCTGAGTATCTTTCTACAAGACAGACGATGTAAAAACCTATGGTATAAATGCTGTCTTAGATCCAGTTGTGTGTGACATTGAGGATCTGGAATTGGAAGGAATTCAGGTTGAGACAAAACATTTCAAGGGCACTGTCAAAGCAGGAGTCGCACAGGTTTGTGGGGATAACCTGGGTCTTAATGGCATCCTAGGCTACACAACATTTCTCAGGGAAAACCGTGTGTCGATGGTGTCGGGTACACAAAGAGGTTTTGAGAGGACAGACAGTTGAGGATCTGTCAGTAATGCACAACAGGGTTAACTACCATTCTGATCTACTTCAGAATAACCCAACTGAAACTGGCATCAAAAGAAAGTGTTCACTCAAACTGCAGTTCTACCATGTAACTGACAATGTTACTCCAGATGTCATGCATGACATTTTGGAAGGGGTTGGAGGTTATGAAACCAAGCTTGTTCTCAGTTCTTTGATTGAACAAAAACTCTTGACGCTTGATCAGTTGAATAATAGATTGACAAGCTTTGACTATGGTTTTTCTGATGGTCACAACAAGCCATCTGCTATCAAACCTCAGGATCTTAAAAACCCTGATGGGGCCATCAGACAGACAGCAGCACAGATGTGGTGCCTTCTAAGCCTGTTGCCTCTTATGATAGGAGATTTGATTCCAGAAGGCGAGAAACACTGGGAGCTACTACTTTCATTACTTAGCTGCATGGAGTTGATTTTCTCTCCAGCCTTGACTGCAGAGGCAGTAATATTTTTGCAGCATCTGATTGAGGAACACCATAGGCTGTTTTTGGAGCTTTATCCAGATAGGCATTTGAAGCCAAAACACCACTTTATGCTTCATTATCCTGGGGCCATCAGGAAACTTGGACCTTTGGTTCAGTTCTGGTGCATGCGTTTTGAGGCAAAGCAGGGTTTTTTCAAAAGACTAAGTCGCGTAGCCTGCAATTTTTGCAATATTTGTAAAACGCAGGCCAGATGATGTCGTGCTACATCTTGCTCTGGGAAGATGTTCTCGCATGACTTTGAAGTTGGTCCACGATACACCACATTCCTGGGACCTAGAGGATTGAGAAAGTAAAATGTGGATTTGAGGGAATTCCATTGTTCCCAGATGTCTATTTGCCATCGTGGATTAAATGCAAGGGAACTACTTACAGGTCAGGAATGACACTTTTTGTGTCTCACTCTGCTGATGGTGAGCCCCAGTTTGCAACCATTCAGAACATTGTGGTCATTGACTCCAAAGTCAAATTCATTGTGAAAAAATGGGATACAGTTGGATTTGACAGACATTTTTTTGCCTTCTCTGTGTCTCCTTCTTCTGCACTTGATGTGGTGGACATTCATTCTGTCGATGATCACCACCCTCTACATGTTGTGATGTCCTTAAAATAGAGAATGAGAATGATCATTACATTTCTCTGAGATACAGGCTATTTTAGGTGGGGGGAACAAAAATAACATTAGTTTAAAGGGATGGTTCACTCCTGATTTAAAATGTCCTGATAATTTACTCACTCCCGTGTCATCCAAGATGTTCATGTCTTTCTTTCTTTAATCGAAAACATTCCAAAATTTTTCTCCAAATTTTCCTCAATTTCATTTCGACTGAAGAAAGAAAGACATGAATATTTTGGATGACATGGGGGTGAGTAAATTATCAGGACATTTTAATTCTGGAGTAACGCAGTTCTTTAAATTATGCTTTCTACACCTCCTACCAAATACTACCTTCTTACAGGGGTAAACAATATTCTATTCATACAAAATATCAATGTATATCAAAGTCATCATGGGCACATCACAATACATGGAGAGGGTTTCTCAATTTGATGACATCATAAAAAAATCTTGTACATTGACTGAAAATAATGGTTTAGTCAAATTGGCAGAATTGTCGTTGCTGAAACAATATATTGTGCAGACCTAACGTATTGTAAAAATGCATACATGTACGTTACCAATCGATTTTTCTATTCGATTTTAAGGAATCAATCAAAGAACATGCAACTACGCCTACTATACCAAGGGAGCAGCAGCATGGTCCAGAGCACAGAATATCTGTGGAGCAAGTTGCAGCATTTGTAAGTTTTTCTTTTTTCTTTTTTTTTTTATTGATTTATTTAGTCTATTACTAGAAAAGGCCTGTCTATTTTTTTTGTTTTTCTGTTTTTGGATGAATTACAGAAACCTACATTTTGTAGCGATTTCGTAGAGATATTAAGTCAATTTATGGGTGGGACATATGAATATAATAAGTCAAAGCTTTATGACTGATTATTATGCATATACCGACCCAAGGTAATTTTCCACCAGACAACAGGTGGCTGTGAAATGAACAAGACCACTATTAAAGGGTGTCACGTGAAGGCTTCTTGCCTCCTGGGAGCATTGACTGTTTTGATACAATTTTTCATTTGGCCAATGGGAAAAGGGTTGACCATCAATTGGCAGAAGGCCATGAGAAATGATGTCAAAAGATGTACAGTAGCTGGAAGCTGGTCACCCTTACTAAGAAAATTCTCTTGCATAAGCAACACCTGCAATTATATTAGTGAAGTGTCTATGACAGAAAGGTCAGAGAGTACATGGGAAGAAGAGCCCCCGTAGATCATATCATGGAAAATAACTGTTAAGGTGAATATTACCAGCCAATGATATTACTTTGGTGTATTTTAAGAGATAAGAAAAAGCCAATGATATTAATTTGGTGTGTTTTTAAGAGATAAGAAAAATGTATAAAAACTGCGCCCCGGCTACGGGAGCCTCAGATGCGGAGCTGGCATCTCACTTTGTTGCTTGACAATAAAGTTAAATACTTCTGAGACCTGGAACTTCGACTCTGCAAGTTTTTCTTTGAGACCAGATCTGAAGGGACAAAGAGACATCGAATTTGCCACGACAGTATTCAGACCCCCTTACATTTTTCACTCTTTGTTATATTGCAGCCATTTGCTAAAATCATTTAAGTTCATTTTTTCCTCATTAATGTACACACAGCACCCCATATTGACAGAAAAACACAGAATTGTTGACATTTTTGCAGATTTATTAAAAAAGAAAAACTGAAATATCACATGGTCCTAAGTATTCAGACCCTTTGCTCAGTATTTAGTAGAAGCACCCTTTTGATCTAATACAGCCATGAGTCTTTTTGGGAAAGATGCAACAAGTTTTTCACACCTGGATTTGGGGATCCTCTGCCATTCCTCCTTGCAGATCCTCTCCAGTTCTATCAGGTTGGATGGTAAACGTTGGTGGACAGCCATTTTTAGGTCTCTCTAGAGATGCTCAATTGGGTTTAAGTCAGGGCTCTGGCTGGGCCATTCAAGAACAGTCACGGAGTTGTTGTGAAGCCACTCCTTCGTTATTTTAGCTGTGTGCTTAGGGTCATTGTCTTGTTGAAAGGTAAACCTTCGGCCCAGTCTGTGGTCCTGACCACTCTGGAGAAGGTTTTCGTCCAGGATATCCCTGTACTTGGCCGCATTCATCTTTCCCTCGATTGCAACCAGTTGTCCTGTGCCTGCAGCTGAAAAACACCCCCACAGCATGATGCTGCCACCACCATGCTTCACTGTTGGGACTGTATTGGACAGGTGATGAGCAGTGCCTGGTTTTCTCCACACTGCTTAGATTTAAGGCCAAAAAGTTCTATCTTGGTCTCATCAGACCAGAGAATCTTATTTCTCACCATCTAGGCAAACTCCATGCGGGCTTTCATGTGTCTTGCACTGAGGAGAGGCTTCCGTCGGGCCACTCTGCCATAAAGCCCCGACTGGTGGAGGGCTGCAGTGATGGTTGACTTTTTACAACTTTCTCCCATCTCCCAACTGCATCTCTGGAGCTCAGCCACAGTGATCTTTGGGTTCTTCTTTACCTCTCTCACCAAGGTTCTTCTCCCCCGATAGCTCAGTTTGGCCGGACGGCCAGCTCTAGGAAGGGTTCTGGTCGTCCCAAACGTCTTCCATTTAAGGATTATGGAGGCCACTGTGCTCTTAGGAACCTTAAGTGCAGCAGAATTTTTTTTGTAACCTTGGCCAGATCTGTGCCTTGCCACAATTCTGTCTCTGAGCTCTTCAGGCAGTTCCTTTGACCTCATGATTCTTATTTGCTCTGACATGCACTGTGAGCTGTAAGGTCTTATATAGACAGGTGTGTGGCTTTCCTAATCAAGTCCAATCAGTATAATCAAACACAGCTGGAGTGTCACAGCAAAGGGTCTGAATACTTAGGACCATGTGATATTTCAGTTTTTCTTTTTTAATAAATCTGAATTAAAAATTGGATGTGCCTAAACTTCCTTCAGTTAAACAAAGACAAAACTGAAGTCATTGCGTTTGGAAACAAAGATGAAGTTCTCAGTGACCATGTACCTTCACTCTAGAGGTCAAACAATTAAAAATCAAGTCAAGAATCTTGGTGTGATTTGAGTCAGACCTGAGTTTCAGTAGCCATGTAAAGACAGTAACTAAATCAGCATATCATCATCTCAGAAATATTGCAAGAATTAGATGCTTTGTCTCCAGTCAAGACTTAGAGAAACTTGTTCATGCTTTCATCACCAGCAGGGTGGATTATTGTAATGGCCTCCTCACTGGTCTTCCCAAAAAGACCATAAGACTGCTGCAGCTCGTACAAAATGCTGCTGCCAGGATTCTGAGCAGAACCAGAAAACATGAACACATCATACCAGTCCTCAGGTCCTTGCACTGGCTTCCAGTTGCATTTAGAATTGATTTTAAAGTACTGTTACTTGTTTATAAATCACTCAATGGCCTAGAACAGGGGTATTCAACTAAAATTTTAAATTCCAGTAACAGAAAATTTATTGAAGCAAAGGTCCGGAAGATCATAATGTCTAACTAGTTAGTGTGATATAAATTATATACATTATAAGTAGCCTAGTAGTTGTAGATCTGCATGTAATTGATTCCTGACTGTCAAATCAAATGAATTCAGTACAATTCAAAAACGTTTTGACAATATTTATTGTCACGTAAAATAGAACTGAACATATATGTAACTGTAGATATGTTCTCTGATTAGCTTGTAACACCTCCTCTTTTTTTTGGATGTTACTCTGAGGGGTTCAGCAGATTTGACATGTACTGATAAAATCTCTAAAACAAACAAATGATCTTTGCAACCTATTTTATTGCTCCCACAAGTGTTTATTTACAAGTACCACAAAGTCAATGAATGAAAGTCTTTTCAATGAGTCAGATAGGTGAAGTAAAACTTAGCGTTAGTCCAGTCTTTTGATGAGTTGATGAAGATGAAATGAGCTTTAAATCCAGCAGGTTATTTGAGTACGATGCAATGTTTGAAGTCCTATTATCCACAATGAGAGACAATCCTTCAGCGTCGTTGGAGTTGCCCACCATGTGGGTAAAGGCCTTGTTCTGTAGCCGCAATAACAGCTTGTCTTAAACTGGAAGTGTTACCACAATAAACACCATGATGTGACACAAATAAAGTCCTTTCTAGAAATAAATCAAGCAAATAGCTACCATTAGTGATCTTATTTCACAAACAACATGGGGAAATCAATCCATACTTACATTTGAGCAGGAACTTAAGAGTTCTCAAAAAAAAGGACATCAACAAGAAGAGCAAGCAGGTAGCTTGAGTAAAACCATGAGGCTTCCCTCTACCAAACAAGCTAGCTTCTTCTTTGGTGGCCAGGCTTATATGCCGGCTACCTCCAGGCACTAGCGCCCTCAAGCTGCTCCTAGTGGTACTACCATTGCTTTACCCACTACACACTAGGAAAACAATAATAATAATGAAGCTAAAATCCAACAATAAAAACAGGTAACACCTTGTCCGTTACAAGCTAAATAAAATAGAGCTACATTTCAAAATAAGAGAAAATAAATAAACAAAAAATGTTCAAACTTAAGCATGTTCTGACTATGAGTAAAGTTGACAATGAGTAAAGTTGGCCACATATTCAGAGATTTGAATTTCCCGGATCAATAACTTGTGAGCCAAATTACACAAATAACACCTCTTTTCAAATATTTCACACTCCACTGCTGGTTATACTATAACACTTATTTTGGAAAAATGTATTTTTGCATTTATTTTTTTGTATTTTTTTATTATGAAAAATAATGAATAACTTCACTGTAATACACTGCACTATTGACATTTTTCCAAAATAAGTGTTGTAGTATCTACTATCAAGACATCAGTGATGTGTGATCTGAATTTGGTGACAGTACAGTGTGTTACAATGAAGTTATTACATGTATTTTTCATAATGAAGTTCATAATTTCTTAGTAAAGTTATTGAATATATTTCATTATAAAAAAATTATTCAAAAATATATTTTTCCAAAATAAAGAGTAGTATAACCAGCAGTGATGTGTGAACTGAATTTGGTGACAATGCAGTGTGTAACATTGAAGTTATTGACTGTTTTTGTAGTAACGCTTTTCAGGTTTTGCACTTTGCAGACGGTCCCTTCGGATCTGTCTCTCAGCCGTCCGTTTTGTCCACTGCGGAGGAAAGCTTGTTTTGAGGAAAATTAAGTTGTAGCTGCTTGTCTACATTAAAAAGAGGTGTTATTTGTGTAGTAACATCGTTTATCTCAAGTTATTTATCTGGAAAATTTGAATCTGTGAAAATGCGGCCAACTTTACAGTTTCTCTACCTATCTCCGTCTCGCTCGTATTTTTCTCAACTTTCTCCGTCTCACTCGCCTGTTTCTCTCCTTTTCTCCATCTCTGTGATCTTCTGTTTCTCCCCCTTTGTTTTGTACATGTATCACTATCTTTCTTTTTCTTTCTACCGTCTTTTCATGTGTAATTACCGCCTTGGAATGCGTGGACTTGATTGGCTGAATAGTATCACGTGGGATAGCTTAACTCGCGTGCAATTGGTCTGTGCGTTTCATCATCATAAACCTTTACCGTAAAGACTACAAAAGCTGCGCCGGTAAAATAGCACCCCATCAGGTTTTAAATCATAACCTTCTGTTTTGGTTCGGGTCCGTACGGGACAGCTTCTGGGTCCGGACCCGGACCGCGGTCCGCCTGTTAGTGACCTCTGGCCTAGGACCTTAATACATTGCAGATATGCTCATAGAATATAAACCTAACAGATCACTCAGATCATCAGGATCAAGTCACTTAGAAATACCAAGGGTTCACTCAAAGCAAGGAGAGTCTGCTTTTAGCTGTTACGCCAGCCACAGCTGGAACCATCTTCCAGAAGAGATCAGTTGTGCTCCAACAGTAGCCACATTCAAATCCAGACTCAAAACACATCTTTTTATCTATGCATTTGCTGATTGAGCACTGTGCCATGTCCGAAATGTTTGCATTTTATTTTATATGTATTATCTTTTTATTCTTTTAATTCCTTTTTCTGTTTTTATTTCATTTTTAATGTATTTTATATCTTTTATGTATCATCTGGTTATCTCTGACTTTTAATGCATTTTAAATATTGCTGTCTGGTTGAAAGAGCTGGGAGAATTAGGAAGAAAGCATTTGTGATTAGGTTAACAGGTAGCAGTCCTGTCGTGTGAGGAAGATCCATTTAGATCTGCTCTGATGGATAGATCCGTTTAGATCCACTCTGACGGACAACAACAACAACAACAACAAAAAACTCCCTAAGGCTTCCTAGCTCATCCATCCAGATAGCAAAATTCTCTGTTTTTACTGTTATTTCTATTCCTTATGTTCTATTTTTATTATTCCTCTTTATGTAAAGCACTTTGAATTACCATTGTGTATGAAATGTGCTATACAAATAAAATTGCCTTACCTTGCCTTTTAGTCCAAGTACAGTTACAAAAGTCACTATGGCTTCATCAGTAGCTGAACAGTTTCCATGCCTTAAGGATTGCCAGGGTAAAGGCTATGTGAGTATAGTGTCTAACACAGGGATGTGATTTTGCTGTATTTATATGGATTTCTGTATTTCTGATCTCAGAAGTATGAGAAAAGTATTATTGCCGTTTTTTTTGTTTGTTTTTTTAAACCTGTGCTTGAAGGTTACAGCACTATCATATGTACACTTTGGACAAGTGGAAGAAATGCAAGGCTCGAAATTGTGACCATTTTAGTCACATATGCTCCCTAAATTTAATGTGTGCACCCTTAAAATATATTTGGGAGCATTTATGAGTGCGCATATAATTGTTGGGGTGCGACCCATTTTCATTTCTCTACAAAATGTTCACTAATTACAGCACAGTATGCGTCTGCTGTGAGCTGATACAGTGGCCGGTCTACCGTTCTATCATTCAACCAATTAAACTTCATCTTTATGTTCTTAAGTTTAAAGCAGACTTTAATGTTTGTTAATATTAGCCATCACTCACTCCCTTTCACTGCGCTTCATTGTCACATGACAGGGAGCTAGAACGCAAAATACAAAGAGCTGAAGAGAGAAGATGAAAGAACCGTTACACACGACTCAACATTAGCACTTGAATTTTTATATTTAAAACATGATACAGTTAAGCAACATTTCACGACCTAGAGTAAGCCTAGTTTTCCTGAATATCCTGAATAAAACATCACAATTGAAAATGTAACACTGATTTCATAACAGTTCAATGAACTGTAAAAAGTAGTTAAAATTAAATCACTTACATTTTAGACGCAATAGTGCCTGTTTTTGTTCTGTTTCAGCAGCAAAAATAGTTCCAAACAAAGTTCACAGCAGAACAAACGCGCATTTCATGACAACACAAAAAACAACTGCGTCATTATTGAATGAATCATCCGTTTGAACGAATCGTTTCAATCAATGACTCAATGACTCACTCATTAACATGGTCACCTGCCGTTAATTCATAATTATGTTAATCATTTATGGCTTATGATTTATCAATTTTAATTTTGATTCCATATATTTATGCACTCATATTTTCAAGTATTTACTTGTTATTGTACCCTTATGGTTATTCTTATTTTATCTTTAAGTGTATGTATGCTTGTTATATTCAATTGTTCTTCAAGTGTTCCAGTGTGACAGGTCACGTCGACACGTTTGTGGTTAGATATTGGACACCTGCCAAGTACTGCAGAAGTGATGTGTTTCAGAATTAGTTGCTCATTTGGACTTAATATGTCTGTTATTATTTCTGCTGACATTTGATCATGTAAGATTTGCAAAATTCCCTTAAGTGGGTCAAAACAACCCCTACAACTATTTTTGACACTGGACCAGTCTATGACATAATGGGTAAAACCATTTAACCTTTTCTTATTAGAACAAAAACATCAGTTTGAGTGAGATGTAAATTTCCCTATATGCTTATGGTATAAAACTGGCTGAGTCGTTGATAATTTAGCTTTTCTCTCCTTTGCTCTTTTCAGCTTCTGCTTTTCTCTCTTACCTGCAAATGTCTTAATTATTGTTCTTTTTGATCTTCATCCATTAGATACAATACTCTAGATTTTACAAAACTCTAAAATTGTAATATTAACTATTAATTAGCCTACTTCTTTCTGATTGTTATTTTTCCTTTTGGTTTTATTAAATATTTTCATTATCGATTAAAGTTTGCGTGCAAGGCTAAATTTAATTGAAAGGAATAAATACACAGGGTTCTTCTTACACGGGTGAGAGCACACCTGTGTAAGAAGAACCCCATGTGGTGAGACGGGTGAGAGCACACCTGTGTAAGAAGAACCCCATGTGGTGAGAGCACACCTGTGTAAGAAGAACCCCATGTGGTGAGAGCACACCTGTGTAAGAAGAACCCCATGTGGTGAGAGCACACCAGTGTACGAAGAACCCCATGTGGTGAGACGGGTGAGAGCACACCTGCGTACGAAGAACCCCATGTGGTGAGACGGGTGAGAGCACACCTATGTACGAAGAACCCCATGTGGTGAGAGCACACCTGTGTAAGAAGAACCCCATGTGGTGAGAGCACACCAGTGTACGAAGAACCCCATGTGGTGAGACGGGTGAGAGCACACCTGCGTACGAAGAACCCTATATGGTGAGACGGGTGAGAGCACACCTGTGTAAGAAGAACCCCATGTGGTGAGAGCACACCTGTGTAAGAAGAACCCCACGTGGTGAGACGGGTGAGAGCACACCTGCGTACGAAGAACCCCACGTGGTGAGACGGGTGAGAGCACACCTGCGTACGAAGAACCCTATATGGTGAGACGGGTGAGAGCACACCTGTGTAAGAAGAACCCCATGTGGTGAGAGCACACCTGTGTAAGAAGAACCCCATGTGGTGAGAGCACACATGTGTACGAAGAACCCCTATGTGGTGAGACGGGTGAGAGCACACCTGTGTAAGAAGAACCCCATGTGGTGAGAGCACACCTGCGTACGAACAACCCCAATGTGGTGAGAGCACACCTGTGTACGAAGAACCCTATATGGTGAGACGGGTGAGAGCACACATGTGTAAGAAGAACCCCATGTGATGAGAGCACACCTGTGTAAGAAGAACCCCATGTGGTGAGAGCACACCTGTGTAAGAAGAACCCCATGTGGTGAGAGCACACCTGTGTAAGAAGAACCCCATGTGGTGAGAGCACACCTGTGTAAGAAGAACCCCATGTGGTGAGAGCACACCTGTGTAAGAAGAACCCCATGTGGTGAGAGCACACCTGTGTACGAAGAACCCCATGTGATGAGACGGGTGAGAGCACACATGTGTAAGAAGAACCCCATGTGGTGAGAGCACACCTGTGTAAGAAGAACCCCATGTGGTGAGAGCACACCTGTGTAAGAAGAACCCCATGTGGTGAGAGCACACCTGTGTAAGAAGAACCCCATGTGGTGAGAGCACACCTGTGTAAGAAGAACCCCATGTGGTGAGAGCACACCTGTGTAAGAAGAACCCCATGTGGTGAGAGCACACCTGTGTACGAAGAACCCCATGTGATGAGACGGGTGAGAGCACACATGTGTAAGAAGAACCCCATGTGGTGAGACGGGTGAGAGCACACCTGCGTACGAAGAACCCCATGTGGTGAGAGCACACCTGTGTAAGAAGAACCCCATGTGGTGAGAGCACACCAGTGTACGAAGAACCCCATGTGGTGAGACGGGTGAGAGCACACCTGCGTACGAAGAACCCTATATGGTGAGACGGGTGAGAGCACACATGTGTAAGAAGAACCCCATGTGGTGAGAGCACACCTGTGTAAGAAGAACCCCATGTGGTGAGAGCACACCTGTGTAAGAAGAACCCCATGTGGTGAGAGCACACCTGTGTACGAAGAACCCCATGTGATGAGAGCACACCTGTGTAAGAAGAACCCCATGTGGTGAGACGGGTGAGAGCACACCTGTGTAAGAAGAACCCCATGTGGTGAGAGCACATCTGTGTAAGAAGAACCCCATGTGGTGAGAGCACACCTGTGTAAGAAGAACCCCATGTGGTGAGAGCACACCTGTGTACGAAGAACCCCATGTGATGAGATCACACCTGCGTACGAAGAACCCTATATGGTGAGACGGGTGAGAGCACACCTATGTACGAAGAACCCCATGTGGCGAGACGGGTGAGAGCACACCTGTGTAAGAAGAACCCCATGTGGTGAGACGGGTGAGAGCACACCTGTGTAAGAAGAACCCCATGTGGTGAGAGCACACCAGTGTACGAAGAACCCCATGTGGTGAGACGGGTGAGAGCACACCTGTGTACGAAGAACCCCATGTGATGAGATCACACCTGCGTACGAAGAACCCTATATGGTGAGACGGGTGAGAGCACACCTATGTACGAAGAACCCCATGTGGCGAGACGGGTGAGAGCACACCTGTGTAAGAAGAACCCCATGTGGTGAGACGGGTGAGAGCACACCTGTGTAAGAAGAACCCCATGTGGTGAGAGCACACCAGTGTACGAAGAACCCCATGTGGTGAGACGGGTGAGAGCACACCTGTGTAAGAAGAACCCCACGTGGTGAGACGGGTGAGAGCACACCTGCGTACGAAGAACCCTATATGGTGAGACGGGTGAGAGCACACATGTGTAAGAAGAACCCCATGTGGTGAGAGCACACCTGTGTAAGAAGAACCCCATGTGGTGAGAGCACACCTGTGTACGAAGAACCCCATGTGGTGAGACGGGTGAGAGCACACCTGTGTAAGAACAACCCCATGTGGTGAGATCACACCTGCGTACGAAGAACCCTATATGGTGAGACGGGTGAGAGCACACCTATTTACGAAGAACCCCATGTGGTGAGAGCACACCTGTGTAAGAAGAACCCCATGTGGTGAGACGGGTGAGAGCACACCTGTGTAAGAAGAACCCCATGTGGTGAGAGCACACCTGCGTACAAAGAACCCTATATGGTGAGACGGGTGAAAGCACAGCTGTGTAAGAACAACCCCAATGTGGTGAGAGCACACCTGTGTACGAAGAACCCTATATGGTGAGACGGATGAGAGCACAGCCGTGTACGAAGAACCCCATGTGGTGAGAGCACACCTGCGTACGAAGAACCCTATATGGTGAGACGGGTGAGAGCACACCTGTGTACGAAGAACCCCATGTGGTGAGACGGGTGAGAGCACACGTGTGTACGAAGAACCCTATATGGTGAGACGGGTGAGAGCACACCCGTGTACGAAGAACCCTATATGGTGAGACGGGTGAGAGCACACATGTGTAAGAAGAACCCCATGTGGTGAGAGCACACCAGTGTACGAAGAACCCCATGTGGTGAGACGGGTGAGAGCACACCTGTGTAAGAAGAACCCCACGTGGTGAGACGGGTGAGAGCACACCTGTGTAAGAAGAACCCCATGTGGTGAGAGCACACCAGTGTACGAAGAACCCCATGTGGTGAGAGCACACCTGTGTAAGAAGAACCCCACGTGGTGAGACGGGTGAGAGCACACCTGCGTACGAACAACCCCAATGTGGTGAGAGCACACCTGTGTACGAAGAACCCTATATGGTGAGACGGGTGAGAGCACACCCGTGTACGAAGAACCCCATGTGGTGAGACGGGTGAGAGCACACCTGTGTAAGAAGAACCCCATGTGGTGAGAGCACACCTGCGTACAAAGAACCCTATATGGTGAGACGGGTGAAAGCACAGCTGTGTAAGAACAACCCCAATGTGGTGAGAGCACACCTGCGTACGAAGAACCCTATATGGTGAGACGGGTGAGAGCACACATGTGTACGAAGAACCCCATGTGGTGAGACGGGTGAGAGCACACCTGTGTACGAAGAACCCCATGTGGTGAGACGGGTGAGAGCACACCTGTGTAAGAAGAACCCCATGTGGTGAGAGCACACCAGTGTACGAAGAACCCCATGTGGTGAGAGCACACCTGTGTACGAAGAACCCTATATGGTGAGACGGGTGAGAGCACACCTGTGTAAGAAGAACCCCATGTGGTGAGAGCACACCTGTGTACGAAGAACCCCATGTGGTGAGAGCACACCTGTGTACGAAGAACCCCATGTGGTGAGACGGGTGAGAGCACACCCGTGTACGAAGAACCCCATGTGGTGAGACGGGTGAGAGCACACCTGCGTACGAAGAACCCTATATGGTGAGACGGGTGAGAGCACACCTGTGTACGAAGAACCCCATGTGGTGAGACGGGTGAGAGCACACCTGCGTACGAAGATGAGAGGTGGTGGTGAGATAGTTACCATGTTTTCACCATGAGTCATCTGACTCCTGGTATATTGTCAGTTTCTGGGTGGTTGATCTGATTATCAATAAATATTCATATTTTGATTATTGAAGTCGATTGCTGTAGATGTGTTATTTTATTAGTTTTAATTAGTACAATTTAATTTACAACCCATTTTTGGGTTACATCAACACAGCCTTGTAGTAATTTTTAACCAATAATTGGGTTAAAAATGACAACCCAACGTGCTGGGTCAAACATTTAACCCAAATCGTTGGGTTAAAACAACCCAGCACTGGGTTCGTCCCTTTTTGACCCAGATTGGGTTGTTTTTAACCCAGCATTTTTTAGAGTGCATGCTCCTCTGTTTTTAACTCACTTGCACTTTATTGCACCATGCAATTGACAAAATAAATGTTGTATTTTTCTAGAATTCAGTGGGCGGTCAGCCATTTTTTTCTGAATATGTAAAATGACATTTACTAAATATGTAAAATGACACGAGATATTATGTCTTATTTATGTCAAAATTATTTGACCCCTCCCCAGAAAAAATTTTTTTTTTTTTGCTTAATACAAGCTATATTATCTACCATGTGGGGTAAGAAAAATAATCTTAATCTGTATTGTATAAAGCACTAAATAAATAAAGATGACATGAATACCTTTTGCTTGCAGTTTAAATGTTTTATTATTCATACCACAATAGTAAATAAGTCTCTTTACTGAAATTGTATTATCTATATAAAGATAAAATTGTCTATTCCTTTTAAATGGACAGCAATATGAAAAAAAAAATCCTTGAAAAATATATTTAATTGGGGTCTACAAAAGTCTAACAATAAAATGACACGAGATATTATGTCTTATTTTCTGGGGAGGGGTCAAAAATAAGTGAGATTCACTGTAAAACAAAGAGAAAACAACAACGAGTGTGTGAGATTCACTGTAAAACAAAGAAAACAACGAGTGTGTGAGATTCACTGTAAAACAGAGAACAACAACAACAACAACGAGTGTGTGAGATTCACTGTAAAACAGAGAAAACAACGAGTGTGTGAGATTCACTGTAAAACAAAGAGAAAACAGCAACAACGAGTGTGTGAGATTCACTGTAAAACAGAGAACAACAACGAGTGTGTGAGATTCACTGTAAAACAAAGAGAAAACAGCAACAACGAGTGTGTGAGATTCACTGTAAAACAGAGAACAACGAGTGTGTGAGATTCACTGTAACACAAAGAGAAAACGTGTGTGAGATTCACTGTAAAACAGAGAACAACAACGAGTGTGTGAGATTCACTGTAACACAAAGAGAAAACGTGTGTGAGATTCACTGTAACAAAGAGAAAACAACGAGTGTGTGAGATTCACTGTAAAACAAAGAAAACAACGAGTGTGTGAGATTCACTGTAAAACAGAGAACAACAACAACGAGTGTGTGAGATTCACTGTAAAACAGAGAACAACAACAACAACGAGTGTGTGAGATTCACTGTAAAACAGAGAACAACAACGAGTGTGTGAGATTCACTGTAACACAAAGAGAAAACGTGTGTGAGATTCACTGTAAAACAGAGAACAACAACGAGTGTGTGAGATTCACTGTAACACAAAGAGAAAACGTGTGTGAGATTCACTGTAACAAAGAGAAAACAACGAGTGTGTGAGATTCACTGTAAAACAGAGAACAACAACAACGAGTGTGTGAGATTCACTGTAAAACAAAGAGAAAACAATGAGTGTGTGAGATTCACTGTAAAACAAAGAGAAAACAACGACTGTGAGAGATTCACTGTAACACAAAGAGAAAACAACGTGTGTGAGATTCACTGTAACAAAGAGAAAACGAGTGTGTGAGATTCACTGTAAAACAAAACAACAACGAGTGTGTGAGATTCACTGTAAAACAAAGAAAACAACGAGTGTGTGAGATTCACTGTAAAACAGAGAAAACAACGAGTGTGTGAGATTCACTGTAAAACAGAGAACAACAACGAGTGTGTGAGATTCACTGTAAAACAAAGAGAAAACAACGAGTGTGAGATTCACTGTAAAACAAAGAAAACAACGAGTGTGTGAGATTCACTGTAAAACAAAACAACGAGTGTGTGAGATTCACTGTAAAACAAAGAAAACAACGAGTGTGTGAGATTCACTGTAAAACAAAGAGAAAAACAACGAGTGTGTGAGATTCACTGTAACACAAAGAGAAAACAACAACGAGTGTGTGAGATTCACTGTAAAACAAAGAGAAAACAACGAGTGTGTGGTGATTCACTGTAAAACAGAGAACAACAACGAGTGTGTGAGATTCACTGTAAAACAAAGAGAAAACAACGAGTGTGAGATTCACTGTAAAACAAAGAGAAAAACAACGAGTGTGTGAGATTCACTGTAAAACAGAACGAGTGTGAGATTCACTGTAAAACAAAGAGAAAACAACGAGTGTGTGAGATTCACTGTAAAACAAAGAAAACAACGAGTGTGTGAGATTCACTGTAAAACAAAGAGAAAAACAACAACAACGAGTGTGTGAGATTCACTGTAAAACAAAGAGAAAACGAGTGTGTGAGATTCACTGTAAAACAAAGAGAAAACAACGAGTGTGTGAGATTCACTGTAAAACAAAGAGAAAACGAGTGTGTGAGATTCACTGTAAAACAAAGAGAAAAACAACGAGTGTGTGAGATTCACTGTAAAACAAAGAGAAAAACAACGAGTGTGTGAGATTCACTGTAAAACAGAACAACGAGTGTGAGATTCACTGTAAAACAAAGAGAAAACAACGAGTGTGTGAGATTCACTGTAAAACAAAGAAAAACAACGAGTGTGTGAGATTCACTGTAAAACAAAGAGAAAACAACGAGTGTGTGAGATTCACTGTAAAACAAAGAGAAAACAATGAGTGTGTGAGATTCACTGTAAAACAAAGAGAAAACAACGAGTGTGTGAGATTCACTGTAAAACAAAGAGAAAACAACAACAACAACGAGTGTGAGATTCACTGTAACAAAGAGAAAACGAGTGTGTGAGATTCACTGTAAAACAAAGAGAAAACAACGAGTGTGTGAGATTCACTGTAAAACAAAGAGAAAACAACAACAACAACAACAACGAGTGTGTGAGATTCACTGTAACAAAGAGAAAACAACGTGTGTGAGATTCACTGTAACAGAGAAAACAACGAGTGTGTGAGATTCACTGTAAAACAAAGAGAAAACAATGAGTGTGTGAGATTCACTGTAAAACAGAGAACAACGAGTGTGTGAGATTCACTGTAAAACAAAGAGAAAAACAACGAGTGTGTGAGATTCACTGTAAAACAGAACAACGAGTGTGAGATTCACTGTAAAACAAAGAACAACAACAACAACAACAACAACATGTGTGAGATTCACTGTAAAACAAAGAGAAAAACAACGAGTGTGTGAGATTCACTGTAAAACAGAGAAACGAGTGAGATTCACTGTAAAACGGAAAAACAATGAGTGTGTGAGATTCACTGTAAAACAGAAAAACAAGTGTGATATTCACTGTAAAACAGATAAACAATGAGTGTGTGAGATTCACTGTAAAACAAAGAGAAAACAATGAGTGTGTGAGATTCACTGTAAAACAGAGAACAACGAGTGTGTGAGATTCACTGTAAAACAAAGAGAAAACAACGAGTGTGAGATTCACTGTAAAACAAAGAGAAAAACAACGAGTGTGTGAGATTCACTGTAAAACAAAGAGAAAAACGAGTGTGTGAGATTCACTGTAAAACAGAAAACGAGTGTGTGAGATTCACTGTAAAACAGAGAAAACAACAACGAGTGTGTGAGATTCACTGTAAAACAAAGAGAAAACAACGAGTGTGTGAGATTCACTGTAAAACAGAGAACAACGAGTGTGTGAGATTCACTGTAAAACAAAGAGAAAACAACGAGTGTGAGATTCACTGTAAAACAAAGAGAAAAACAACGAGTGTGTGAGATTCACTGTAAAACAAAGAGAAAAACGAGTGTGTGAGATTCACTGTAAAACAGAAAACGAGTGTGTGAGATTCACTGTAAAACAGAGAAAACAACAACGAGTGTGTGAGATTCACTGTAAAACAGAGAAAACGAGTGTGTGAGATTCACTGTAAAACAAAACAACGAGTGTGTGAGATTCACTGTAAAACAAAGAGAAAACGAGTGTGTGAGATTCACTGTAAAACAAAGAAAAACAACGAGTGTGTGAGATTCACTGTAAAACAAAGAGAAAAATAACGAGTGTGTGAGATTCACTGTAAAACAAAGAGAAAAATAATGTGTGAGATTCACTGTAAAACAAAGAGAAAAATAACGAGTGTGAGATTCACTGTAAAACAAAGAAAAACAACGAGTGTGTGAGATTCACTGTAAAACAAAGAAAACAACAACGAGTGTGTGAGATTCACTGTAAAACAAAGAAAAACAACGAGTGTGTGAGATTCACTGTAAAACAAAGAAAACAACGAGTGTGTGAGATTCACTGTAAAACAAAGAGAAAACAACAACAACAACGAGTGTGAGATTCACTGTAACAAAGAGAAAACGAGTGTGTGAGATTCACTGTAAAACAAAGAGAAAACAACGAGTGTGTGAGATTCACTGTAAAACAAAGAGAAAAATAACGAGTGTGTGAGATTCACTGTAAAACAAAGAGAAAAATAATGTGTGAGATTCACTGTAAAACAAAGAGAAAAATAACGAGTGAGATTCACTGTAAAACAAAGAGAAAACAATGAGTGTGTGAGATTCACTGTAAAACAAAGAGAAAAACAACGAGTGTGTGAGATTCACTGTAAAACAAAGAAAAACAACGAGTGTGTGAGATTCACTGTAAAACAAAGAGAAAACAACAACGAGTGTGTGAGATTCACTGTAAAACAAAGAGAAAACAACGAGTGTGTGAGATTCACTGTAAAACAAAGGGAAAACAACGAGTGTGTGAGATTCACTGTAAAACAAAGAGAAAACAACAACAACAACAACAACGAGTGTGAGATTCACTGTAACAAAGAGAAAACGAGTGTGTGAGATTCACTGTAAAACAAAGAGAAAACAACGAGTGTGTGAGATTCACTGTAAAACAAAGAGAAAACAACAACGAGTGTGTGAGATTCACTGTAACAAAGAGAAAACAACGTGTGTGAGATTCACTGTAACAGAGAAAACAACGAGTGTGTGAGATTCACTGTAAAACAAAGAGAAAACAATGAGTGTGTGAGATTCACTGTAAAACAGAGAACAACGAGTGTGAGATTCACTGTAAAACAAAGAGAAAAACAACGAGTGTGTGAGATTCACTGTAAAACAGAACAACGAGTGTGAGATTCACTGTAAAACAAAGAACAACAACAACAACAACAACAACATGTGTGAGATTCACTGTAAAACAAAGAGAAAACGAGTGTGTGATTCACTGTAAAACAGAGAAACGAGTGAGATTCACTGTAAAACGGAAAAACAATGAGTGTGTGAGATTCAGTGTAAAACAGAAACGACTGAGATTCACTGTAAAACAGAGAAACGAGTGAGATTCACTGTAAAACAGAAAAACAGTGAGTGTGTGAGATTCACTGTAAAACAGAGAAACAAGTGTGATATTCACTGTAAAACAGATAAACAATGAGTGTGAGATTCACTGTAAAACAAAGAGAAAACAATGAGTGTGTGAGATTCACTGTAAAAGAGAAAACGAGTGTGTGAGATTCACTGTAAAACAGAGAACAACAACGAGTGTGTGAGATTCACTGTAAAACAAAGAGAAAACAACGAGTGTGAGATTCACTGTAAAACAAAGAGAAAAACAACGAGTGTGTGAGATTCACTGTAAAACAAAGAGAAAAACGAGTGTGTGAGATTCACTGTAAAACAGAGAAAACAACGAGTGTGTGAGATTCACTGTAAAACAGAGAAAACCAGTGTGTGAGATTCACTGTAAAACAAAACAACAACGAGTGTGTGAGATTCACTGTAAAACAAAGAGAAAAACAATGAGTGTGTGAGATTCACTGTAAAACAAAGAGAAAAATAACGTGCGAGATTCACTGTAAAACAAAGAGAAAAATAACGAGTGTGTGAGATTCACTGTAAAACAAAGAGAAAAATAACGTGAGATTCACTGTAAAACAAAGAAAACAACAACGAGTGTGTGAGATTCACTGTAAAACAAAGAAAACAACAACGAGTGTGTGAGATTCACTGTAAAACAAAGAGAAAACAACGAGTGTGTGAGATTCACTGTAAAACAAAGAGAAAAACAACAACAACGAGTGTGTGAGATTCACTGTAAAACAAAGAGAAAACAACGAGTGTGTGAGATTCACTGTAAAACAAAGAGAAAACAACGAGTGTGTGAGATTCACTGTTGTTAGATTTTGCTGTATTTGGCCGTGCAGTCGTTTGGGTGGCTCGCCAATGTATTAGATTTCTCTAATACATAAAATAAGTAAGCTTGACCAGAGTTCTTGTGGGGAGAAGAATTTATTGAAGGTAGTAGTGTAGCACAGTTCTTCAGCAGCGATGTTAGCATGTCAGCCTTCAAAACATCTTAACCCAAAGTTCTGTCTGTGGGACAGAACTTTATACATGACATCAAAAGGGCTACAAACAATAGAACACTGTTAGGACCTCCCACAGGAGATCGATCTACCCTGTGATCTGCTCTGAGCAATGCTGTTTCTTTGTCATTCACACCCATCAGTTTCTGTGGGCCATACGTCTGTATGGGCCATTTGGTTCACACCTTTACAAACACAGAGTTGATTGCATCTGAGGCGTGGTCCCAATGTAAATGCATCTAACATAAGATAAGGAAAATACACAATCTATCACTGTAAAACAAAGAGAAAACAACGTGTGTGAGATTCACTGTAAAACAAAGAGAAAAATAAGTGTGAGATTCACTGTAAAACAGAGAAAACAACAACGAGTGTGTGAGATTCACTGTAAAACAAAGAAAACAAGTGTGTGAGATTCACTGTAACACAAAGAGAAAACAACAACGAGTGTGTGAGATTCACTGTAAAACAAAGAGGAAACAACAACGAGTGTGTGAGATTCACTGTAAAACAAAGAGGAAACAACGAGTGTGTGAGATTCACTGTAAAACAAAGAAAAACAACGAGTGTGTGAGATTCACTGTAAAACAAAGAGAAAACAACAACAACGAGTGTGTGAGATTCACTGTAAAACAAAGAAAAACAACAACAACGAGTGTGAGAGATTCACTGAAAAACAAAGAAAAACAACGAGTGTGTGAGATTCACTGTAAAACAAAGAGGAAACAACAACGAGTGTGTGAGATTCACTGTAAAACAATTACAATATAATATATATTTTAAAGTTGATCAGGCTAAAGTGCGTGTTCGGTGTAGCAATCACCTGCGAACCGCTGAAGTTTCTGTGGTGAACTGGCTTCTGCACTCAGATTCACGCAGCTGTGTATGTTGTTTGTGGTAACGGTGAAAACAATGTTTAGTACATCAGCGTAAATGTATATAAAACTGGACTGAAACATATACTTTTATACACCAAGAGACATTTCAAAACATTTCACCAGTACTTTCAAGACCTTTTCTGTCCTACAAATGTGTCGTATTTATGATAATCCACACAGCTTTCAGTTGATGATAATGTTTGAAGTTATTAATAATGAAACATGAATGAATGAGAAAGTAAAAAGCGGGATGTGCTCAGGCATGAGCAGGGATAGGCTGAGCCCACCCAAACGTCTACCTTGCCCCCACCCAATCAGAATTGAGGATAGAGTTAATCAGTTTTTTTATGATTTGTGCATTGAATGAAAACCATCAACAACAAAAAAAAGAGGGAAGTTTGCAGTAGGCAAATTTTTTTTTAGCTGAATGCAAATAACGAGGCGCGTTTATACAAGCTCTTAATCATACATTATGACTATGCAAGCTTGTTTCCACTAACAGAATAAAAAAAAAAAAGGTAATTGCAACATACTTTACCTTTTTATCTCACTATTCTGACTTTTTTCCTCGCAATTACGAGTTTATATCACAATTATGTAAACTCACAATTGCGAGAAAAAAAAAAAATCATACATTATGACAAATTGTTCACAAACTTGACAAACAAAAAGTCAATCATTGGAACTATTTTAATGTTTTGTTTTACTATTTGAAAATAAAAATATTAGTCAAAGATAAAGTCAGTGAACAACAAAGAAATCCATCATGATTCAATCATGATTCGGATCGCGTGTCAAACCGCCAAACTGCTGAAGTCACATGACTTTGGCGCTCCGAACCGCTGATTCGACACTGATTCATAATGCTCCGAAGCTTCCTGAAGCAGTGTTTTGAAATCAGCCATCACTATATAAGTCGTTTTGTTTTTTTGGCGCACCAAAAATATTCTCGTGGCTTTATAATATTAATATTGAACCACTGTACTCACATGAACTGATTTAAATATGTTTTTAGTACATTAATGGATCTTGAGAGAGGAAATGTCATTGCTGGCTATGCAGGCCTCACTGAGCCATCAGATTTCATCAAAAATATCTTAATTTGTGTTCTGAAGATGAACGAAGGTCTTACGGGTGTGAAACGGCATGAGGGCGAGTAATTAATGACAGAATTTTCATTTTTGGGTGAACTAACCCTTTAATTATTTTGCAGTTAACATATTCTTTGCAATTTTTAGTATTGCATTAATATTGAGGGGACAACAGTGAGGGGAGACAAGACAACGGCGTGCACAGGCGAAGATAACTTACCTGCTTTTCTGTAATTAGAAAACTTTATTTAACATAACAGCCGTTAATGCACAAAAATTAGTGTCACATAAATGCCTGAAATGAGCTAGTTCATGCAGTGTATGTAGTTTAATGTATGTAGTTTATGTAGCTATTTCTTAGAGACAAGCTCACAGACTCACGTAAGATAATCCATCATGTCCTGTCCAAATAAAGATGTAGCTTTGCACAAATTAATAACACAGCCATGAATGAGCACATGCTGGAAATAAAAGTGCTGAATTTAATTCTCTGTCATCTGTTCATCATTAGTCTCGTGAGGTCGACTGTATTTGTTCACTCAGCGGGTTGATAGGAAATGCTCCAGCACGGCTATGGAACTTTTAATAAGATTTGCTTGTTTAAAACACGATTATATAGTAAATGTTTATATAATTAAGATTAATTCACTAATAAACATCCAAGTAAACACAACTCTATAGAAATTATTTCTCTCCGCGAGCGATCACAGTTTGAGATTAGTTCTGTGTAAATGCAGAGGTAAACAGTGCTTTGATATTTCATAATCTAGATCGACAAAAACATCATCATAATTCTGATATAACATACCAGTTGAGAAATGCAATAAAATACGACGTTTGGTTTGTTATATTCCAATAATCCACAGAATATTATTCAGTTATTTAACATTTATTCTTCACACTTTAGCCTATTAAACAGCTTAAAAATCTACTAAAACTAATTTAAAATGAAGTACTACATTTCTGCAAAGCTGATATGACTCCTGTCTTTAATGTTTTCAAATGGAGTAAATAAATGAGACATTCTTCATTTATTGTTAGCATTAGTGTTGCTGCTGATGCTTTTTATAAATTCAATTATTTTTTTGATATGAAGATTAAAATTAACACGAAAGACTACTAATTTTCAACAAAAACTGCTATTTTTTGCACTTTCAGACCCTCTATTTATTGGTGTATAAATAAAATTGTTTTGTTTTCTATGTAAGGAGGGAGTGATTGTTATAAATAAAATGGTCTGTTCAGTTCAGTGGTGTTGTAATTGTGTCAAAAACAGAAGTATAACAGTAAATTAATATCGGTTCTGCATTATCGGGCACATAAACACACAAATTATCGGTATCAGTTCTAAAAATCAGTATCGGTTGATCACTAATCATCACTGAAAATACCACTCTCACGTGTCAAAACTCCTGAACATTCAACTAATGTGATTGTTTTGTGATAAACTCTTTGTTCTTGACTGAAGAAAAACCCAAGAAAAACAAATATTCTCCAGGACAATTTTACATTTTCTCTAATTTTCCATTTGTTTCCCAGGACTGGAAAATTTGTCATCAATTTTCCAGGTTTTCCAGGATGAGTAGGAACCCTGGTTAAAGAATGAAGTGTGACGCCTCCTACTGTTCATGACTTGCCTGAGCTGCAGAATGAAGCTGAAATCACAGGATCAGTTTCTTTCACCTTCACAGAAGTGTCCATGGTGTGAGTATCTCTGATGTAAACAGTGTCTCTGATGGAGAGATGAGGAGAGACACACTTTCACTGGCTCTGTTTCCATCCCTCACTGACTTGTGTTCATGCACAAACAACATTACACAAATATATCAAATAAATCAATAAAACAACTATGGTTCCTGACTAGGGTCCAATACACCTGCTGTGATATCATCAGACAACAAGGTGCAACGTCCTCAAAGCTCGACATGCTCAAGGAAATGAGGTCATCATCATCAACAGCAAAACTCAATCACTCAATGAATCAATACATTCAAACACTTTGTTGAGAGCGAGGAAACATGAGGAGGATCTAGACTTACCTGAAGAGAGAAGATGATGAGAAAATAAACCTGCTCAAAAGATCCACAAAGAGAAAACAACAACGAGTGTCTGAGAACACAAAGACAACATCTTCAATGTGTAATGTGGTCAAATTAATCAATTATCCACTTAGCATCCATTAACATCTTATAACACATTAATTTGGAACAAAAACGCTCACGAACAGATTAAAATCAGCATTAAGATTTCACTTCGCTTCTCTCAAAATGGCGGATCTCTAATCCTCTCAACGCTGAGCTGAAACATGTGTTACCTCAATAACTGGATACACAAATCACAATTCTGTCATCATTAGCCTTTCATCAGTACTGGAGCACAGATCCGCCTGGAGGCTGCGCGCCGCACTGGACAGCGCAGAGAGAATACTGTACTGAAGCGCAGAGCAGAATCGATTCAAGGGTCAAATCAAATCATCTTCATTTATATAGCGCTTCTTACAGATTGTTTCAAAGCAGCTTCACAGTGATAATAGGAAAATTAATAGACAGAGTTTGTTCTGGCTTTACAGCAGCTCCAAGATAAAGTTTATCAAGCTAAAGTTTTTGATTGAATCCCTTTCATTGTAAAAAATCATTAATTATTAACTTAAAAGATTAAATGACACCTTTTAACTGAAAACAGTACAGAAACTTTTAATGCGTCTTGCCGTTCATTATACGTGTTTAAGGGTAGACTATGAAATAACACTTTGAACAATATAGCCAGAGATGAATATATATTTTTATATTTATTGCCATCTATTACCATCATAAATTAATTAGTAAAATAAACTATACTTAAAATAGCTATATCTTATTAAATATAGGCATGCCATTTGTTAATTTAAAATCTTAAATTTAGTCAATACAATTATAGTTTGACATTATTTTGTTTCAGTCAAAGGCAACAAACTCTGTCTATTAATTTTCCTATTATCACTGTGAAGCTGCTTTGAAACAATCTGTAAGAAGCGCTATATAAATGAAGATGACTTGACCCTTGAATCGATTCTGCTCTGCGCTTCAGTACAACAGCTCTTATGCATTCTCTCCACGCTGTCCAGTGTCAGCTGAATAAGAAGACTAATAAGTGTGCCAAATAGTTTGGTTAGTTGTGAGAGCAGATGCCGATATTTAATACGATAAATTAGTATTTCACGGCACGTGAATGAATACAGAAGAAAGCTCTGTCTAGGCTCTGCCCTGGCACGGGTTGTGTCGAGCTAATTATTAGTCTGGCTGTTTGATGAGAACGAGATTAAATGAAGTTTCAATAAACTCTGTAATAATCGTAATAATCCGTACAAATGTATCGGATATAATAGTCTACTGTTTCGCAGAGCTGATTCTGGAGTTAAGAACTGATGGCGCAGCTTGATCTTTGGTTGACCAATCAGCGGAAAGGGCCGTTTCATTCCCGCCCATGTAGAGATCGAATATTCAAGCCGTTTATCCATTTTGGTTTTATTGTTTTTCCATTTGGCAGATTAGAACAAAGTGTGATTAAAACAAAAATAAAAATATGAAAAAACGACTCGAGATTTGTTTATTTATGCTCATGAGGAGGGTCGAATATGTGATAAATGAATGCTTTCTTCGTTTTTCCGTTTAGAAGACAAAAACGAAAAAACAAATTATGTGAAGGTACACGGTCCGACCACAAATCAACGTTGTTCAAAGGTTTATATAATATTGTGTGTTTCATGAAGGATAATTGATCATGATTACATAGTTGATGATAATTCTATATTTGTTTTTTCGTTTTGGTTTTGTAAAGAAATAATGAAATAACAATACTGGATGTTTAATTGGGGTCCGTGTACCTGCAGGTTGATTTTATTTTTAACTTAAAAAGAAATAAAGAGAAAGAGAATTTGATTTTTGTTTTTTCGTTGTGTGTAAGAAACTGAAAAATGAAAAATCAAGCTAGATTTTCCGTAATTTTATTCATGGGTAAAAAATGTGATTATTCTTTAATATTTGTTTCGCATGAGTGGCGCCCTGAAACTCAGCATGTCTTGCATGTCCCATCACGCAGTTCATCTGATGTAGGCTACTGCTCTGCATTTTAGTTACAATTTTTCTAATTGGTTGTTTCATATATTTCTTGCCAATGTACATCTCGTGCAGAGCACAACAACACACTTCTCTTGTCCGCGGAGGCAATCCCTTCCATTGTTTTCTGATATTTTTTGGTTTTTCCAATGAAACACAATTTGTTATTATTTATAAAAAAATAAATAAATAAAAAACTGCTTGTAATAGTGAGTGAAACATGTTGCATCTTTAGGTTTTTTGTTATTTTTTATAATAAAGTTATTTGTCATTGTTTATTTTCAAGTAAAATCAAATTAAATGAATGCCTTTATTTGATTTTTTCGATTTGGTTTAGTTAGACAATGAAATAAGTTGTCGTTTTTCTGGATGTAGGCAAATTAATGAAGGAATCACACTGACTGATGCTGCACAACTTTCCGTTTCTGACACGCGCTTGTCACTGAAAAGGAGGAAAGCAAACAGACTCAATTTGAAATCAAATGACTCCTACTATTTCTGTTAAATGTATATGCTTTGGTATATAGCCTAATACTATAATATGCTCGTATGCCGTTCAGTGTCATTCAATTCAATGCAATCAATGTCTAATATTTATAAACCGAGGCAGCACAAATGAAGCTTTTATCGGCACAAACGATTGCGACTGTTTGTGGTGAATTTGGAGCATGTGGGGGACTGAGAGAGCTCAGAATGAATAGCCAATTCTTTTAATATTTTAAAAACCGAAGCAGCACAAATGAAAATTTCACAGGCACAAACCAGCACAAACGAAAGCACAAACAAACGAGACTATTTGGGGTGAATTTGGAGCATGTGGAGGACTGTGTGACGTCAACCGCTTATAATTCAAAGTCTAATATTTTAAAATCGAAAGCAGCACAAACGAAACTTTTACTGTCACAAACCAGCACAAACGAAGCACAAATGATTTAGACTATTTTCGGTGAATTTGGAGCATGTGGGGGCTGAGTGACCTCAGAATGACCTATCCATGGGTTTCATGGCGGCGAAAAACACATATTTGTGTCCGGTCACAGCTGCGCGCCCTGTTTCAGTCTATGGCGACAGCAGCTACAACTACCAGACAAAGATCAACAAAACACTCTTAGAAGGTTCACAACAAGTTTTCAACATGTCTGGGATATGTGGTGCTGTTATCTGTTTTAACAGTCATCAGAGAAACCCCGAACTACAATTTTATTCGATCCCAAAGGAGTTAGATCGGCGGAATTGTTGGCTTCACTCAGAAAGGACCACACTGGCAGCCAACATTAATAACTGCTGGGACTGTCATTTACATAACATTATAACGGGAACACTACTGTAATAAAACTTTGTGAATTCTCTGTTGTTTCAGTGTGTTGTTGCGGGAAGAGCGCGTCTGCTGGAGTTAAACATTGATTACATACCTTAGTTCAAGCTTCACTTGTGCATTCGCGTCATTTTGTGCAGATAAAACTCGTAATATTAAATTTATGAAGTATAAGTATCTGATTAATCTCATAAAGGAAGTGTTTTGTTGACATTAATAACCCGCAGAGCTGATGATCATCTATAGCAGGGGTCTGCAAACTTGGTCCTGAAGGGCCACTGTCCTGCAGAGTTTAGCTCAAACTTGCCTCAACACATCTATCTGGAAGTTTCTAGCATGCTTAAAGCTCCGAAGCTTCCTGAAGCAGTGTTTTGAAATCGGCTATCACTATATAAGACATTATTTTGTTTTTTTGCCGCACCAAAAATATTCTCGTGGCTTTATAATATTAATATTGAACCACTGTACTCACATGAACTGATTTAAATATGTTTTTAGTACATTAATGGATCTTGAGAGAGGAAATGTCATTGCTGGCTATGCAGGCCTCACTGAGCCATCGGATTTCATCAAAAATATCTTAATTTGTGTTCTGAAGATGAATGAAGGTCTTACGGGTGTGAAATGACATGAGGGTGAGTAATAAATGACAGAATTTTCATTTTTGGGTGAACTAACCCTTTAATAAGACCTTAATTAGCCGTTTCAGATGTGTTTATTTGGGGTTGGAGCTAAACTCTGCAGGACAGTTGGCCCTCCAGGACTGAGTTTGGAGACCCCTGATCTATAGCTTCAGCACGAGCGCTCAAAAAGTAAGGCAATACATTAATATGATTGGGACTGTCTTCTTATACATGATATTATAATCGTATATACATGTAATATAACATTGTTATAAGAATGCATCCACAACAGAAGCATTATTGACTACGTTACTCAAGTTCATCTGTGCGTGATTTTGTGCAAATGCTAGTAATTTTTATAAACATTTTTTATAAACAATTTTTATTTTGTATAAATATCATTTATATAGGATGTGTTCCGTTGAGTTAATTAACCTTCAGTTTATGGGTTTTGGTTCTCTTCAGCTTCAGCGTGCGCAGCTCAAAACAGCAATGATTAAGTCATTGAAAATGTTTACTACTGTAATATTAAAACTTTCATATTTTTTAAAAAAAAATGAATGCATTATTTTTTAATAACTAGCACTTATATTGTTCTCGAATAATTTTCATTAACACATGGTTTGATTAATAATAAGGATCACGAACAATAACAGATTTTTTCTTCAAATCATCTCATTTTGATAACATTACTGACGTTTGAGCTAACGTTGCGCGCGCTGAATGAACACCCGTAAACTGAAGCGCTTTGACAAAAGGTCAGTTAAAGGGATAGTTCACCCAAAAATGAAAATTTGATGTTTATCTGCTTACCCCCAGGGCATCCAAGATGTAGGTGACTTTGTTTCTTCAGTAGAACACAAATGATGATTTTTAACTCCAACCGTTTGTCAGTCAAATAATGCGAGTGAATGGTAACACTAAAACACCATGTCCAACTGCGTTCTGCACTCGTTTAGTGAGGTCTGATCGTGCTCTGACAACGGCAGTGATGTCTCGCGCGTATACTTCAATGAGTGCTAGACATCACTGCCGTTGTCAGAGCGCTATCAGACCTCACTAAGCGAATCCTGAATGCAGTTGGACATAGTGGTGTTTTAGAGGTAAAAAATAATATAAATAAGGTTCGGTTTCTCGCACAAACCGATCGTTTCGTCTTAGGACATCAATGTGTCGTCACGAGCCGTAGGGTTTCATTTGGATTTGTCCATGCATATTTATTTACTCTTATAAATTGTGTTACCATTCACTCGCATTATACGACTGACAGACGGCAACGGTTGGAGTTAAAAATCATCATTTGTGTTCTACTGAAGAAACAAAGTCACCTACATCTTGAATGCCCTGGGGCATAAGCAGATAAACATCAAATTTTCATTTTTGTGTGAACTATCCCTTTAACTCAACGGAACACATCCTATATAGGGCAATTCATATATTTATACAATATAAACATAACATTACACTTATATTTGCACGCATGAACCTGAACTAGTAACGTAGTTAGAATAGCTCCTGTTGTGGATGTGTTCTTCCTGTAACATGCCGAAACACAGCAACTAGAATTCACAACATTTTAATACAATAGCATATACAATTAAAATGTTATTAATATGACAGCCACAATCACAGATAATGTTTTGTGTTGCTGAGCGCTCGCGCTGAAGCTAAAGATGATCATCAGATCAATGAAGTGCTGCTAGTTGCCATCTCCGACACAAAGATGGCGGCGGGAATTGCGGAAGTGACATCTTTGAAACTCATGGATAAATATTCTTTTAATATCTAAAAACCAAAGCAGCACAAACGATTGAGATTATTTTGCCGACGTTTTGTGTTGGGTGGCGGGCCAGCTTCACAGGTTCAACATCGCCTGCGGGAAGAAGAGAGAAGAAGAAACTAGGACAAAGACCCACAGCCTCAAGAGCACACACACACAAACTGCACAGATGTACACAAACCAACACATTTAAAAAAAGGTGTAGTGAATACTGCAAATAACTCCACTCTCAATACCCATGCAGTGCTGAACCTCACGCCTCATGCAGTGGAGGAAAGACCCAGATGACCGCAGAAGAAAGCACTCCCACACAGACTGGCTCCTGAAAGATGGAAAGATGGGTTAAAAACTCCTCTTATGCACACATATAGAGCCTTAGTGGTTGGTACAAACAGAGTTCAATTAACAAAAATAAATAATCTCAAAACAAACATCAATATATAACAATCAGCTTAAAATGTATGTGACACAAATAAATAAATCATAAGCAAAACAGCAGGGCCTAGACATCAAAAGTCCATACAGAACTCCACAAAGGAAGATCTATCAAACAGAAAAACAAAAACATAAAGCACTTTCATCAGTCTTTAACAAACAATATGAAATCAACACAAATAAAACACCCGTCACAGTGCAAATCTAACAGTGTTGTGACCACTCAAAACACACAATCCTCCAAATCACTCAATAATTACACAAAGATATAACAAACTATAACAAAGATATAACAAAACTATAACAAACCATCTAATGCAAACATTCCTACTCAAGTAAAATACAAGTACTTATTAATATTTACTCAAAGTAAGAGTTAAAGTAATAATCTTAATAGTTACTTGAGTAAGAGTAAAAAAGTATCCAATGAAAATCTACTCAAGTAGCTCATTCATTCATATATATATATATATATATACACAAGCAATATCACACTCGTAGCCGTGCAATATGGCTGTATATCAGCATGGCTATGATTCATCCGTAGGAACGAGGCCGCAGGCCGACTGTGATTCATCCGTAGGCACGAGGCCGCAGGTAATCACAGAGTGCTGATATACAGCCATATCGCACAGCTACGAGTGTGATATTGCGTTTATACAACAGTTCGATGGCACGAGTGTGTAAATAAATAAGAAATAACAACGGAGCGTCTTTAAAATCCTCTTTTGTGCAGCATTACTTCCTTCCGCCATGGATTCAAATCTCAAGTTGACAGTTGGACCAAACCTCCGTTACTAATTCTAAAACGTCACTTCAGAACTAGCAACGAAGGAACACAGAGTCGCTTCATTGAGAGAGAGAGAGAGAGAGAGAGAGAGACAGAGAGAGATCGCCTGAGAGAGTAGGCTATTACCTTTGTCTGATATATTCAGTTTCTTACCTGATCACTACTTGAAAAAAAGAAAGCAGTTTATTTAATTTCTATCTTTATTCTATTGTATTTATTTGTGCTGTTAGTCATTTGTTCATTTTTTCTTATTTTTTTTACTGTTAACTTGTTTTTTTTTAAATTCAATTTACCATTTGAAATCAAGCAGACCAAGTAAAAAATTATTATTGCTTCAAACAAGCCCTAACTAGTACACTACCTGTTCTGTTGGAAGGGCTCTGTAATTACTCTGTGGCAAACCCTGTCCCATTTTCCAAGTCATGTGACTGATGCTGACGAACACTGAGACTTCAGGGCCATCTTCACTTCATTTATCAGATTTGGTAGCTCTAGCGACAAAATATAGCTAAATAAAATATGATAAAGCACTCTCTTACACCTATTTACCAACTTTCTTACTTTTTTGTCATCATTTCTCAATTTTTCGTTCTCCATTTTTTTCAGCCTCTTCTGAGTCTCTGTCAAGGTTGTGTCTTGATACTCATCAACAGTCATTCATTTCTCTGTGGTTTGGGAATCACTGTCCTTCCTTTTCCTTTGGGTCTGTCAAGGAACAAGAAACAAGAGATGGAAAGATACGCATTCATTTTCTTAGATATCTGTCTTCTTATCTCAATAAATGTAAACAGATGAACATTAATGACTGTACCTTTTAAGGGGAGAGAGGCAGATCTCAAACGAGATGTGTTAATATGTTATTTTAAGGGTCCACAATTATGCATGTTATGCACATACACACTAGTAATTAATAGCCACGTTTCCACTGTCGGGTCTAAAGCGGGCGTGCTAGTGCGTTTCCACTGTCACTTCCGGGGCTTGATAGTGCCTCATCGGGGCTTCCTCGGGGCCAACGGCCTGGGTTTTTCGGCCCGCCGAATACCTTGGTCCAAAGCGGGCCAGCTCGGGCTTGAGGGAGTGGTTACGAACAAAGGCGGAGTTTATCTGTGTGTGGAGATGGAGGCGCCGATGATTACATGTAGGTTACCAGCTAACACCAGCATTAAAGACTTTTAAAATCATTTTAGCTCAAAACTCACTTTCAGACAGCAGCAAGTGTTTGAAATTACTTCTGTTTGTGATCCGATGTGGATTATGATCACCAAGACTATGTGCGCTATTACCATAGTAAACATGGTAAATACGACGGCTTGAAGAAATCAGACAAATATACGTAGGCCATCACAATCATGTATTTATTTTATCTGTCAGCACGTCTCGTCTCTCAGCGGACTGATATCCATATTTAGCTCCGCACATTTCATAAAATAAAGCAACTCCATATGTTTTCGGGATTCTTTTCTCTGTCACTGGAGAGAGTGCTAAAGCTCCTCAGGTCGTATGTTTGGTGGAAAATTTGTAGAAATTATTATTCTTTTTTCTATTATTCTGTAAATGTGATGTAAACATACTGTCGACTACAAATAAACAAAAACAGACGCGACTGAATAAGTACATTTGTCCTCTTTTGTGAAATAACAGTAAATACCACTTTATTTCTGTGACTGATGTTTATTCTCGACACATTAATTAATTATGACTAATTTGTTTGGTAAAACCTCCATTTGTTGGTGAAATGACGGGTTTGTGTGACGTTGTTCCAGAGAGGCGTGTTACGGGCGGGTTTTAGTGAAGTGCTGCGGAGCTTCTGACCCGACGGTGGAAATGCAGCGTGATTTTGGGTTCGGTGCTGCAAGTCCGAGGCTATTAGCCTAGCCTGGCCCGCTGAAAGCCCTGGCTCGCACTGGCCCGACAGTGGAAAAGCGGCTAATGATTAACTTAACATATAGGCTAGTAAGGGCATATTAGCCATTATTTTGCAAACCATATTATTTTTGAGTAGTAAAGTACTTCACCAATTAAAGCTGCTGTCCGCGATTTTTGGCCCTCTAGCGGTTAATAAACAGAACTGCACGCGTCTTGCGGAGGAACATTCTAGCCGGAGCTACTTTTCCCCATGTATGTCTATGGCAAGTCACCAGTCCGGTCTGAAATAGTCCGAATATAAACACTTATTATAAGTAGGGGTGTAACGGTACACGTATTTGTACCGAACCGTTTCGGTACAGGGGTTTCGGTACGGTGCTCGTGTGTACCGAAGCATTACATTGCAACCAATATTCACCACCAATAACCGCAATAAGCTCTGCGTTTTGTTACTTTTGATAAGAAACAAAGTGTCATCCTTCAAATTCTGTCCACGAAATCATGAAGTTTAAACAGAAAATGCCATTTTGACGTGCTTTGATGTGGGGTGTCAGATCACTGTACAGGTTCCCTCAGTTCAACCGGCAGCGCGAGCGCGGAGCGCAAGTGAATGTGTTCATCTCTTCCTCCTTAATACTAGTTACAGAATAAATATGAAAGAACATCTGAAGGTATGTTGCAAGATTCAGTACAACTTACTGAAACGGTCATATCTCATGTAATCGCTCATTCAGTGTTTCAACAGTGGAAAGACATCAATGAAAGCATCCGTATTCAACAATATGTCATGATGCATTTACCTCAGAAAAGCCATTCAGTGTTCACAGCTTGTTAGTTCGCTAGAGAAATGAACTCTTTCGCTTAATATATGCACTGTATTAGCCAATATATTCATTATTTTACTTAATCTTTTAGTGATATCCTGATTAGGCTATTTAATGTATGTTTAAATAAATCTGATGTTAAAATAACAGCCACTGTGTAGAAATGATTATATTTCAAAACATTTAGAATAGGGCTGCACGATTAATCGCATGCTATTCTCACGCGCATTTCGTCAGTAAAGCCGGTTCCCTGATTGCCGCTAAATCGCCATCACCTGCTTTCAAATGAAGCGGTATTTAATAGACAGAGCCGTAGATCACTGAAAAGCCACGCAATATCGCGTTCATATCGCAGATGAATCGCCTGCGATAATGAACGCGATATTGCGTGGCTTGTCCGTGAACTACGGCTCCGTCTATTAAAAGGCGCTCCGTTTAAAAACAGGTGATGGCGGTTTAGCGGTAATCAGGGAACCGGCTTTACTGACGAAATGCGCGTGAGAATAGCATGCGATTAATCGTGCAGCCCTAATTTAGAAGTTAATGCAAAAACTGCCTTAGGTGCAGCTTACAGGTTTGCATACAATTTGTTATTTGAGTGTTGATTATTTTATCTAAAAATAAAAAGCAATTGAATTTAGGCTAATAGTTTGGGCTTCTTTCAAGTTAGGGCTCCCTACATAGTTTATAGCATTAGCAGAGATCATTTTTTTTATCCTTAAGAAACTTTTAGTTTTAATTTAATTTAATATAATATATTTAAAGACAAAAACACAATTTGTTCAGTAAACCTCTGTTTAATAATAAAAAAAAAAGCAATTTTATGTTTAGTTTTCTCTCCACCTGCTGTACCGAAAACTGTACCGAACCGTGACTTCAAAACCGAGGTACGTACCGAACCGTGAGTTTTGTGTACCGTTACACCCCTAATTATAAGTGTACCATAATGATTCAGGGCAAGACAAAAACACGGTTTGGAAAATGGATTCATGTTGTATATTCTCATTATATAATTTTTGTAAATCTTTAACACAAAAAAAGTTGCGGACTGCAGCTTTAAATAAACTGAACAATAAAAAGCTAGTAACTACGTTTAATTAGTGCTGGTTTTATTTATAAATTGCTAAAAGTGTGTAACAATATTTGACCCCCTGTTGTAAAGTGAAAGATATATTTAGATTTATTGACCAGAATAAACTATAATTATCACGTTCACATATAGAAAGATAGGCCTTGCAAAACACGACAATTAACTTTTGATTCAGACATTTCCATAAATCATATGAATATCTCAAATTGACACAATCAAATTAAACATTAACATGCAGTTATTAATCACACTGACACTCATATATCACTCTTTATCTCATTTCATGACACAATTATCATGTTTACTCGTGTTAGCTTTAGCCCATGTGCTAATCAGTTCAGCTCGCGCTGTGTGCACGCGGCCTACTCAAAACGGCTCAGAATCAATCATTGTAGAAACTTCGACATGTTATTTACATTATATTCGGATTAATATCTGGAATTTCACTCACTAAAGCAAAGTAGAATCATATCTTTATTCACACAAGGAAGATTACTCACAGTGCTGATGCACTCTGGGATCCGCTCCGTCTCTCTCTCTCCGTCACTTCATCACTTCAGGCTGACGCATCGACTTCAAAAGCTCCGCTTTCAGTGCACTCAATCACATCTCCAGTGAGATCAGTTGATTTTCTGGAGAAACTGTCTGCTCTGACTCTCTCTCTCATTTGCTCACGCTGAAAGCAGCGCCGGCGCGACCAGTGGGCGGGACTTATGAATGCGCCGCTACTATTGGCTCTTAGGGGTGTCTCTCACTGCAGCACGATCAGTGATTGGATGAATCTCTTTTCCTTCTAATTTTCTTTCTTTTTCTTAACTTTTTTCTCTTTACTGGTAGCATAGGTTACCCGGTTTACAACAATCAATCTGGGCCAGGCAGAAGCAGATCTGATTTCAACCTCTTTTTTGAGTCTTTAGGCTCAGTGTTACCATAATTGTTACAGCCATACCAGTTCGTTTGTGTGCGTGTGTAAACTTCTATCTTGCTGTTTTTTCCTGCATAGTGGTTGAATTCTTGATTTTCTTGATATTTAACATTTGCAAAAACTTGCTCAGTTTTATAGTCACACTAGTGTGGGGTGGATGTGTCTGTTTTGCACTCTTGATATTTTAGAGCGTGACCTCTTCATTGCTGTGCACTTTTTTTTTCTGCACAGTGGTTGATTTGTAGTTTGTACTACCAAAAGATTCTCAGAGTTTTCGTATTTCCTTTTAATTTCCTATGGCGGCCATTTTTAACCGCAAAGGAGCCAAGTGTGACTTTTTCTCCCGACCCTTTAACGTATCTGAATCATGTCCATGATTTTTGTGTTCACAGAGCTAATGCAACTAAAGTCACCAAGTGTCATCCCATGTTAAAACGTTAACCTAATGCAGAGCCGGCCCGTTATATAGGCAGTATAGGCAAATGCTAAGGGCGCAATCTCGCTAGGGGCGCCAAAGAGGCCGGATGCGTGGACAGGGGCGGATCTACCGGGGTGGCATCTGCCACCCTAATAAAAAGCTTTGCCACCCCAAAATTATCACAGAATTAAATAAGCAGTGTTTCAAGTAATGCTTTTCAGGAGCAGCACTTCAATATGATGACTAAAAAAATTGCTTAACGCAAAGTAATGGCAAGAAAACTGTAAACTGTGCATGATGGTTGCACGCAGCGCGCCCAGTGTGATTCATTAACAAATGACTCTCATGAACCGGTTCTTTGAGAGTCAAAAACACAGCGCAACCAAGTTCACTTACGATTTTTTTCCATATTTGTACGTGAATCGGAAATTACTGCTTCCCGGCTAACTCAGAAGTCCTGTGAGAAATGTAGTCCCATCCGAATATGTCTGAGATTAATTTTCGTAATTTTTTGGCGAGCTGATTCAGCGACCGCCCGCTCCACTTTCATCATGGATAAAGGTAGCCTACTTTTGCCATCCCACGAACCAATAACATGAAATCAATACGGAGATCCCGATGATCCGATCACAGAAACTAATAGCAGAGTTGGGGTAAGAATCTAAACATATTTTAGTTTTTCTCGATTGCTAACACATTATAAGCGATTCAGTTGGTCCAGTTTCCCAAACCATTCGTTCAGTTATCAAAACAAAGACACATTTCTCAAAACATTTAACAATGACAATATTAGGTAGCAAAACTGATGACACACCAGTCAAAATCTGAGAGAGCTGAAAGAATAATTTACAGGGGTTTTAAACTTAAAACAGTACCATGTAGGCTACTTTAGATGAGGGAAATGTCACGTTGTGATTGTCAACTTTCTTTGTAACCATTTGTTATATGTGTACTGTATTTTTTGCAGCGCTGAGAAATGATTGCCTAGAGATATAGTCTTGTGTCAGAAGATCAATACACTGCTATAGTACTGTATACTGTAATGAAATTTAGCCAAATGTGCAGAGGATGCTGAATTTACTTTTACTGCAATTGACAGTATACTGTATTTTGGTGCATACCAAGTTCATACTTATTTTTCTCATGCTTTTCATCTACTGCAAGATCAATTTATAATAGTAAAATGAAAAAGGTATTTTAGTGTTCACTGGGCAGTGCAGTAGTCTGTGTATTTGTTATGTTTTGTGTGTCATCTGATGCCAAAGTTTGATTTTGTCAGACAAGAATAAGTTTTTGACTAGAACATTTTATTTTGACCTGGACGTTTGAGGTTTGTGCAAGTTGGTGTATAGTTTTGATATTGTATTTTGCTGTGAGAAAATGTTGAATTGTTTCATGAATTGTGCATTAGCAATCAAGAAAAACAATAGAGACTGAAAAGTTTTAAGGACATAAAAACATAAACCCAACTTCAAGTCTTGTTTAAAAAATGTAAGAACTTTGGTCAGTTAGTCCAGAATATATGTTCTGGATGATTGCTTAAGTGTTGCTAGGTGGTTGCTAGGAGATTCTGGGTGGTTGCTAGGCTCTATGCAGTTGCTGGGGTGTTGCTAGAGTATGTAGTTGATAGGGTGTTCTGGGTGAACACACACAGACATCCCACCTCTGTTAATAACAGAAACTCAAAAATTGTTCTGTTGCTCTTGCACTAAAATGTGATTTATACCATTGAAGTAGCCTGTGTAATATTAATAAAACTGCTCATCTCCTTTAGTGATACAAGTTCAGACTCATTTAGAAGTTTTTCATATAGTTTATTTACTTGGTGCCAAGATGGATATTGAAATTTTGTTATTTATTAATTTTAAACAGTAGATAGATACTTTCTGGTAATGCAATGTTTGTGAACACAATTGTGTATGTAAGGCTATAAATCTCCAAAAACTATGCATGAGCGCTTGCTTTGGTATTGCCACCCCTCATAGACCTCATGCCACCCCTTTGCCACCCTATAAATAATATTCTAGATTCGCCCCTTTGGATAAATCGCAATATAAGGGGGCGCCAAAAAAAATCTTGCCTAGGGCGCCAAAGAGGCTAGGGCCGGCACTGACCTAATGAATTAGTTTTGTAATTAAAATGTTAATTTTGTAATTAATATATGTGCTTGTGTGTAGTTTATATGTGTTTCATCTTTTGAAAGTCTATGATTCTACTTTATATGACTGTGATTGACAGGCGTAAAGCTCCACTTAGGACAAGATAAGAGCGAGGGCATGAGTGAAGTACAGCCTTATACTGATCCACTATGTTTTATACACATCTTAAGAGATATGGTGGACATTCATAGGCCTATTAAATTTGCATTATTTTCCTGTTTTTACATCATGAAAATCTATAAGACTTTAGTTATATGTGGGACATATATGACATATAGAATTAAAAATACATAAATATTATGCAATTTGTATATGCGTTTTTTGCAGCATATATGTCCCTTATAATATTCTTTTGGAACATATAAGAATCACAGATGTTTTTAACAAAACTTTTCCATATGGGTTTTTGCTAAAAAAAAAAAAAAGCTATATTATCTGCCATTTTGGGGTAAAAAAAAACTTATCTTAATCTGTATTGTACAAAGCACTATATAAATAAAGATGACATGAATACCTTTTGCTTGCAGTTTAAATGTTTTATTATTCATACCACAATAGTAAATAAGTCTTTATAGACATTTTAAAATCGTATATTCCTATTAAATGGACAGCAATATATTAATCATGTCTGGCAACTTGAAACTAAAAGAACTTGAAAAACAGAATGTTTTATTGGGGTCAACAAAAGTTAAACATTTATGTACACTAATTACATAAAACAATACTGTCACTACATAAAAACTAGCTAGATCAATGCATCTATTTCCATTTGATCAACAGAAAAACATCAGGCTTGAAAGATTTCTTACCCTGTGGCTCCCTCTAGTGGGCACAGCTTATATCTCTTATTTGCAATGCCTAACAGTTTAGAATTTGCAGTTAGCATCATAAATTCATTCAAGATCCAATTTTTTTTTTCTATTTTTGTCTAGTTTCCAGTCCGAATATCTATAAATTCTTAAATAAAGATGCATTTACTAGATAAGTAAAATGGCACAAGATGTTACTTGTTTTCTGTGATGGGAAAATCAAAATTAAGTGAGTTTTTGCTTGAAACAAGTAAAATGATCTGCCACTTGGGGTAAGAAAAATAATCTTAATTCAAACGGAAGCAAGATTTTTTCTTTTTTTCTTTTTTTTTTTACCCCATTGGCAGACAATTCTGCTTTAAGAAAAAACTCACTTAATTTTGATGATTTTCTAGTCAATGCATCTAGCGCCTAGGTGGCCGTTTAAAGCTTGGGCATCGCTCTGACACGAAAATTTGACAAAGTCCAAGATGGAATCAAACTTCCACCCCCTCCGAGGCTCTGGGGCAAGCCGGGGAAGGCTCACGGTCAGATTCGTCTGCGATCTGGAGGTTTGTCGGTAGCACAGAATCATATAGGAAATCAGGTCATTCGATCCATTTAGGTGCTTATATCTCGGGAACCTTATCACTGTAAAGCTGTTTTGAAACAATCTGTATTGTATAAAGCACAGGTGACTTCATTAGACTTGCTTGCAGTTTAAATGTTGGTTTTATTATGCATACCACAAAAAGTAAATAAGTCTCTTTATTGAAATTGTACTATCTATATAAAGATAAAATTGTCTATTCCTTTTAAATGGACAGCAATATGAAAAAAAATCCTTGGGAAAATACGCTTTATTGTTTTTATTGTTTTATTACATAAATCCTGTTTGAAATTCACTAATTATGTTTTGTAAGCCACTTTCAGTCTGGTTGCATATACTAACGCTAAGATTTTATAGTCAACATTTAATAAACTAATTGGTCTCCAGTTATCAATAAGTAAGGGATCTTTATCAGGTTTTAGAATTAAGCTAATAACACCTTGTTTCATTGTTGTGCTCATTTCTTTATTTTTTAAACACTCTTTATACATGCCATATAAAGCATTTTCTATCAGCTCCCAAAAGGCACAATAAAATTCAACAGTTAACCCATCTGTTCCTGGGGCTTTGCCTTTTTCATAGAAAAAAGAGCTTTAGAAATCTCGGCTTTGGAAATATCTTCCTCACATAAATCTCTATAATAATTAGAAGCTACTGGAACAAATTCTTCAACTGTATGTAAAAATTTACTTATTGTTTCATCATCAGTATGTGAGGTATATAATTTTTCATAAAAAGAATATACAAAGGATGCTATATCTGAAGCAGGGAACTACACTGCGATCAAAATGATCGCATATGCGACCTTTTGAAATGCCATTGCGACCCTAATTTCTATGGGGTCGCAAATGTATCACTGATTATTTTTGTACCTACCTTATGTTTTAGGCAATATGCTATGATTTGTTATGAGCATTTATTAAAACAGAAATGTGTATTTTAAGAATACGTTTTATAACGTGCTCTGAGCATTCAACACATCAAGTTGGCTTCAACCCCGCGACCCCCCCGGCCCCCTCCCGGAATGGTGTAGGCGAGGCGTAGCCTAACGTTGATTTTAAAAAAATATACCTCTCGTTAAGACACACGCAGCAATCGCATATATATCTCAACATAGCCTACAATCTGTACGTGTTGAAATGAAGCGGACAATTGACTCCTATTTTAAGAAGGGAAGTTCAAGTGTAACAGAGCCATCACTTGATGTCGATGCGACATGTCAAACGGAGCCTGTGAGTGAGAATGATGAGGCTGAGAAGGATTCGCCAGGGAAAGCACACGCGGGAAAAACGATACGGACATATGAATTTCGACACCAGTGGCTCGAAGAATACCAGTGGTTAAGGTACCAAGACGGAGCAATGCACTGTGTGTACTGTAAATTCTGTGGGCCTTCAATTGCAGGACTGTCCAAATTTGTAACTGCGTCAAAACAATTCAAACACGAATCATTGAAGCTTCACAATGACAGTATGAAGCACGCGAAGTGTAGAGACGGGTACATAGCCCGTGACGCAGCAGCACTCCCCACTGCATTTCGGCGTCAAGATTTAGCAAACCGAGCAAGTGAGGAATCTGAATTGATAATTAAGTTCAATGTAGCTTATAATATAGCCAAAGAGGAAATGCCTTTCACCAAATTTAAATCGCAAATTATTCTTTTGAAGAAGAACGGGGTGGCCATTAATCCAACATAAATCATGTGATGAATTTATTGGAGTAATCTCAGACACTCTCAAGCAAAAGACCTGTGCCAAAATTTCTTCTTTTTTTTTGTATCTTTAATACAGAAAAGTCAATAGCTGCTGAAAATCTATTATTATATTATTTTATGGATTATATTTATTTTATTTTTCCTTAAGAGTTCAGGAGTCTGTGCCAACCATAGCATGTTGAAATCCAAAAGAAATTCATTTTGCACTATATTGTGTACTGTATTTTTTATTGCAGTAAATCTATCCCAACCAATGTTAAAGAAAACAAGAAGGCATGTGGTTTAAAAGATGGCAAGTAAAATAAAAAGCACATCTGTATGCAATACAGTTTCATTATTGTTCATTATTATCCAGAGTGGCTTACTATAAATAATTTGTGCGACCAAATCATGTTTTGCGCCAGTAACTGAAAAAGTTAGTAGCGCAAGTGCCACCAGTGGAAAAGGTTAGTGTAGTTCCCTGATCTGAAGGGTTACCAGAAATCTTTTCATTTATTTTTAAAGATGAGATTAAGTTTCTTGCGTAATTTCTTCTTTCTAGAGAAAAAAAATAACTAGTATTTTTTTCTCCTTCCTCAAACCATTTGGCCCTTGACCTCACATAGGCTCCTTTGGCTAAATCCGAATACATGTCATCTATTTCTAGATTGAGTTTATGTATTTTAGTATTTTCAGTTTTTTTTTAATTAAAGTGTTAAAGTTCTTCTGATATCTCTGTAATTTTTTTTAATTTGTTTTTCTTTAACTCTTTGCCCCTTCTCATAGCAGTTTCTCTGACCTTAAATTTAAATAGCTCCCACTGTTGTATACAACTTAGATTTTTGTTTTCAAAAATTTTTGCTAACAATTTAAACTGTTCCACAAAATAATTATCAGAGAGCAGAGTGTTGTTTAATTTCCAGTATCCTCGATTCACATTACCTTTATCCATACATCCATCAAAGGAAATCAATATCAATTTGTGATCTGATAGAGGTGCACAAGTTATTTTTGTGTTAGATACATACTGAATTAAATTATGAGGAATTAGCCAATAATCTATTCTTGATTTTAAAGACAGAGAGGAATTATTCCATGTGTAATCACAACAATTAGGGTTAAAATACCTCCACACATCAGAAACTTGTAACTTGTCAGTTATAAAATAAAACAAGTCTGAGATTTGTGAACTGGTGTTTTTGGGTGGAAAGCAGTCAACTGAATCATCCAGAGCATCATTAAAGTCACCACCTACAATTATATATCCTTCCTTGTACTTCTTTTTTAGGTCTGTTAATTTTTCGCAAATTGTCTTAAGCATTTGTAGATTATGTGCTCAAACGTTGAAACCATACACACTGCAAATAATTAGAATAGAATTATCCAATCTGAGAGACATTATAATCCATCTTCCATTTTCCGAACGAATAGTTTCCAAAACATCACCTTTAAATTTGTTAAAGAAAATAGCAACACCAGAGTGACTGGATCCATGACTAAAAACAGTTAAATCTCCCCATTGGGTTTTCCAGAAGTTCGTATCAGAATCACAGGAATGAGTCTCTTGGAAAAGAAGAATTTGAGCCTGTCTTGCAAAAAGAAATATAGCTTTCCTTTTAATGGTGTCGCGAATGCCTCGAACATTTAGGGTGCGTTCACACTTGTCATGTTTGATTCGATTAAAACAAACCCTGGTGCGATTGCTCGGTTAGTGCGGTTCATTTGAACATATGTGAACGCTGCCATCCGAACCCTGGTGCGCACCAAACAAGCGGACCGAGACCGCTGAAAAGATGGGTCTCTGTCCGCCAAACGAACTCTGGTGCGGTTCGAATGATATATGAATGCAACACGGACCAAAGACATGTAACCGAACCAAAAACAGGAAGACGAGACCCTAAAATGGACAGAATCCTCACGCATGTCGGTTTTTCTCGTCATAGACACGAGCTTGCCCATGACCAGGCACGTGCACAGGTAGGGCTCAACCTGTGCAGTGCACATGCCCTTTTTGTCCTTACACTCCGAAGTGCCCTTTTGTGGAGGTGTTTTATTTTATTTATTTATTTTCTTCAATAAATCAATGATATCGGTCACCCTTTACGTCTGTCTGTCTGATTTGTAAATATATTTAGCCTAATAAAGGTATTAAAAAGAGCTTTTGACAAAATGGTTTTGGTTCCGCTCAAACTGTCAGTCAAACCTCTTAACTCCGCCCCCTGAATGCAGCGAACTGAAGTTCCACAGCGGAGCAGCTAAATGTCTTGCAATGGTAAATAAATATCTTGTTTTTTGAATAAGTACAACGTTGTCTTTATGAAAGAAACACTAGTATGTCTATAAAGTTTTATATTTATATTTATTTTATATTTATATTTGAGGCCTGAGACCGGCGGCGGAGAGAGAGAGGGGGGCTCGCATTTGCCATCTAAGTTAGTCATAGCCTGTGCATACAGTAGTACTACATCTTTTATGAATTGAGATTTGGCCAAACGTATTTTACAAACTGAAAAACTGAGCGCTCATAAGTTAACCTATGATGACGTAACCAATGTGATACCATCGTTTTAATGACGGACAAATTGCATATGCACATATTCGCTGGTCAATAACCCGGCGTAACTGCGTTTGACTTTGACACAAAGCGACTGAGTGATCCTCGTCAGCTAGGTACGATATATTTCTAAGAAATTTCTTCTTTGATTTGTGATGGCTATCTGCTGATACACTCAATTCATTATAATTTAATGTAATCATATTATAACTTATATGGTCACACATATGGTTAATGTTTATGATGTTAATATGCATGTATTTGCTCGCTAGATAATGCTTTTAATCTAGTATTGTATACTCCCCGCTCGTCTTCACATGTATAAACATAGTAAAACATGGTTTTACTACAGTAATGTTGTAGTAACTAAAAAACATTACAGAATCATCAGGTCACTGTGCTTCTTTATATTTTAACATGCAGAATGTAATGTGTGTGTATTAATGTTTTTTGAGAGGGACATGCCAGTGGATCACAGTGAAGTCATAAACATCTTCAAGCACATGGCTCACAGAAGATTGCTGTTGTAATTAGTTTTAAAGAATCCCTGAAACCCTGTATATCTATATATTATCTATATAATGTCATTAATAGTGAATAAATATAAATCTTTTTTAAAAACTATTGTTTTGTGTTATTTATTTTGGGGGAGGGGGGGGGGTTGCCCTTTTTCAGTTTCAGCACATGCCCCTCAAAAGGTCTGTGCACGGCCCTGGAAAACACAAGTAAGCTGGCGTTCAGGTTCAGCGCTCTTCATTTGAGATTTTCTACTTAAATTAAAGTGTCTATATTGCACTGCTCGTTTACTGACTAAATCTGGGACCAAAGTGTAGGCTGATAGCAGTGGTTCTCAAACTGACGAATGCGAAAAGTGCTGTTCATGTCATTCTACTCCACCTTAAAATAACATGAAAACTGAACATGTATTTCTAGCAGGTAAAATGTCGTATATACACGACATTCAATCAAATTACCTCATCTTTCGCGGTCAAAACTGACTGCACCCACACAAGCCAGCATCGCGCAACATTATAGTGCAGTTCTCGACAATATAACCTTTGTAAAAGTGGGGATTTAGTATTACTAGCATGATAAAATTGTCTATTACTTTTAAATGGACAGCAATATGAAAAAAAATCCTTGGGAAAATAAGCTTTATTGGGGTCCACAAAAGTCTAACATTTGATAATCTATAAGCATTTCACAGATTCTATGTACCATAATTATATAAAACAACACTGTCAATATATGATACAAATAAATGAGATAAATGCATTCATTTCCATTCAAAGTGATGGAAATGATCAACAGAAAAATGATTTAGAGTTTAGAATTTGCAGTTAGCATCATAAACTCATTCAAGATCCAATCCAAGACACTGTCTACACGGGAGAGAAAAAACGTTTTTCTTACTCACTATTTTAGTTTTGTTTCCAGTCCCAATATCTATAAATTCTTAAATCAAGATGCATTTACTAAATATGTAAAATGACAAGAGATATCATGTCTTATTTACTGGGGAGGGGTCAAAATTAAGTGAGTTTTTGCTTAAAACAAGCTATATTATCTGCCATTTTGGGATAAGAAAAATAATCATAATCTGTATTGTACAAAGCACTATATAAATAGAGATGAGATGAATACCTTTTGCTTGCAGTTTAAATGTTTTATTATTCATACCACAATAGTAAATAAGTCTTTATAGATATTTTAAAATTGTCTATTCCTATTAAATGGACAGCAATATATTAATCATGTCTGGCAATTTGAAAGCTTTTTGGAGGATAGATATGTCTTCAATAACAATCCTTTTTTTTGACAATATCATTCTGTTTAAGAGATACATTGATGATTGTTTTGTCATTTAAAAAGGTTCTGCAAGTGATTTTGAAGCATTTGGTCTATATATGAATTGTCTAAGACCTTCGTTCACACATGATTTTGGAATTACAAATGTTAATTTCTTGGATACTTGTATATCAATTGTTGACAAACAAATCGTCTCTTCTCTTTATAGAAAAAATACAGCTAAGAACAGTCTCCTTCATGTTACTAGTGGCCATCCAACTCCTTTAAAACGTGGGTTACCCTATAGTCATTTTTTAAGACTTCATCGTATCTGCTCTAGGAAGGAGGATTTTGATATTAAAGCCCAGAATCTATATTTTAAATCTCGTGGATATCCCAATAAGTGGCTTGATACTGCACTTGAGAAGGTGTGCAGTTTACAAGAACGGGAAGAAAGTAACTTGATCGCAATTAAAAGCAAGAAAAGCTATTCATGTGTTTTCAAATCCACATTTAGTCCATTGAGTAATGATATCAGGAGGATTATTAAGAGTCACTGGCACATCACTCAAAGTGATCCTCATTTATTGAATGTTTAATGATCCACTCTTTGTTTCTTCCAGGAGTTCTAGTCTGAGGGATAAGCTTGTGCATGCAGACACTCATGTCTCTTCTCCAACCACCCTAGTTGATGCCCAGGGTCATTTTCCATGCTACAGGTGTACTTCTTGCACAAAATATGCCAAATGTCAATCATTTGTACATCCTTGTACACAAAAAACATATAAGATCAAACAATTGATAACTTGCAAAAGTACATATGTGATTTATATTATCATTTGTCCATGTTCTCTGTTATATGTTGGTAAAACCACACCTGCTTTACGCACTAGAATGATTGAACATACAAGTGCAATTCGTACACGGGATGATACATCTCCTATTTAACGTCACTTCAATCCCGCTAAACATTCTTTGTCTGACATGAAGTTCCTGGGCATCGAGAGGATTTTACCTCATAGAAGAGGCGGAGATAGAGACAAGAAATTGTTGCAAAGGGAGGCATTTTGAATTTTTGAACTTAAATCTTTATTTCCTGATAGCATGAATGAAGAACTTGAACTTTCTTGTTTTTTGTAATTTTCTGTAACATTATTATTGTTATTGTCATTACTTTAAATGTATATTATTTATAGTTTATGCTATGTTTGTTACTTTTCAGACTCTCTTGCTGTGACACTTGTGATAATTGATTGTTATTGGTGTTAATTGATGATTGTGATAATTGGATTCAGCTGATGGCTTTGAATTGCTTGTCTTTCTAGAAAGAGGGTGATTGTTTGTTGCATTTTGAGCACTGAGGATAGCAATCTGTTGAAACGTCTGCTCATGCTCCTCTGTTTTTTAACTCACTTGCACTTTGCACTTTATTGCACCATGCAATTGACAAAATAAACTTTGTGTTTTTCTAGAATTCAGTCTTTTTTGGATTCAGTGTGCGTCAGATATTTTTTCTGTTTTGCTCAGGCAACTTGAAACTAAAAGAACTTGAAAAATAAAATGTTTTATTGGGGTCAACAAAAGTTAAACTTTTATGTACACTAATTACATAAAACAATACTGTAGCGAGATGTATAGTGTACTTTATGTCAAAAATGATTGATTTATGGCCCCCCATAAAAATATTCCCCCCACCCCTCCCTCCGGACTGGACAGCTGTTTTGGACACCTGTTTTTGTCCTCCCCCACTACCCCCACTACTCCTACTAAGGAATTTGTGACTGTGTTTTGGACTTTGTGTGTTTTTGAAGTGAAAATGTTTGAAAACGATCAAAAAGTATTCAAAAATGGTGCTGAAAACTTGTAAAACAGTGCATCGGGGTGACAGACATGGGTTTTTAAGGGATGTTTTTATTAAAGAATGTTTTTTCACATATTTGAAAAGTTTTTTAAAAGACATTAATGAATTATACAATTAAAACACAAAGACGTTTTAAAGACATTTTAAAAATGTTTTCAGATTTCAGATTTTCTGAAACAAAAGTATAAAACAAGTGCATTAACATTGGTATATAAGTATATTAAACAATAGTTGTTAAAAGACAAATGGGGTTTTCAAGCAAAACATTTATAACATTTACTGTTAACGTTTTAGCAAAAAATAATTTTTACACTGATCCGTGAAACACGTCCTTTCTCGTCCCTGGCAAATACAGAATGAAGTCAGAACGGCCTGTGAAAACGCTCCCAAGTCTCCGCCCCTAACACGCCTCCAAACATCAACGTAATCCGTCCCTGACAGGCCCACCTCAACGCCGAAAGATAGAGTCGTACAGAATGTGTATATTCAAAAAGGACGTTAATTAATTAATTAATTAATTAAATTATTAAACACAAGATTTTAACAAAAAAGTATCAAACAATCGCATTAGCATTAAGTATATTAAACAATAGGTGTTAAAAGACAAATGGGTTTAAGCAAAAACATTTCTAACACTGCAATTTACTGTTAAAGTTTTGTTTTAGCAATAAATAATTCTTACACTGCACCATGAAAGACATCCTATCTCTTAGTTGTCAAATACAGAACGTCCTGTGAAATCGGTCCCAAGTCTCCGCCCCCAACACACCCATAACACGCCCCCCCGACATCGATGTCATCCGCCCCTAACACGCCACCCCCAACACCGGAGGGATAGATGAGAGCAGAGATGCACATTTAAATGGTAATAAAATAAAAAAAAAGCTTAAAAATAATGGTGTTTTAACATTCTTTTGTTCATTACCTCATTAACTGTTCATTAATTTGAGTTCATTAATTGATTTATCTTTGATAGCATCATCCACCTCTCCCACTGGGGGGAATTTATATTTGGAGTAAAGTATATTGAAACTGTTTAAAACTACGTGCTTTAAAATTTAAAAACATGAAACGTGGGAGGTAAACAGTTTTTTCACACACATGTAACACTTTCACATCATGTGAAGGTGATGTGGATGGTTAAAAACAAAAAATGCAGGCTAGCATTCAGGCATAGTAAAATGTTATCAGAAAAGGTAAAATGTGTTTATATATATATATATATATAAAAAGTAAAACATTATGCTTTAAAATTTTAAAATGTGAAAGAATGTATTGGGTGACAGTGACAAACATTAGGGCGTCAAGGGATGTTTTTATTAAAGAAAGTTTTGTTTCCACATACATTTGTACAGTTTTTCTTTTGAAGGCATAAAAGTAAAGTGTACCATTTAAAACACAAAGGCTTAAAAGGTATTTTAAAGAGGTTACCAGAAAAAGTAAAAACAAGTTAGAGAAAGCATTTCAATTACATTAATAAACAAAAGGTCAATGTTCAAACATTTAAAACATTTTTAGAAAAAAAAGTCAGAAAAGGCCTTTCCATCACATTAAAAACGTTAAAAAAAGTCAATGTCCAATTATTTAAAAATGTAAAAAGTTTTTCAAACACAGTTTTAAAAACGGTAAAAGCAAAAAAGTCAGACATTTTAAAAGAACATTTTTCACATACATTTGAAGAAAGCTTCTCTCAAAATATCAAACATTTCACATAGGGTCTACAGCTTTAATAATTTTTATAAAGGTGTATACTGTTAAAACCCAAAGGCCTATCCAGACCTATCCAGAACGTTATCAGAAAAATGTAAAACAAGTTAGAGAATGTCTTTCACACAAGACCTTTAAAAATAACAGAAAAAAGGGTCAAATGTGTGTTTTCTGACACAATGTTTCAAACACGTGCATTAGCAGTAAAAATATCAAGCAACAGTTGTTAAAAAGACAAATAGTTTCAAGCAAAACATTTTAACACTGCAGTTTGCTGCTAAAGTTTTGTTTAGTTTTTAGCAAAAATAACTCTTACACTACTCCATGCAATACATCTTCACTCACCAGTGATAAAAGTAGAATGAGAATGATCGGCGTGTGAAGCCGCTCCCAAGTCTCCGCCCCCCTAACACGCCCCCCAAAACCAGAGGATAGACATGTGCAGAGGTGTATATTTAAATGGTAGTAAAATAATTAAACCAAATAATGTCTATATATATATATATATATATAAGTTTTAACAATTTTTTATCCATTAACTTATTGATTTATAAGCTCTATGATAGCATCATCCACCTCTCCCACTGGGGGGAATTTATATATGTTCCACTCTTTGAGAATGTGTTTTTGGAGTAAAGTATATTGAAACTATATTGAAAATTATGTGCTTTAAACTTTAAAAACATGTCACACACATGTAACACTTTCACATACAACTTTAAAGTGATGTGGATCGTTAAAAACTAAAAAGTAGTATTCAGACACAGTAAAATGTTATCAGAGTTTCTGAAAACCATGTAAAACATTATGCTTTAAAATGTTTTGAGGTTAAACAATGCAATCAAGGGTTGTTTTATTAAAACTCTTTTCATATATACATTTGAAGGGTGTTTTCCCCCCACAAACAACATAAAAAATGTTTAAAAAACCCCACAAAGTTCTAGTAGTATACTGAATCTGAAACCATACCAAATATTAGCATGTAACAGTTTGGAGACATTTGTGTTTTTATGATTCTTTGATTTTTGTTTGCATTTCTCCTGAAACTTACTGTTTTAGAAATTGTTTACCAACATTCTCAACATATTGCGTGTGATTGTAAGGTTTTGTGTTTCTGTTTTCCTTACACTTTTGGCCGGAAAAAAAAACAACTATGTTTATTTGTGTCACAGATCCCTTGTCTCCCGGACTCCATTACCCATAATCCTCTTGTTTCCACACCTGCACTCACTTCCCTCGTCATCTCCCCTTCATCACGGATCACCTGCACCTGGACTTCCTCATCAGCACTCCCTTTATATTGGACTCACTCCCTTCACTCCTTGTCCGTTCTGAATGTTAGTTTATGTATGTTGGTAGTGTCTGTCTCTTTTGTAAGAATAAATACCGTTGTATTGTGGATATCCTTGTACTGCCTCGTCTCTACACCAGCACACGTAACAATTTGCTGTAATGCTAGTGAGCTCAAGGTGTTCATAAATAGATTTTTGGGGGCAGTATGTGTATATAGAATGTAAGGATCTTTGAAATATTTTTGTTTTGGCTTTTTTTTTTTTAAATTTTTTTTTTTTTACATTTTTTATGTTGTTTGGCCCTGTCCCAAATGGCACACTCCGGATTGTGGACTTCCTCAGAGTCCATACTTTGGTAACGTCATGTAGTGCAGACCTATAGGTCCCTTGGCGCGAGTGCACGAGGGCGCATTGAAAGGTATTTTTGGGACAGACTCGAACGTCACGCCGGAAATAACGGTCTGGTTGTTTTTTGACAGGAGCTGCAGGTTCGGGGAATATGCTGCCTATTGTTGTTGTTGTTGTATATCACCAGGCTGTGATTTGTAGGGGGGGATGGGGGGATTTCCCCCCTTCTGGTCTATGTATCCCTGCCTCTGCTGAATTATTTTTATCCCCGCTGGTGCGCCGGCGCGTGCTGCAATTACTTTATTATAGCTTAAATAAAGCGCAAAAGAAACTACGAGCAATCTTGATTCAATTTAAGGTTGTCCACAGGTTGCATTACTCAAACGACAGATTGTCAAAATTATACCCTAATGTTGAACCGAACTGTCCTAGATGTCACTATTCTCCTGTTTCTTTGGGGCACATGTTTTGGTCATGTCCATCTTTGTATGACTTTTGGTCATCAATTTCTCAATCACTGTCAGTTATATCTGGCGAAACACTGCAACCTGACCCCTTGATAGCTATCTTCGGTGTAGCACGTGATGAGCTAAAGCTCTCCCACCTCCATAAAAATGCAATAGCCTATGCTTCGTTGCATGCCCGCCGTCTGATACTGTTAAACTGGAGGGCGAAAAACCCTTCTTCTTACATCCATTGGATTAGAGAGGTGATGTTGGGATTAGCTCTGGAAAAGATTAGGTATACAGTGCACGGCTTGGAGGGTAAATATGACAGAACCTGGTCACAGTTCATAACTCATATCAAGAATCTGCCTTTTGCTTGACTCATTGTCTTTTTATTTGTTGGTAATTTAGTTTCTTGCTCTTTTCTCTGACTGCCGTCCCTAGTCTCCTCAATGCCTGCAGTCTGATTGTTAGGATTTTTAAAAAAAATTTTTTTGTGTGTATACTTGTTTTCTTTTTTGTGGGGATGCCACCTGGATGGGGGTGGGGGGTGAAGTTCACACAACCTTTGTAAGAAATGCTGAACTTATGTCAATGTTTTGTTGAAAATCATAAATAAAGTTGCAAAAAAAAAAAAAAAAACTACGAGCATTGACCGTCATTATTCTGTTGTAAGTGAAGTCATGAAATTACCACATGTGCGATTAAAGCTGCCTCAAATCTGTGCATGCATATTTGTTGACATGGTTTTAAAACTATTGTTATCCAATTTGTTGGCCTTGAAACGTCGGGGGAGTTTGCTAGCAAACTAAATTTTCTGACCTCGGTAAGGAAACCTTGTATATCACTGTAACACAGTTCGTATATACGGGAAGAAGGAGGCGGGAACCGGCGAACGTTAAACAAAACTTTAATATATAAATAAACAAAGAACAAAACGAAATGAATGCCGGCAGACCCTCGCGGACATCTGCCGGCCACACAAACATAATAAAACATAAAATAATATCCAGGCCTGGTCCTCTCTCGTCCTTCACTGTAGTCGCTTCTCCTTTTATGCTCCCGGAGCTCCTCCGTGAGAGACTCAAGGCCTGTGCGCCTCCCAGGTGATGCTCGTTATCACTTGCGTCACCGGCCTCGAGCCGTTCCCTCACGGCTCTCGCCCGCCCTGGTCGCCACAATCACAAATATCTTATACAAATATTATAATATTAAGCATCGTGAACAGGTTTCTTTTCTATTGCAAAATATTATCTCCATGTCAACTACACAGCCTGCTTTTGCTTATGCCACCTGGGCATTAGACAATATATACATGCTTATTTAAATAATGTATACAGTTGTAATAATACATAATGTTCCATTTGAACTAAGATTACAATTTTAACACATAATAAACATGTGCGTGAGTTTCAGATGAATTTACAGGTTTATATAAATACTAGGTTTACATATGACTCAGTAAAGCCCTGACATTCGATTCTATTTATATGAATCATAATGCGATCGTATTATTCAACGAGCTATTATTATGTTTGAGATATCAACCACTGGTCGATGACCATAATGTTTGTATAAACTGTAGGTAACAACTGGTAAAATGTACACCTGGGTCATAAAAACCGTTATGATACCTACACTTAAATATTTTCTTCTCAGCCATGTCATCAATTGCTCTTGAGCGAAATCTCCTCCCATCCGTTGTCTGATTGGCCTTTCGCAAGGATTCCTGGGTAGTTAAAGTGTGCGGAGCCTGCATCTATGCAGGCTTCGCGGAAGACCGCTTCAAGGGTACAAAGGGGGCGCTGCTGAGCACATTTCAGAGCGTTAAAATGCTGAATGGGACGGCCTACGGACTCGTAAGCTGTGTCCCAATTCAGGGTCCGCGCACTTCGAAGTGCATGAAAGGGGTGGGGTTTTGGAGTGGAGGGTTGCCAGGTCTGCGCAACAAAACCATCCCAAAAGTAGTGTAATCACAGCACAAGTGTAAAAGTATCCCAATCCCAGACATGGCAACAATGAGCCGAGTGTCGTTACATGGCTCGCGACTGTGTGACAGACAGCTGACAGTTGACGTTTATGTGTGCATTTTAAAGTTTTATGACTTTCTATTGGGTTTTGACATGCTTCACTGCCGGTGACGACGGGACACTGGACCAAAATATGTATGTTTAAACTATGTAATGTTAGTTTTATATCGTTCGCAATAGTTAACCTTGTTTGTTTTTTTTATATTAAATTATGTTAAATTTATGTTAACTGTGAAAATATATACATTCATATTTCTACATTTATTCTGTATTTAAGTCTGAATTTAAAGTACAGTACTTTAGGATTTTATTCAACTGCACTCCATCTCAGAGACAAATACTGTATTTATGAAAACCAGATATTACAGTTTGATTTAGATATTGGTCAACACGGGGCATTGCTTACATTTATGTGAATTCACACAGAACTCCTGTCGTCACTGGCGCGCAATGAATTGTGGGATAGTGTAGACCGCGAAGTGTCTTGAAATCGGCGCTTCATTCCACTGGGAAACGGAGAGGGTGCACTTGAAGTCACTCTCGAATTACGTCATCCCTCCTCGCGTCGCGGTGAATCGCACTTCAAAGGCTGCTTTCCCCCACTTTTCTCAAGAACAGAATACAGTGCATAAAATGGGCACATTAAAATGTGTCGATATCAATATTATTTAAATGTAACTTTGTCAATGAAACAGCCTAATTTCTGTACAGCTTATTTTTGTGATGTACAGTAAGTTAAAAATGAAATGCGCATACATTATATTTGTAAAGTAATTTATTTGTAAATTAGCCAGAGTAATTTGTAATTACTATAATTTCTGTTCGATAATTTTTTTTTTTTACGCATGTTCACGTCTGTAAATAAAAGAATTGTTCTGTTCATTGTTTATTTCTTTTATGCAACTTATAATTTTACATGAAACATTATACATATACAACATATACAATCATTTTTTCATCATGTAAATTAAATATTTTTACATTAAAATACATCGTTCTTTACATTACATAAAGTACCTTTGTACCTAACGATATAAAACTAACATTACCTATTTTAACCATACATATTTTGGTCCAGTGTCCCGTCGTCGCCGGCAGTGAAGCATGTCAAAACCCAATAGAAAGTCATAAAACTTTAAAATGCACACATAAACGTCAACTGTCAGCTGTCTGTCACACAGTCGCGAGCCATGTAACGACGCTCGGCTCATTGTTGCCATGTCTGGGATTGGGATACTTTTACATTTGTGCTGTGATTACACTACTTTTGGGATGGTTTTGTTGCGCAGACCTGGCAACCCTCCACTCCAAAACCCCACCCCTTTCATGCACTTCAAAGTGCGCGGACCCTGAATTGGGACACAGCTGTAGACTCGGCGAGCACGCGCAATTTAAGTCCACGAGACCAAAAGTCCACATCAAGTGCGCCATTTGGGACAGGGCCTGAGTGGGGGGAAAACACCCTTCAAATGTATATATGAAAAGAGTTTTAATAAAACAACCCTTGATTGCATTGTTTAACCTCAAAACATTTTAAAGCATAAAGTTTTACATGGTTTTCAGAAACTCTGATAACATTTTACTGTGTCTGAATACTACTTTTTAGTTTTTAACGATCCACATCATATATATATATATATATATATATATATATATATATAGACATTATTTGGTTTAATTATTTTACTACCATTTAAATATACACCTCTGCACATGTCTATCCTCTGGTTTTGGGGGGCGTGTTAGGGGGGCGGAGACTTGGGAGCGGCTTCACACGCCGATCATTCTCATTCTACTTTTATCACTGGTGAGTGAAGATGTATTGCATGGAGTAGTGTAAGAGTTATTTTTGCTAAAAACTAAACAAAACTTTAGCAGCAAACTGCAGTGTTAAAATGTTTTGCTTGAAACTATTTGTCTTTTTAACAACAGTTGCTTGATATTTTTACTGCTAATGCACGTGTTTGAAACATTGTGTCAGAAAACACACATTTGACCCTTTTTTCTGTTATTTTTAAAGGTCTTGTGTGAAAGACATTCTCTAACTTGTTTTTACTTTTTCTGGTAACCTCTTTAAAATACCTTTTAAGCCTTTGTGTTTTAAATGGTACACTTTACTTTTATGCCTTCAAAAGAAAAACTGTACAAATGTATGTGGAAACAAAACTTTCTTTAATAAAAACATCCCTTGACGCCCTAATGTTTGTCACTGTCACCCAATACATTCTTTCACATTTTAAAATTTTAAAGCATAATGTTTTACTTTTTATATATATATATATATATAAACACATTTTACCTTTTCTGATAACATTTTACTATGCCTGAATGCTAGCCTGCATTTTTTGTTTTTAACCATCCACATCACCTTCACATGATGTGAAAGTGTTACATGTGTGTGAAAAAACTGTTTACCTCCCACGTTTCATGTTTTTAAATTTTAAAGCACGTAGTTTTAAACAGTTTCAATATACTTTACTCCAAATATAAATTCCCCCCAGTGGGAGAGGTGGATGATGCTATCAAAGATAAATCAATTAATGAACTCAAATTAATGAACAGTTAATGAGGTAATGAACAAAAGAATGTTAAAACACCATTATTTTTAAGCTTTTTTTTTATTTTATTACCATTTAAATGTGCATCTCTGCTCTCATCTATCCCTCCGGTGTTGGGGGTGGCGTGTTAGGGGCGGATGACATCGATGTCGGGGGGGCGTGTTATGGGTGTGTTGGGGGCGGAGACTTGGGACCGATTTCACAGGACGTTCTGTATTTGACAACTAAGAGATAGGATGTCTTTCATGGTGCAGTGTAAGAATTATTTATTGCTAAAACAAAACTTTAACAGTAAATTGCAGTGTTAGAAATGTTTTTGCTTAAACCCATTTGTCTTTTAACACCTATTGTTTAATATACTTAATGCTAATGCGATTGTTTGATACTTTTTTGTTAAAATCTTGTGTTTAATAATTTAATTAATTAATTAATTAATTAACGTCCTTTTTGAATATACACATTCTGTACGACTCTATCTTTCGGCGTTGAGGTGGGCCTGTCAGGGACGGATTACGTTGATGTTTGGAGGCGTGTTAGGGGCGGAGACTTGGGAGCGTTTTCACAGGCCGTTCTGACTTCATTCTGTATTTGCCAGGGACGAGAAAGGACGTGTTTCACGGATCAGTGTAAAAATTATTTTTTGCTAAAACGTTAACAGTAAATGTTATAAATGTTTTGCTTGAAAACCCCATTTGTCTTTTAACAACTATTGTTTAATATACTTATATACCAATGTTAATGCACTTGTTTTATACTTTTGTTTCAGAAAATCTGAAATCTGAAAACATTTTTAAAATGTCTTTAAAACGTCTTTGTGTTTTAATTGTATAATTCATTAATGTCTTTTAAAAAACTTTTCAAATATGTGAAAAAACATTCTTTAATAAAAACATCCCTTAAAAACCCATGTCTGTCACCCCGATGCACTGTTTTACAAGTTTTCAGCACCATTTTTGAATACTTTTTGATCGTTTTCAAACATTTTCACTTCAAAAACACACAAAGTCCAAAACACAGTCACAAATTCCTTAGTAGGAGTAGTGGGGGTAGTGGGGGAGGACAAAAACAGGTGTCCAAAACAGCTGTCCAGTCCGGAGGGAGGGGTGGGGGGAATATTTTTATGGGGGGCCATAAATCAATCATTTTTGACATAAAGTACACTATACATCTTTCTTACTGTCACTACATAAAAACTAGCTAGATCAATGCATCTATTTCCATTCAACGTGATGGATTTGATCAACAGAAAAACATCAGGCTTGAAAGATTTCTTATCCTGTGGCTCCCTCTAGTGGGCACAGCTTTTATCTCTAATTTGCAATACCTAACAGTTTAGAATTTGCAGTTAGCATCATAAACTTATTCAAGATCCAATCCAAGACACTGTCTAAACTGGGGAGAATTTTTTTTGTTGTTGTTTCCAGTCCAAATATCTCTAAATTCTTAGATCAAGATGCATTTACTAAATATGTCAAATGACTCGAGATATTATGTCTTATTTTCTGGGGAGGGGTCAAAATTAAGTGAGTTTTTGCTAAAACAAGCTATATATTATCTGCCATTTGGGTAAGAAAAATAATCTTATTCTGTATTGTACAAAGCACTATATAAATAAAGATGACATGAATACCTTTTGCTTGCAGTTTAAATGTTTTATTATTCATACCACAATAGTAAATAAGTCTTTATAGATATTTTAAAATCGTCTATTCCTATTAAATGGACCTCAATATATTAATCATGTCTGGCAACTTGAAACTAAAAGAAGAACTTGAAAAATAAAATGTTTTATTGGGGTCAACAAAAGTTAAACAATTTTTGTTTTGTTTCCAGTCCCAATATCTATGAATTCTTAAATCAAGATGCATTTACTAGATAAGTAAAATGGCATAAGATATTATGTCTTGTTTTCTGTGGTGGGAAAATCAAAATTGAGTGAGTTTTTGCTTGAAACAAGCAAAATGATCTGCCACTTGGAGTAAGAAAATAATCTTAATTCAAACGGAAACAATATATATATATATATATAGTTTCCGTTTGAATTAAGATAATTTTCTAAACCTATATATATATATTAACCCCATTGGCATTTCCATTCAACGTGATGGATTTGATCAACAAAAAAAAATCTGGCTTAAAAGATTTCTTATCCTGTGGCTCCCTCTAGTGGGCACAGCTTTTATCTTTTATTTGCAATGGATAGAAATGTGAGGAATGTACAAAATTTAAAAGAATCTTACAAATATGTGCACACTCAGCATTAAGTTGCATATTTTACCACCCACTTCAAATTCATTTTGCTCCCTCACTCTTTTGTATCTTCTATGTGTACCAGTGGGTACTTTCATGAACCCATGGGTCCAGTTGGGGGTAGAAATATGATCAATGTAAGGAATTTCAAATATCTCACAAATATTAACACAGTGAGCATTAAGGTGCATGTTCTTACTGCCCCGTTAATTTATCATACCCCATCAATCTTTTGTGACTTCCATGTGTACCAGTCGGCATTCACATGTACCCATGGGTCCAGTTGGGATAGAAATGTGATTAATGTACAAAATTCAAAAGAATCTTACACATATGTGCACGTTGAGCATTAAGTTGCATATTTTACCACCCACTTCAAATTCATTTTACGTATCCATATCCATTCGGTACGTTCATGTACCAATCGGTACGTACATGTACCAATATACCAGTCGGTACGTTCAAGTACCAATGTACCAGTCAGTACGTTCAAGTACCAATGTACCAGTCGGTACGTTCAAGTGCTAGTCGATACGTTCATGTACCAGTCGGTACGTTCATTTACCAATGTACCAGTCGGTACGTTCATGTACCAATGTACCAGTCGGTACGTTCGTGTTAAACTAGTAGCACCCCTACATGTAGTTAACTACTACCCAACACTGATAAAAACTAGCTAGATCAATGCATCTATTTCCATTCAACGTGATGGATTTCATCAACAGAAAAACATCTGGCTTGAAAGATTTCTTATCCTGTGGCTCCCTCTAGTGGGCACAGCTTTTATCTCTTATTTGCAATGCCTAACAGTTTAGAATTTGCAGTTAGCATCATAAATTCATTCGAGATCCAATCCAAGACACTGTCCACACTGGGATAATTTTTTTTTCTTACTCATTATTTTTGTCTTGTTTCCAGTCCAAATATCTCTAAATTCTTAAATCAAGATGCATTTACTAAATCTGTAAAATGACTCGAGATATTATGTCTTATTTTCTGGGGAGGGGTCAAAATTAAGTGAGTTTTTGCTAAAACAAGCTATATTATCTGCCATTTAGGTAAGAAAAATAATCTTTCCTATTAAATGGACAACAATATATTAATCATGTCTGGCAACTTGAAACTAAAAGAACTTGAAAAATAAAATGTTTTATTGGGGTCAACAAAAGTTAAACAATTTTTGTTTTGTTTCCAGTCCCAATATCTATAAATTCTTAAATCAAGATGCATTTACTAGATAAGTAAAATTAACCGAGTTAACTACTACCCAACACTGATAAAAACTAGCTAGATCAATGCATCCATTTCCATTCAACGTGATGGATTTGATCAACTGAAAAACATCAGGCTTGAAAGATTTCTTATCCTGTGGCTCCCTCTAGTGGGCACAGCTTTTATCTTTTATTTGCAATGCCTAACAGTTTAGAATTTGCAGTTAGCATCATAAATTCATTCGAGATCCAATCCAAGACACTGTCTACACTGGAGAGATTTTTTTTTTCTTACTCACAATTTTTTTCTTGTTTCCAGTCCAAATATCTATAAATTCTTAAATCAAGATGCATTTACTAGATAAGTAAAATGGCATAAGATATTATGTCTTGTTTTCTGTGGTGGGAAAATCAAAATTGAGTGAGTTTTTGCTTGAAACAAGCAAAATGATCTGCCACTTGGAGTAAGAAAATAATCTTAATTCAAACGGAAACTCTCTCTCTCTCTCTCTCTCTCTCTATATATATATATATATATATATGCACTCACCTAAAGGATTATTAGGAACACCATACTAATACTGTGTTTGACCCCCTTTCACCTTCAGAACTGGTCAGAGGAGCCTCTCCACGGGCCCCTTCCAACGCGCCCGGCCCCGAGACTCTAGCGCCCCCTGGGACGGAGCTACGGCCCTTCACAGAGCACCCTCCGTACGAAGACAAAAGAGGTATATCTCCGTGACCAGGCCGAGTTGGGGCTCCATACTGCTGGCATGTGGGGGTGCCCTCGGGCCCCCCTCTGTGCCTGGAGTCTGGAGCTCCAAGTCGGCCCGGTTCCGGAGTTAGACCCGGTCCAAGATGTAAGTTCCAGGGGGTATATCTCCGTAACCAAGCCGAGTTGGAGCTCCAAGTCCACTCGGTTCCTGAGATACGGGCGGTCAAAGCTGGACAGTAAGTGAGCGTATCTCAGAAAGGGAAGATCCCAGGAGGTGGGGACTGTGCCTGAAGTAAGATCCCTCTGGGCCCACCGTACTGCCTGAGTTTGGAGCCAGGAGTCGTCTGGGTTCCAGAGATCGGGCCCTTTGAATATAAGGGTGTTTCGGCTAAAAGCGTGTGTATCTCGGGAAGGAAAGGTCGTAGCAGCTCGTGCCTCTGGGTGTGGAGGGGTCCCGGCGGGGGCCGTCAGGCGGCCTCGGTCCCGAGGCCCGGGGAGGTTCGGTTCTGAACGGCACCCTAATCTGTGGAGGGCCGTAGCTCCGTCCCAGGGGGCGCTAGAGTCTCGGGGCCGGGGGCGTTGGAAGGGGCCCGTGGAGAGGTTTCTCTGACCCGAGTTTGGTGGTCCTTGGTGGCGCGGTGGTCTCTGAGTTACGGGGGGTCAACCGAATGGTGGTGGTCAGAGGGAGGAGAGCACCCTCCATCAGTGTATGAAGATGAGAGGTGGTGAGAGGGAGGAGAGCACCCTCTGTACGAAAAAGAGATGTGGTGAGACGGAGGAGAGCACCCTCCATCGGTGTACGAAGATGAGAGGTGGTGAGACGGAGGAGAGCACTCTCCGTACGAAGATGAGATGGAGGAGAGCACCCTCCTTTGAATGAAGTCAGCTGCTCAAGAGCTTCCTCCCCCCCTCGGAGTGTTATTTTCTGCTAATATATTGGAATCCTTAGCAGTTTCTAACACATATGGCTATTCAAAACGTTATCCAGGAGAGGTTATATCCTGGAATAGATTATAGCCAGATAGAGAATTGAAAGATTATGTGTATTTTCATTATCTTTAGTTAGATGCATTTACATTGTGACTGTGGCTCAGATGCAATCAACTCTGTGTTTGTAAAGGTGTGAACCAAATGGCCCATACAGACGTATGGCCCACAGAAACTGATGGGTGTGAATGACAAAGAAACAGCATTGCTCAGAGCAGATCACAGGGTAGATCGATCTCCTGTGGGAGGTCCTAACAGTGTTCTATTGTTTGTAACCCTTTTGATGTCATGTATAAAGTTCTGTCCCACAGACAGAACTTTGGGTTAAGATGTTTTGAAGGCTGAGACGCTAACATCGCTGCTGAAGAACTGTGCTACACTACTACCTTCAATAAATTCTTCTCCCCACAAGAACTCTGGTCAAGCTTACTTATTTTATGTATTAGAGAAATCTAATACATTGGCGAGCCACCCAAACGACTGCACGGCCAAATACAGCAAAATCTAACAATTTGGCGCGCCAGCCAGGAGAGACTGACAAGAAGAGAACTCACCAACTGCAACAAGAAGTGAACACAAAAGTCTTGGAGATACTACAGTTTTTACGTTGAAGATCAACGGACTGCATCTGTGGATACAATTTATTTGAATCAACTGGATTCTGTCTCAAATATCCTAATTTGGTGAGTGAAACTTATCAGCTCTCTTAAAAGAACTTAAAGAAAAGAAAAAAGGAATAATAAGTAGACCAGTAAAATGTGTAGTGTAGTCACATACAGTGTAGCACTGTTGAGAATTTTAGGCTTGGGCCTTTCTTGTGAGTCTGTAGGAACCTTTTAAATGTTTAGTTCATTCTTCTGAGACTGTAGGAGCTATAGAAATAAGGTTTATAGCTTGGCCCTGTTCTCTTAAGTCTGTAAGAATCATTTAAGAAAAAGGTTTAGTCCGTTCTCATGAGACTGTAGGAGCCACAGATATGTAGTACAAGGCTTGGGCCTTTCTTGTGAGTCTGTAGGAACCTTTTAAATGTTTTAGTCCATTCTCCTGAGACTGTAGGAGCTATAGATATAAGGTTTATAGCTTGGCCCTGTTCTCTTGAGTCTGTAGGAATCATTTAAGGAAGAGGTTTAGTCCATTCTCATGAGACTGTAGGAGCCACAGATATAGTACACGGTTTGGTCCTTTCTCTGGAGTGTGTAGGAATTGTTTAAGAAACAATTTGGTCCGTTCATTAAGAGATTGTAGAAGCAAAGGCTTGGTCCTTTCTCTTTGTGTCTGTAGAAATTGTTAAAGAAACAGTTTAGTCCATTCATCCAGAGACTGCAGAAATCATAGAATGTCTTGGGACTGATGTTGCTGCAAGAATTATAATTTCTTGACTGGGTGCTAATTCAGTAGCCATTATTTTAGTTTTGAAATAAATGTTCTAACTGGGTTAGAAGATGATGGCATAAAGCCATGGAACTATAAGTTGGTTAGCCTTCCGATGAAAGATACGGAAAGATCTAAAGTAAATTGTCTAAGAGACAAACTCAGCCTTGTGAGCTAGGACTCAAAAAGAATAGAACAAGTCTTTTCAGTCAGAAGTTTTCAGAAATTAAGCAAGGAAATTAGCCTGAAAATGAATGTTTTGTCTTAACAGTAATATTGAAAACTTGTTAGGAGTACAAGTAGAATCCATAATGCACAATTTTGTATTTTGGAAACATGTTTGATTTGTCTGTGTATCTGAAATGGTCAGTCTAAAAGATTTCTGAGAATTTAAATCTGAATAAGCACCTTAACGGCTCTAACACCTTTTGTTCTGTTTCACACCTCTGAGGGTACATCTCCTGTACTTGCCATGGCTGAGTCTGCACGAAACAAGGGTAATGGCCCTGCATTGAGACCAACAACAGAAAGACATGGAACAGAACCTCCAAATGTTACTATTGATCAAATGATGGAAAATCTGAATGAATATTTGGACAAAAGGCTGGGACTAAGGAAGTGCCAGGGTGACATCTGCCAGAAGTACAACATTAGGCACTCAGAGAATGGACAATGGGCCTTGCCGGACATTAAAAGGGCTTATGGAAAGATGCAGCGCTCAAGAGCAAACACAAACAGAGATGGCTTGTCTGTAATTTTGGTTAAACAAATTCAACAGCATCTACAGAAGTGTGAGACTGACAAATTACTACGTGATAACAAAGCAGAGAAAGCAAAGGTTCGAGCACTGGCTGAACAATTGCAGAATGAAAAGAAAGACAAAGAAAGACTACTAAGTGAGAAGACCAAGTTGTTAAATTTGCTTTCCAAACGATTGGAATCAAAAGACTGTTCTGGAAAAAAGAGTCATTCCATAAGATCTAGCAGCAAAGCAGAACAAGAGTTTCTCTATCCATTCAGTGATCTCCAGAAGAATGAGGATCAACAAGACCTTTATCTGCTTGGAGAAAGTGACCGCAGTTCCACAGTGAACTCTGACAGCGATGTCAACACACATGATGGTATCATAAAGGACAACTTGAAGGTTAGGCTTGCTCCTGTAATTGTCAAAAACAGAAGGACTGAAGTTGAAATTGACAATGAGGAGGAGTATGAGGAAAATGGTGAACGACGAACTCGAACTGTCACAAAAGTGGTAAAGAAATATGTTCCACACAGAACATACCAGCCAGCTACTCCAAAGCAAGTTGACAAATGGTCAAAAGATTTGCCAGATGTGTACAAACAACCATGGAAAGCTTGGCAATTTCTTCAGCGTTTGCAGAAAATCTACAATTTGCACCCACTAGACGGAGTGATGATTGTTAATGTGAACTTAAGGGACAATGACCAAAAGAGATTAACAGAAAGTGTTGAAAGAAGGACTGGTGAGTCTCAAGTGAACATTGAGGCTGGATGGGAAGCTGTACGAACATTCTTGTTTGAACTGAAACCTGCAGAAGTTAATTGGGTTAAAATTACCTCATGCATGCAGAAGACAGGAGAAAGTGTTGCTGAGTATGAAGAACGCTTCATACAAATTTGGTTGGAATATATGCTGGTGTGAACAACAATGATGATCTCAGTAAAGATACCGGCATGCCTCTTAAAACCGCATTTGTAAATGGACTGAAACCTGAGATTTCTAAAGCCCTTAAAATCAGGTATGATGACTGGGACAGCATTGGAACAGCATTCATGCAGATTGTTGAATGGTCAGCAAAGATTGAAAGAAAACAGGAAGTCAATCTCAGAGCTTTGCAAACCAAAACCTTGTCATTCAACAACAGGACAACGGGGTATGAAGAACATGAATATGTGAGATACCCAAAAGCAAAAAGTCAAGGAAGAAGCAGGTACTGCAACGAAGAAGGACACTGGGTTCGTGATTGCAAGTTGATTTTAACACATCAAAGTGATGATGAGGACAACTTGTTGAAGAGATTTCAGCAGTTGACAGACAAGCAAAAGCAGACTCTGCTGAAAGCTTTTGAGCCGCAGGAAAACTGAAGAACCTCTCTCTGCAGCACCAACTAGTGACATCTCATCCAACAACTGATGTACTCCATGTGTATGCAAAAAACACAAATGAAGACCCCATCCCAAAGGTGAAAGCATACACAGAAGTCTCAACAACTGAAGCCAAAGATGATGTCCTAGTAGACAGTGCTGCTAAACAAGCCGTAAAGGAGAGAGGTGCACATACAGCGGCATTAAGACAACTAGTGCAAGACAGACAATCAGACAGACAATTAAACAGATGCACAAAGTGCACAAAGAAGAAAAAATACCATTGATGGAAAATGGAGTTGAACTGCATGAAGACAACCAATGCAGTGAGGATGACCACAGGAAAACAGGACTATACTTCTTTGAACATGTCACAGGCCGGCCCATGCCCAATGAAAATCTAACATCTGACAGCCTTGTCCAAACTGATGAAAGACTCAGCCTGGCAGTACACAATGTGAAGGATAAAGTTTTGACACCTCCAAAGGGGGGCCATGGTAGAGTAACAATTAAAAAAACTCAGAGATCAATGAAAGAATCCAGGTGGAAAAGCCCACGTCAGGATCTCTTGGTAGCTGATGGAGCAGTTAAGGTGCAAAGAAAAGAAAAGTGGATCGACGTGAGCCAGTGGGATTTGAAACATCTACCTAGAGATGAGGGATAGATGGCAGTAGTGTTTATCAGAGTCCAGAAATGGTGGGACTAGGGTTTTTAGGCTCTAGCTTGTCGCCTGAGGACGAAGACATAAACATACAGCCACTGATAAACACAGTAGTGTCCTGCCAATATTAAATAGGGACAGTTTTAGGAGCAGTTAAGAGTTATTTGATTAAAATATTTTCCTTGGCAAGATACGTTTCCCTTTTCTCTTTTGTGTGATTGCAGGTGTTTCAGCACTCCAGATGATGACCAAAGACGTCCAACGCCTAGACCGCACTGCACTGGCCACCTAGCTGAACGTGCCTGAACGTCCACAGAAAACAACACTATCCGCCACTTCCTCAAGACCACAATGTCAAAATAAGAAAGGACTCAAGCATTCAGGAGGATGCAGTCTTCATCATAAACACTTATTCTGTCATTACATTATACATGATTTATGGAAGTTTGTTTTATGATCAAAAATGATCAGAGGAGGGATTGAAAGATTATGTGTATTTTCATTATCTTTAGTTAGATGCATTTACATTGTGACTGTGCCTCAGATGCAATCAACTCTGTGTTTGTAAAGGTGTGAACCAAATGGCCCATACAGACGTATGGCCCACAGAAACTGATGGGTGTGAATGACAAAGAAACAGCATTGCTCAGAGCAGATCACAGGGTAGATCGATCTCCTGTGGGAGGTCCTAACAGTGTTCTATTGTTTGTAACCCTTTTGTCTTCATGTATAAAGTTCTGTCCCACAGACAGAACTTTGGGTTAAGATGTTTTGAAGGCTGAGACGCTAACATCGCTGCTGAAGAACTGTGCTACACTACTACCTTCAATAAATTCTTCTCCCCACAAGAACTCTGGTCAAGCTTACTTATTTTATGTATTAGAGAAATCTAATACATTGGCGAGCCACCCAAACGACTGCACGGCCAAATACAGCAAAATCTAACAGAACCCTCCGTACGAAGATCAGAGGTTGTGAGATGGAGGAGAGCACCCTCTGTATGAAGATGAGAGGTGGGGAGACGGAGGAGAGCACCCTAACCCGTACGAAGATGAGAGGTGATGAGGCGGAGGAGAGCACCCTAATCCGTACGAAGATGAGAGGTGGGGAGACGGAGGAGAGCACCCTAACCCGTACGAAGATGAGAGGTGGTGAGGCGGAGGAGAGCACCCTAATCCATACGAAGATGAGAGGTGGGGAGGCGGAGGAGAGCACCCTAACCCCCCCCCTGTGTACGAAGATGAGAGGTGGTGAGGCGGAGGAGAGCACCCTCGGTGGTGAGGCGGAGGAGAGCACCCTGACCCCCTTGTGTACGAAGATGAAAGATGGGGAGGCGGAGGAGAGCACCCTAACCCCCCCCCTGTGTACGAAGATGAGAGGTGGTGAGGCGGAGGAGAGCACCCTCCGTACGAAGATGAGAGGTGGGGAGACGGAGGAGAGCACCCTAACCCGTACGAAGATGAGAGGTGGGGAGGCGGAGGAGAGCACCCTAATCCATACGAAGATGAGAGGTGGGGAGGCGGAGGAGAGCACCCTAACCCCCCCCCTGTGTACGAAGATGAGAGGTGGTGAGGCGGAGGAGAGCACCCTAACCCCCTTGTGTACGAAGATGAGAGGTGGTGAGGCGGTAGAGAGCACCCTCCGTACGAAAAAAAAAAGGAGGTATATCTCCGCGACCAGGATGAGTTGGGGCTCCATACTGCCAGTGTGTGTGGGTGCCCTCGGGCCCCCTCTGTGCCAGGAGTCTGGAGCTCCAAGTCGGCTTGGTTCTGGAGTTAGACCCGGTCCAATTTGGAAGTTTCAGGGTGTATATCTCCGCGACCAGGCCGAGTTGGGGCTCCATACGGCCGGTGTCTGAGGGTGCCCTGGGGCCCCCCCTCAGTGCCCGGAGTCTGGAGCTCCAAGTCGGCACGGTTCCCGAGTTACTCCCGGTCCAAGTTCAGACATTTGATCGACCGTATCTCGGCCGTCCCCGGGGGCCACAGGCTGTGGCTGGTATCGTTCGAAGCGTCTCGCGGAGATCTATCGAGGGGCACCAGTCCGGTGCGGATCGTGCGCGTGGTTCAAAAGTTATGGGCGTTTAAATAAAAATATAATTTTCCGTTCATAACTCAGCCCCCCCGGGGGTCAGGACCCTGGGATCGGTCTCCTTGGAAGCGTCTCGTCGAGCTGTATCTACGTCCCAAATTTGGCGCGGATCGGACGCGGCGTTCCCGAGTTATTCGCGAAAAATGAAAGCGAGTTGCAGGTCCAAACCTCCAGGGCATAAAAAGTGAAATATCAGGCCAGGGAAGGCTCCTAGACCCCGGGTTACCTACTTAGACTCTGGGGGGTATGGAAGTCTACTACAGCACAGAAGTGAGTCTCGGGTACCATCGAGGCTTTGAGAGGGGAGAAGGTCGTGAGCGCGGCCGGAGGTCGGGTTCCCTGAGGCGGCCGCGGGAGGCCTGCGTGCCAGGGGTCCCCTCCCAGGGTCCTGGTTCCCTGAGGCGGCCTCGGGGGCCATGCCAGGTGGGGTATCCCTGCCCGGGTCCCTGGTTCCCTGATGCGGCCACGGGGGGGGCAGGCCAGGTGGGGGTCCCTGCCCGGGTCCCTGGTTCCCTGAGTCGGCCAGGGGGGGCCAGGCCATGTGGGGGTCCCTGCCTGGCTCCCTGATTCCCTGAAGCGGCCGGGAGGCAGGCCAGGTAGGGGGTCCCCTCCCAGGGTCCTGGTTCCCTGAGGCGGTCCAGGGGGGCCAGGCCAGGTAGGGGGTCCCCTCCCAGGGTCCTGGTTCCCTGAGGCGGCCTCGGGGGCCATGCCAGGTGGGGGTCCCTGCACGGGTCCCTGGTTCCCTGAGGCGTACACGGGGCACCATGCCAGGTGGTGGTCCCCTGCCGGGTCCCTGGTTCCCTGAGGTGGCCACAGGCAGATTCCCCCGCGGTGGTGGATCTCTGGAGGTGGTGGTGAGGCAGAGGAGAGCACAATTTAGTCAAAAATGACTAAGTGTCTGCGATTTTCGAAGTATGAACATGGAGTTGGCACCCCAAAGATCCAGGAAGCCAGCTGCAGCCGCCCCAGACCAGAATGATGGCTTGTCCCCGGGTACTGGCGAATCTGATCATGCATTCCTCCCTGCCCACTTGGCCGCTCAGGCGTGCCCTTGAGGGCTACGTGGGAGTCTGGAAGCCTGAATACACCTTCCAGGACTCATGTTGTGTTGCAAGGCCAGATGAGAAGCTCTGAAGTGGGTATAAAGCAGATTCCACCGTGATGTTGGAAGTCTGGAAGCCTGGAAGCCTGACCACCTTCCAGGGCTCTTGTTTGCATGGCAAGGCAGGACACCAATCTCCAAAGTGGGCATAAAGCAGATTCCACTGCGGTGGTGGAAGTCTGGAGGTGGTGAGGTGGAGGAGAGCACACTCAGTGGTGAGAGGCGAGGAGAGCACAAAAAAAAAAAAAAATTTTTTTTTGCATTTTTCTAAGTCACAAAATAGAGTTGGCACCCCAAAGATGAAGGGTGCCAGCCAAAGCCACCCACGCCTGAATGAGGGGCACTCCCTGGGTATGGTCGGATTTGACCGTGCTTTGGAAGTCTGCGTACAGCGCAGGAGTTCCAAAATCAGGCCGTCAGGGTGTTGGGGAGGAGGAGCTCTCTCTAACTTTGTAGAAAAATGAACTCCTCCCTGCCCACAGGACTGCTCTGGTGTGCCCTTGGGATATTAAAAAGTTCTGAAGTGGACATAAAGCAGATTCTGTGGTGGTGGAAGTCTGGAAGTCTGACCACCTTCCAGGGCTCTTGTTGCATGGCAAGGCAGTATACCAAGCTCCAAAGGGGGTATGGAGCAAATTCTACCACAGTGGTGGAAGTCTGGAGGTGGTGAGATGGAGGAGAGCAAACTCCACCTGTGAATGAAGAACCCCACCTGGAAAACTGACTAAGTATGCAAAATGAGATGTGAGTCAAAAGCTCCATCTGTGATGAGGCAGGTGTCACAGCCTGGAATGAGGGCCCCTCCCTGGGTACAGTCAGATCTGTCTGTGAGATGGAACTCTGTGTTCAATGCAGGAGTGCCAAAATCAGGCCGTCAGGGTGTTGGGGAGGAGGAGCTCTCTCAGAACTTGTTGAAAAATGAATATGTACTCCTCCCTGCCCACGGAGCTGCTCTGTCATGCTTTTGGTCTCTGTTGACCCTAGGGGTGAAAGACTAATGTGGCCAGCTGCTGTGGTGGTGGCTCTGGAAGGCAAGTTCCCCTACCAATGCTGCTTGAAAAGGGGGCTTGAGTCCCACTCCCTGGTGAAAAAAAATTGATGGATCACTCACTTGTGCCCGTGGAGGAATTCTCTCATCCTCTGGCCCTGTTTTGGTTGGAAGGAAAGCAACCCACCCCCTCAATGAGGAGGAGCAATGAGTCCTCCCACTATTCCCACCTAAAAAGCATGAACAGATGAAAGCTGGTGGGATGGATCATGACAAAATGGAGTGCCTGCTGGCCCATGGGAGCTCTAAAGAAAGAAAAACCCAACACCCAAAGCTGGGGATGATCATGGGCTGGGGGGGGTGCATCTCTCCTCCTCTGGCTTGGTATGACTGGGATGCACCCCTTTGTTGTTTGGTCTGGTAGATTGGAGTGTGTGATGCGCCAGGGGTAGGCCTCTGCTCGGTTGGAGACGACCACTGTGGGTAGTGTGAACCTCCCTGCTTTGCGCTTCAGAGCTTGAGCCAGTGTTAGGGACCCGTCCCTCTGGGGGCTGGCCCTGCGTGTCTTGGGATAAGACTCAGATGGCCGGTCTGACTTGAACACCCAATGCGAAGGTGTTTGTGACAGTGGCGGGTTCAGACGCTGGGGGCCTTGTCACACCCCCCATGCATGTCACAGAGCCTGCTGTTGCCCGCGCCTCGTAACTGGTACACCCTTCCTGGTTCTATGGCCCCCTGTAATGGGAAAGGCTCTGCACGCATCCTATGATTGGATGCACTGCCCTTGTGGCAGTGTGAGACCTGAGTGTAGGGAACCCCCGTATGTGTTGCGGTTGTCCTGTCCTTGGCCAACCTTCCCTGATGCTGCAGCAGGTATAGTCTCTCTCATTAAATCAGATCAGTTAAGCGAGGGGCTGGGCTAGTTACATCCATAACTATATGCATGTCTGTTGAACATTTCCCTGGCAGCTGTTCTGGTGTGCCTTGGGTGGTGGAGAGGTGTGATTCCCCTGCAAGAGTGGAAAGAAACAGAGTTTGGCGTTAAGACTTAAAATGGGTGAAGTGGCACCTGAAAAACAAAAGAGTGTTTGGGTGGTGGCACTCGTATGGGGGATATATATTTTGGGTGACCCCCGGAGGAAAGTATCCTCCTAAAAGGAATGTGAGATGACGAAAGGCTGGGATCTAACTCCTGGTGCTGCTCTGGTGTGGCTTGTTCTGATGAAAAAAAAAATGACTGTGAAGTCTGTGGGGGAGCATGGTAGAGCCCCCCAAAAGGTTATATCAAAATGACCTCAAAGAATGGCTGAACGAAAGAAACCCATGTCTATATACACTCATGCAAGCACTAGCTCGTGCTGAACACGGACAAAGGCAAATTGCAAATGTTCAACAAGATGGGCTGGGGGGAGTGTGTCCCTCCTCCTTGGGCTTGATATGGTTGGAATGCACCCTTTGTTGTTTTATTCTGGCAGATTGGAGTGAGTGATGCGCCAGGGGTAGGCCTCTGCCCTGGTTGTAGATGACCACTATGGGTAGAGTGAACCTCCCTGCTTTGCGCTTCAGAGCTTGAGCCAGCGTTAGGGACCTGTCCCTCTGGGGGCCGGCCCTGCGTGGCTTGGGATGGAAGACTCAGATGGCCGGTCTAGCTCGAGTGTCTGCTGCGGTGGTGTTTGCGACAGTGGTTTGGTTCAGACGCTGGGGGCCTTGTGACACCCCCCATGCATGTCACAGGGCCATCCATTGCCCGTGCCCCCGTTACCAGTGCATTCTCCTGGTTCTGTGGCCCCCTATAATGGGATGGGCACTGTATGTGTCCCATGAACGGCTGAGCTGTCCTTATGGTGGAGTGAGATCAATGTGTGTGGAATACCGCCTGTGTTGTGGTTGTCCTGGTCCCAGGCTGACCCATTTTACCTCAATGGTACGGTTGTCTCATTAAAACCAGAGCGGTTGAGTGGTGGGCTTGGCACCCCAGAGGCTATCATATGGCCAAATACCTTGTCATCTAATCAGTGGCATGCATGAAAGGACTAATGAGATTCCCACTGTCCCTGCCTGCACTCTAGTGGTACCACAGCCCATGGAATGGGGCTTGGCAGAAAAATCTGTGGGTAAAGGTCAATACAAAAAAGGGAGAGTCTGCAGTGATGTAGTCTCAAACCCTAATGCAGGTGTCCTAAGGCAAAAGTCCCCCCATGGGTAACTGGCTGGTAGTGGCCACAATGTTGGCTTTTCCTATCATTGTGAAGCAGAATTCACCAAGCGTTGGATTGTTCACCCACTAATAGGGAACGTGAGCTGGGTTTAGACCGTCGTGAGACAGGTTAGTTTTACCCTACTGATGGTCGTGTCGTTGCAATAGTAATCCTGCTCAGTACGAGAGGAACCGCAGGTTCAGACATTTGGTGCGTGTGCTTGGCTGAGGAGCCACTGGTGCGAAGCTACCATCTGCGGGATTATGACTGAACGCCTCTAAGTCAGAATCCCGCCTAAAGGCGACGATACCGCAGCGCCGCGGGAATCAGATTGGGCCCGGATAGCCGGAGCTTCGGCTTCGGCGAGGAGAGCCTCTCGAGACCGGAATCGGGGGCGGCCGAAAGAGCGCCGTCCCCACTCCCTGACACGCACCGCAAGTTTGTGGAACAACCCGGTGCTAAATGACTCGTAGACGACCTGATTCTGGGTCGGGGTTTCGTGCGTGGCAGAGCAGCTCCATCGCTGCGATCCATTGAAAGTAAGCCCCAGATCCAACCTTTTGTCGGTTACAAGGGCGTACCTCCGAAGTCTCCCGACGCGAGCGCCGGGGGGCGGGGAGGTCCGTCGCCCGGGGCCCGGCCAGCCCCGGACGTCGGACGTGCCTCGCTCTCCGGGCGAGCGCCCAGGGGGGGAACGTCGGCCGGGGCCTGGCCCGCCCCGGTCCGACGCCCTCCCAGGGGCGAGCGCGTGCGTGGGGGCGGCCGTCCGGGGCCTGGCCCGTCCCGGTTCGGCTCCCCTACCCCTCTCGTGTCGGGGGGTAACTCCTTTTTTTCCCCCCCCTTTCCCGGTCCCCAGGGGACCAGTGGGGACGGCGCATTCATCCGAGTCGGCCGGCGGGGGGGTCAGTCGCGTCGGGGGTCCCTCCCCGTCGCCCTGGTACTCCGAGGCGGGCGGAGACCAGGGGACCCCTGAGGCGTGAGAACCAGAACGCCGCTCCACTGGTCACCCGGCGAGAAACCCGCCAAAAAACTAAGTCGGTTTGGGGTGACCAGTGGGAAGAGGGCGTTTTGGGTGACCAGTGGGCCGGTTCTCTGGAGGCGCGGGTCGGCTGGGACAATAACCCCGGCTTAAGTGTGGGATCCCCGGGTTCGCAGGGTGAACAGGTAAGGGGGTCCCTGGCCGGAGGTTGGTCCTGGTTCCGAGTCGGGTAGGGGGGTGAGGCCCTGGGGGTCCCTGGCCGGGTCCCTGGTTCCCCGAGTCGGGTAGGGGGTGAGGCGCGGTGGGGGTCCCTGGCCGGGTCCCTGGTTCCCCGAGTCGGGTAGGATGCGAGGCGCGGTGGGGGTCCCTGGCCGGGGCCCTGGTTCCCCGAGTCGGGTAGGGGGGTGAGGCCCGGTGGGGGTCCCTGGCCGGGTCCCTGGTTCCCCGAGTCGGTAGGGGTGAGGCCGGTGGGGGTCCCTGGCCGGGTCCCTGGTTCCCCGAGTCGTAGGATGCGAGGCCGGTGGGGTCCCTGGCCGGGTCCCTGGTTCCCCGAGTCGGGTAGGGGGTGAGGCCGGTGGGGGTCCCTGGCCGGGTCCCTGGTTCCCCGAGTCGGGTAGGATGCGAGGCGCGGTGGGGGGTCCCTCCCCAGCACCCTGGTTCCCCGAGGCGGGTAGGATGTGAGCCGGGCAGACCCTGAGCGGCCAAAACCTAAGTCGATTGGGGGTGACCAGTGGCCGAAGTCTGATTTGGGTGACCAGTGGGCCGGTGGTCTGGAGGCGCGTCGGCTGGGACAATAAACCCGGGCTTAATAGTGCGGTGCCCCGGGGTCGGCTGGTGAACAGGTTGGGTCTGGTGAAACCGGAGGTGTGGGTGGTATGGGTTTGGCCGGATGGTGAGGCGGAGGAGAGCACGCTCGGTGGTGAGGCGGAGGAGAGCACACTCCCCGTGTACGAGGATGGTAGGTGGGTTAGGTGAGTGGCCAGGGTCCTGGAGGTCGGGTTGGGTGTTAGGGGTTAGGGTGTGTGTGTGGCCGGGTCCTGGAGGTCGGGTTGGGTGTTAGGGTTAGGGTTAGGGTGAGTGGGTGCGTGTGTGGCCGGGTCCTGGAGGTGTGAACGGGGGTGCGTGTGTGTCCGGGGTCCTGGAACTCCAAGTGGGCATGGTTCCCGAACTTAGGGTTAGGGTTTGTATCTCTGGAAGTCAGCCGAGTTGGGGCTCCATACGGCCGGTGTGTGGGGGTCCAAGGGCCCCCCCTCTGTGCCCGGAGTCTGGAGCTCCAAGTCGTCTTGGTTCTGGAGTTAGACCCGTCCAAGTTGGAAGTTCCAGGGAGTATATCTCCGCGACCAGGCCGAGTTGGGGCTCCATACGGCCGGTGTGTGGGGGCGTCCAAGGGCCCCCCCCTCTGTGCCCGGAGTCTGGAGCTCCAAGTCGTCTTGGTTCTGGAGTTAGACCCGGTCCAAGTTGGAAGTTCCAGGGAGTATATCTCCGCGACCAGGCCGAGTTGGGGCTCCATACGGCCGTGTGTGGGGCGTCCAAGGGCCCCCCCCCTCTGTGCCCGGAGTCTGGAGCTCCAAGTCGGCTCGGTTCCCGAGATACGGGCGGTCAAAGCTGGACGGAAGTGAGCGTATCTCGGAAAGGGAAGGTCCCAAGGAGGTGGGGACTGTGCCTGAAGTAGGGGGCCCTCTGACCCCACCGTACCGCCCGAGTTGGAGCCGGGATTCGGCTGGGTTCGGGAGATAGGGGCCCTTTGAAAACAAGGGTGTTTTGGCTAAACGTGCGTATACGGTAAGGAAAGGTCGTAGCAGCAGCTCGTGCT